>CM042137.1:121603413-121646431 GCA_023376005.1 Doryteuthis pealeii | reverse complement strand
AGAATTTTTGCTTATATCATTAAACCCATAAATTATAAAATACAAAACCAGTTTATGAAAACCAATAATACTAAAGCACGATATTTAATAAAATCGCATTTTTTAAATCATCAATATGTACAAATTAGCCTCCCATTCACAACTTGTATAACCATCTATTATTTGTATTGTATATAATAAATTGTAATTGCATGTGTCAGTAAAATGTAGTATATGGTTACTGTAAAAAAATATCTTTCTTATATTGAAGGTTTAAATAAAAAGACAATCATGGAAATGTAATGTCAACTAACTTAAGGGAAGTAGTGATTATGAGTGTAATAGTAGTTTCGTTACAGTTATTGAAAAGTTCTACAATCTCCATTATATTTATGAATGACAAGGTGTGGGAGAAATTAAGTTTATAGTTTATATATACATATATATTTTCTGTGTATATATTATATATTTTGTGTAGTATATACAAATGGAGACAGATATACCCTCATGTTTTTAGAAAATAGGAAAGAAAAAAAAAAGAAGACTGGAGATGCGTTTTGCAGACCATTCTGTCAAAAAAGATCCACTGAACTGAAATATTTTCTTTACGATCTCTTGAATATACTTTTTTAAAAACTTTAAACTTTTTTTCTTGCCAACATTTATAGAAATGATAGCATCTTCCTTCAATACAGTTTCCAATATAAAGTGATGGCTTGAAATATCGATGATTTCATAACTGAGGTTCCAATTTATGGTGAATGTTCGTGAATGCTCACATCATACTTGATGATTGGACACGCAGCAACTACTGGCAAACTTTAATGGAAATTATAATAAATTTCCGCGCACAAGAAAACAAAAAACAAGCAATTAAAGCTAAATTCATAGGTCAATTCTTCTGTTGCTATGTTCTATATGATCTTGACGAGCTTATAGAATTTGGAACAATGTACTTAAAATTGTTTAGGCTTACACAGGAATCTGAAAATCGGTATATATATTTATTAATAAATTATGGTATGATATATATATATATATAGTTATGTCAGTATGGTGAGTTCTATGTAGGGAAAAAAGTAAAAATAAAGCATCACCTCGATACGGGTATAAAGTAGCTATATTTTAATTTTGTTTATAAGAGTATAAATGAAAGTCAGGAAATCAGTCTACATTAAGGTTGTAACAACAGCAACTAGTGCCAAGCCACAACTGAACTCTAGTGTCAACCAAATCCAAACTAGATGTACTTATGGGAATTCCAGAAAGTCTACCATGGCATTTGGGTATTCCCATTCCTCCCTCAGAGTCTGATTGGCTGCTTGGTTTGTAGTGATACCTGGCTGAGGTTCTACCTCGCGATAAACTGTTTATCCTGTATTTGCAGTAGTCTTGCAGAAACACTTGAGAAACCGTTAATTGAGCTCTAGGCGAACCGCTCGCTTTGCTGTTTGTTTCTTGCCAATTCGACGGTAATTTGGACTTAGTAATGATTATTCTATTACATAAAAGTTACACATCATTTAAGGTGGCGTCAAGTCAACGTACGTACCGTCTTGACGAATAGATTGGCGTAATCAGCTGCTTATTTTTGAAACGTCAATGGGTAATAATCTCGCACTTAAATGTAATTTGTACTCATAACAAATGAAGTATATATATATATATATGGGTAATTCCATTAAATCATCAAGCAAATGTCACTCGCACCACTTCAATTTTTCTGAAATTTTGCTCACAGCTGCTGAGACTATATTAAAGGTTAGACAAATATCCAAAATTTTAGCTTCCAATTTTGCTAAAATTTGTCGGAGATTATGTTATTCGTGAAGCCCGACGCAAATTTTAGAGAGCTAATAATCGCGGAGTAAACTCCGTCCAGTTTTTGTAATGGAAGCTACAAATTTGGAGAATGTCAACTTTAATACTGTCAAAACTGTACAAAAAATTAAGAAAAACATGACAGGGGATGGGTGACAATTTTATGACAAATAAAATGTAATATAAAGCAAAAATTGCATAGAAATTAAGATGGACAAAAGATGCATCCTCCCAATACCCCCCAAAAAAAGAGAGACCTAGGAATCACTAATATCCTAAACGGAGCAGAGGCATAACACTTACTGCTATTAAAGCTAAGTAAGATTATATACACTCCCGACTTCTTCTTAAATTGCGTCGCGACCGAATAGACGAAAATCCCTTAGGAACAATAACACAACGGATTCCGCAGAAATCGATGCCACAACACTCTTTCAGATTCCTGACTATTATTCGCACATGCTCTTAGAAGGGGTTCTATACGCCTTACTAATCTTTAATTATCATTAAAGTATTTCTAGTTAACAGGTCAACTGTTCAACAGAAATATTTCAGGGTTACGAGATTTTATTCATACCATAAGTCATTTGATTCCTACTGCATCACTACTAGAGGGAAAATATGGAAATCAAATACTAACTTAGAATCTGGGGCTTGCCTCCATAAACGTAATCAGGTTTGGCCGGCTATGATTAATGCTCTACATCACGACACTGATAAGCAATGGATACGCCTTCCACATATCTGATGGCAGATCAACAGCAATTATTACTTCTGAGCATCAGCCGTTCTAGTTGATGATCTTACAAGAGAGATACCTTAGCACCATCTATATTTTATAATATGCTTAGTACCTCATATGTAGTACCAAACATTCATTAGTTACCATATAAAAGAATGAAGCCTCACACTAAGAAAGGCTAAGAATCAGGGCACGATATCACCGCACTCAGGACTATCACATGAGGTGCAGACTACGCTCTGATGATCTTAGGGACACTTCTTATGCAGATACCTATACCTGAGCATCAGGCCCAGATGTCAACTAGTTTTTTGACAATATGGGCGTGCGAGAAGTGCATTTCTTAATAGAAGAACTTTGTGCGTATATGTTTAACTCGATAAAACTGAGTTCAATATGTTTCAAAAGGAAAGGAGTACAGTTATTCTACACTCTAATTGGAATAGTACTATCCTAAAGCCATTAGAAACAATTCCACCATTATCCCGTATCGGATAGTGATTATATCTTGCGATTCTACTATGTAAAGCGCATATAAATACACGAATACTGGATAAGACTCATTGGTCGCGTCACAACAAATTGCGCATGATCATTGGTGGAAATATTCCGATCTCTACTGACTATGTTTAAAGTCGGAACAAATCTTACTAGTGCTGTGGTTATATTCATGTACTACGGTATGGCTGCTTACCGCCTGTTTACTCTCTAAAGAGGCTCCTTGAGAATAAAACACAAATGGGTAGCTGCACGTTAATGCTGTGCGGTTCTGAAAATAATGGATATACATGCACCCCACTGAGACAGTCTGCTCTCCATATCACTATAACTTAATTTCGAGTTAGTATCGGACATAGGCCTGATGTGACACTGCTGGAGAAGCTAAGTTGACGATGCTCATAATTATAGCTAATCGTTCCATGTGGAAATCCTAATAACATCGATCATTCTCTGTGGGTGGCTGCCCCCAAGTGACCGACGTTTGGACCTAACTTCATGTCTCGAAGATGCTGGATGCTGCGCAGAGGACCTCCATGGAACAAGGAAATGATAGGGAATGTGGCGAGAGGTTGTCATGGATATCCGTGCTTATTGCGCGACATGATGATGATGATGATATATATATACACCAACCCTTCAGCACGAGCAGGATGTGACAGAAATTCAAATTGAGTATCCATTGCGAATGAATTTATTTCAAAACTTTGTCGGCATTAAATGACCAACCAAGGTTGATATGCCGTAAAACAAAAGAAAGAAAGAAACAAATAAACCCATATTTTTATTTCCCATAGTTTGTTCAGTCTTTTGGCCAGGTTCAAGTATTTGTCTATCTTTCCGTTTTCTTCTACCTCTTCTTCACTCCTTGTGAATTTTTCCCACCAGCTTAAGCTGATGGTCTTTCACTGGAGTCTGAGTGACAACAAGTCTCCTCCGGTCTCCATGACTCTTCTGAGTATTATAGCCGATTTCAATAATTCTGTTGTCTGGAACGTCTCAATTGTTCCTCTGATTTCCAGTCCCTCTAGTATGTTTTCTCAACTTTTTGGGCCATTCCAAGTGCCCCATATACAATTGGTACCACTTTTAACCTCATATTCCAGATTAATAATAATAATAATAATTATTATTATTATCGATTTTTTCACACCTGGCGTAGTCTGTGATTCACTGAAGGCTGAGTGATAGCAAGTCTCCTCGGGTCTCCATGACTCTTCTTAGTATTCTTGTCAATCTTAACAATACTGTAGTTTGAATGGTTTCGATTCTTCCTCTGATTTCCAATTCACCCAAATTCTTTTCCAGACCCTTGGGGACCGTTAGAAGGACACCAATTATAATTGGCACGATCTTCACCATAAAGTTCCAGATTTCTCAGTTCTCTGGCAAGGTCCAAATAATTATTAATATTATTATTTGCTCCTTTTGAGTTTTCACATCAGCATTAGATGATGGTCTTTCACTGGAATCTGAGTGACAGCAAGTCTCCTCAGGTCTCCAGGACTCTTCTGAGTATTCTGACAGATTGCAGCAGTGCAGTGTTCTGAATCGTTTCAACACTTCCTCTGATTTCCAAACATTCCAAACCCTTTCCCAATACTTTTGGGACTGTTCCAAGTGCACCAACTACAATTGGTATCACCTTCACTTTCATATTCCATAACTTTTTTAGTTCTCTGGCAAGGTCCAGATATTTGTCAATTTTTTCATTTTCCTTCAGCTTCACCCTGTGATCTGCTGGCACTGCAAAATCCACCAGTTGACAAGTTCTTTCTTTTTTGTTTATCAACACTAGGTCTGGTCTTCTTGCTGGGATGAGGTGATCCGTTTTTATTTCAAGGTCCCAGAGAATTTTATGCGTTTCGTTCTCAAGAACAGATTCTGGTTTATGGATATACCATTTTTTTGCATGGTCAAAGTTAAATTTTTTGCATAATTCCCAGTGGATCACCTTCCAAACCCAGTCGTGTCTAGTTTTGTATTCTCGTTGTGCTAGTTTGCTACATTCGCAGAGTATATGGCTTACAGTCTCATCTCTATTACCACAAAGTCTACATTTACTATTTAGTTGGGTCTTATCAATTTTCGCTTTTATATAGTTTGTCCTTATGGCATTATTTTGTGCAGCAATTATTAATGATTCTGTTTCTCTTTTGAGGTTTCCTTTTCTTAACCATGTCCAAGTCTTTCCATGTGCAACCTCTTCGATTTGTCGTTTGAAGTGTCCATATAATTGTTTTATTATTGTTATTTCTATTATCATTATTATTATTGTTATTATTATTGTTATTTTTATTATTATTATTATTATTATTATTATTATTTCTGTTATTATTGTTATTATTATTATTATTATTGTTATTTCTATTATTATTGTTATTTTTATTATTATTATTTTTATTGTTATTTCTATTATTATTATTATTATTGTTGTTGTTATTGTTATTTCTATTATTATTATTATTATTATTATTATTATTATTATTATTATTTGTATAAAGCATTTAAACTTTGGCATCTCAGTGTGGTTCATGTAGACCCTCGGGGATTAATAATATTTTGGCAGGTTGAATAAAAGCATAGGCGTCCACAGCGGGGGTGAATTTGCATTTATAAATCCTTCTTTTTTTTAACAGGAGAACAAAAATCGCTGAATCATGAAGCTAAGTTGCCAAATATCGTTGACCAATCAGAATGCCCGATTGTGTGTAATGATGTGTCATTCACATAAAACCCGTTCAAAACGTATGCTTCATTCAAATGAAATAAAGTGATTTTGAATTAGAAAGTACAAATTTAGGCACATTCCTTACAGAAGAATTTATTGAAACGAGCAGGACCTGTGTATATACCTCAGTATAATAATTTAATTATTACAACGTTTGATATGTTTACTTAAGAGCTATTGCAAAAATAATTCAACATGTAAAAAAGTATAATAATCTTGAATTACTCTCTCTCTCTCTCTCTCTCTCTCTCTCTCTCTCTCTCTCTCTCTTCTTTAAATTATGTTCGATTAAAAGATTAGCGTTATCGCTTCGGCGCTCTCACCCTCTTTATCTATATTTCCCCTGATCTCTCTTTCTTTATTTCTTTCTTATCATATTTTTTTTAGTAGCATGTCCTTTTCCTTCAATTTCTTTCTTTATAATAAGAATGGAATAGTCAATTATTTAGCTCAGCTTACGACACTCGATGAGAAATGCGAACTCGGCGGATAAGTGACTCCAAATAATCAGGATTTGCATTTCTCCATTTCATCTAGCACGATTTGCACGATCTCATTTTTAACCAGAGGGTTTTGCCAGATGATAACAGTGGGAATATTAAGGAACAAGCCTATTAATATGGACAAATAATAAAGGAGAGTCTCTCGACAAGACTCTAAAAAAGCGGCCTCTTTTTTTGTACTTTATTATTGTCACTGATGACTGGTTATTTTGCGATGAAAATAAAGAAACTAAAAATTTCCAAAAGAAAAAGAAGACCTAATAAAATTGTAATAATAATTGATGATACTGTTAAAGTTTTATTCCTAAAAATAATGTTGGTAATAAATTTTTATAGATTTTATTTTTAAACTTCATCTTCGTGATGAGTTATCGTTTTTCCGTAAATTTGGTCGTCGCATTTGCAGACATATCACGTCACGTGTTGAAAATTTCATGACTTTTATAAAAGTACAGTGAATGTCCGTTACTAACCCCTCCCCTCCGCAAACTCCCGACTATCGTCGATTTTGAGTGACGTCGCCGGTTTAAAGCAATTATTTTTTTATGAATTATTTTAATTTTCTTTTATTGTTCGGTCCAAAACCGAATTAATTGAAATGGAGGCGGTGCGGGAAGAGAGATTGGATTGTGTTGGTCTGCACTTACAGAGCCCAATCATCAGAAAGCAATTAATGACAGTCTAGTCACTACAGTAATTGTTTTAACCAAATTTAGATTTTGATGTTATAATTTCAAAAATGTCACATAAACAAGTGAATTTACCCAACCCCTCCACGATGGTCAGGATGTAACACAAAATTAATCTTTAAACCTAGTAGATCTAATTTAGATTTTGATGTTATACTTTCAAAAATGTCACATAAACAAGTATTACCAAGTAATTCGGAAAAATATTCTTGTATGTATTTACTCATCCCTTCCAATATCATTTTGTCCTGCTTGCTTGAAATAAAAATATATCGGAAATAATGAATCGGATATGAAATACGTCCACAAGACCATTTACGGGAACGCACCTGAAAGGCAAAATAGATTACTAACTGTAATCTCGCAGTCTAACAACTATTTAAAAAAGACTAATCACAAAATAATTATTTACAAAACATTTTAATTGGTTTTAATTAGTCTTAATTTGTAATTAAGTCAAAAACTCACCGGTCTCTTACTTCCCATTCTGCTTGTCAGTTTCCCCTCTCTATGTATATCTTGATTATCTGCTCGTTATATATGTTAGTTTCTCTTTAATTTTAAAGAGAGTGATTAAAGAGTGTGAAATGTATTTGTATGTTAAGTTTTAGAAGTAGCTAGCCTGTAGCTTCTCGTAATGAAATAAATCAATTCTTAATGGATAATATAATTTTTTTATAAATACATTTTTCTATTTAACCCATAGATGGGACCCTAACAGGTACTACCACTCCAGGTCAGAGTGGACCAGAGAGCAATGGTGATGAAGGGGTGCTCCACATTCACCAAACCTCCAAAACTGGAACCTCACCATCAGATAGAGTTTAACGTCATTCCCAGAACATGTAGACCCGCAACCACCGCCTTCTAGCACCCATATGATAAAAAGGGGTTTAGGCTTGCCATAAGGGCAATAGGATTGGGAAAATCATATAGGTGCTAGGGCTTGGCGTGACCAGCCGATTGATCGGAGGGGGCCTCTCCGACCACCCGTCTAGCCCAAGATAGGGCCAAAGTGGAGTATTGCATGTCATGAACTGCTCATCCACCTGGGCTCTATCCTTAAGCATCACGGGTCGCCACCCATGGCCAACAGGTGGCCCCATTGGGGGAGTCTTACCCCTCTGCAGAGGTGCAGTCGGTGCATTCTAACGCCCCAGCCGACAGGGCGGTATATATGTTGTGTACGTTAAATATTATGTCAAATTATACGTTATGTTATCTAATCCATGCGACCTTCAGGATATACATATGTAATACATGCGGCCCTCGGTGTGTGTGTGTGTGTGGGGGGGCGGCTACCCCGTTTGACAAGCATGCTGTAAATGGTTTACTTCTTAAATTATGATTATTGCCTTCAAAGATGGACACGAGTTCAAATTCTGGGCGAAGTTGTTCGCGCGTTAAATCGCTATAAGGCTAATGGTAAACTGCGGATTAGACTGGGCTCTTTAGCCATGACACAGCAACCAATTTATGAGAAGGAAAGTTCTAAATTAAAACCAACTGTACCCCACTGTAAAACTGACCTTGTGTCGCATCTTGCACATAGAGGAGGATTTGGGTAAATACATACTTCTAGAACATCAAAAATCTTTTCATTATTGTCCATGCATAATATACAGATAGTGCCGAAAATTAGCTGACCAATTTTATGTTGAAGTTGTAAGATTTAGTATTTATCCTCAAATTTTTCCAATTATTAAAAAGTGTTTGATTTGTTTGTACATATTGAAATTAAATGTCAAAAAAAGAGAAGTGTTTGAATAAGTGGTCTGCGTTAAGAAAAGGCCATATCTTTTATACTTGGTTCAACTTTACATCTTCGGTTATGATTTAATTTTTCCCTCCAGCCAGAAATAGTTGTGTCACTATTCATTTGAATGAATGAAAACCTTGACGTGTCCTAATAGATATGGCTTCGGTTTGTGTGTTTGATGCTACAACTCCAAAGCCACTTGACGTTATATTTGGCATGAATGCTCGCAGGACCTCGATTGGTGAATAGGCTGTGTGAGACTGACATCAAAAGGTCATTTGATGTCACCAAAACTCAAACATAAATCGATTTTCAAACATTAAAAAAAAATCATATAAGGCTTTTCTCAGGGCACCTCACGTGGTGGGTGTAATGGTTAGCAAACTAGTTTTGCAGACCATTTTTAGTCAGTTCGTTTCTCACTGGGTGCCCTATACTTCTGGCCTTGTGTCACATCTAAGCTAAGCTTAGTAAATAACTATAAGGCTTTTCTCTATTTATTCGTACGAATATGTCATAATATTTTATTCCCCCCTTTTTTAGTTTGCTATAAACAGACTATCAGTTATATGTAAGTCAGACCTCGCTGACAAGTTAAAGCGACAATTCCTCCAGGCCGTAGTGGTATCAGTGCTACTGTATGGCTGCACCACTTGGACCTTGGAAATAGGCTAGATGGGAGCTTCACAAGAATGCTACGTGCGATCTTGAACAAATGGTGGAAGCAACATCACACAAGAAAGCAGCTATACGGCCACCTGCCCCCTATCACACAAACCATCCGAGTAAAACAAACAAGATATGCTGGATACTGTTGGAGAAGTAAGGAAGAAGTCATAAGTTACGTCCTTTTATGGAAACCAGCACATGGACATGCTAGTACGGATCGTCCAGCAATGACCTACATAGACCAGCTCTGTGCTGATACTGCATGCTGTGCGGAGGACCTCCAGGGGTCAATGAATGATAGGGATGTTTGGCGAGAGATGATGATGATGATGATGATTTTATTTACTAGCAGGACTTGTGGATATACCACAGTATGATAATTTAATCATTACAACGTTTGATATAATTTCTCTGAAAATTTTGAAAAGAGGCTTGATAATTAGCATTATTTGCATTATTCGGACTATTGTTCTCATCTCTATTGTTGTCTACGCAACATTTCGAAACGTTGTGTAGATAACAATATAGATAAGGACAATAGTCCGAATATTCCAAATAATACAAACGTTTGATATGTTTTCTTATGAGCTACTGTAAATAGTTCAATATGTAAAATGTATAGTAAACTTGATTTAACTCTCCCCTTTTTTTCTTTCTTTCCTTCTTTTCATTATGTTCGATTGAAACAGATTAGGGTTATCACTCTCTGTCTGTCTGTCTTTCTATCTATATTTCACCTATTCTCTTTCTTTTTTCTCATATTTTTTCTGTGTAGCATGTCCTTTTCTCTCCTTCTTTCTTTATTATATAAACGGAATGGTCCATTATTTAGGTGAGGTGATGACATCCATAAGAAATAAGAATTATGCGGATAAACAACACTAGATAATCAGGATTTACATTTTTGCATTTTATCTAGGATGATTTAGGGAGTCAGATTTTTATCGAAGTCAGTCAGTATAATGTTGGTTTTGGCAACAGCAACTGGCTAAGCACAACTGAACTAGGCCCAAGACAGCTGGTACTTATGGAACTCAAGAATAGTCCATTCATGTATTTTGGTGATTCCATTCCTTGAGTCCTGATTGGCTGCTTGGTTTCTATGATGTTATGAGGCTTCATAAATACCCTGGCATTCTGAAGTAGGATTGCAACAAGATTAGATCCGTATTCAGTTACGGTTACTTGTTGCCTTGTCTTACTAATTCGACGGTAACTTGAACTTAGTATGATTATTCTACAATTTTTAACTAGAGGTTGTTATAACATGATAACGAAAAGACTAAGGAACAAGCGTATTAATATTTGGATATATACTTAAAGCCATATAAGTAAATTGATTGTATTAAGTTTAGTTACTTGAAACTAATTGTTTGGGAAATGTTATTGTTTACTAATAATCCAATAAACCCATATAAATACATGAAACCATATACATGTGCAAGTTCGAGGCACGTGGTGTAATGGTTAGAGTCATAGGAAACGCACCCGTCGACCCGAGTTCAAATCCTGAACGAGGCAGTTTGCATTTCCCAAAACAATAATGGTATGTATCCAACTACACACCCTCCAGCTATGGGTAAATAGTAGGGTGGACTGGACTCTTTAATCATGGCTAGGTAACCAGTCTAGGAGAAGGAAAACTCTGAATTCAAACTTATTGAATTCCGTTTAAGAAATTGACCTTGTGTTACATCCTGCTCGTGCGGAGGGGTTGATGTATATAAACACAATGTATGGTTAACACTACCTCACTTGATAAGACAGTAAGTAAAGTAAGTAAAGTCGCCGGGGCGGCCTAATGTCAGTATCAGTCAGACAGCAAGGGAGCCTATCCCCTTTTCACTAGCGCAAGACCAAGGAGAATATTTTAGCATCTGAGGTGGAGCGCCACACCTACAATCTGCCCTTCACTTTACCGGACAGATACCTGTACTACACATACGCTGAGTTGGCGAGGGCCGGTATCGAACCAAGAATCTTGTGATTTTTAGCCGAACACTCTACCGACTGAGCTAAACCGGCCCTTAAGCCAATATATACAGTATTATTAATGGAGTGCTCAATATCTGTGATATAGTAAACAAAGTAAAGTCGTCGGGGCGGCCTAAAGTCGGTATCAGCCAATCAGCGAGGGAGTCTATCCACTTTTCACCTTCGCTAGACCAAGGATATTATTTTAGCGTCTGAGGTGGAGCGCCACACCTATCATCAGCTCCTTACTTTACCGCACAGTTCCCTGTGCTACTCATGCGCTGCGTTGGCGAGGACCGGTATCGAACTAGGAACCTTGTGGTTTCTAGCCGAACGCTCTACCGACTGAGCTAACCCGGTCCATTATATCTATGATATAACGATATCAATAATAAATAAATATATATTTTTGTTTATGTATTTAATTCTATGGAAACAAATCTGCTACCATATTGGTTTCATACTCTTTAAACTTGCTTGTTTAAGCAGAGGAATCTTCAGGCAGCGAAAAATTCAAACAAGCAAGTTTAAAAAGCATGAAACCAATATGGTAGCAGATTAGTTTCCCTACAATTAAATGGATACCAAAAAAAAATATATGTTCACTTCTTACTATATAAAACCCGGCAAAACTCTCTAGGAGCAATTTTAACTGACTTTCACCGCCAACGTAATAAAGCAATGATCGTCTGTTATTTACAGAATTGATCTCTCTGGTGATCGTAAAATATATACACTGATGTATGTATTTATTAGTTAAAACACCGCTCCTTAATGGCAGCTGTCAACGGCCGAGTAGTTAAGGAACCGAGCTGATGAAAAGTCAGTCGGGTTTTACTCCTGGTCAGAAGTAGTTGCTGATGAGACGTGATACGTCAAAACACGGTGTCTGTGGATGAAATATATATATATATATATATATATATATATATATATATATTGGGAGAATGAGTGCCTAATTGAAGTCATGACTTCAATTAAGCACTCATTCTCCCAAAATTGTCGGCTATCGCCATCTCAAACAAATCCAAGCCTGTTTGTTTACTTTCATGATCTCCATCTCTCCAATACACGCGGGCATGCCTACAAAGTCAGAAAACAGCACTGTTCACGTGACTTTCGGAAACATTTTTTCACGCTCAGAATTGCGGAGACATGGAATAAACTGCCTGCATCTGTTGTAGGCTGCCGGAGCACTGAAACTTTCAAAGCCTCCATGCTTCCTGTAGTCCGCCAACACTATACCTGATGCCACTCTCCACATGCACATGCACACACATACATCCATATTACTACAGTGAACTGTTCATGTTCCTGGCACAACATTATTCTGTGTACCTGACATGAGACTTTGATGAGTTGTGGTGCACCTGAGCACTGTACACAATAGATTACATTATTATTATTATTATTATATATATATATATTGAAAGGTTATTCCTTTCCATGACAACGCCAGGTATCCCTGCTAGTTGTTTAATGAATCCAATCTGTCCTGTCACGGGATATATAAGACGTATCTGTATATAAGTACTTACAACAGTATAAATATTTGCTCGATAAGATTTTAGTGCCTTCAGAGATAAAGAAGTAAATATTTTCTTTTGAGAGAAAAGTTCCTGGTGAGCGATAACAAGTAGACGAAGGAAGTGACTCGTATTATTTAATCATAGTCTGCGAGAAGATCTGGTAATGAGAAGAATTAATATTTAACTAATAGTGCCGTTTAAAAAAAATCAATCGTCTATGAAGATCATTTAATCTAAAAGAACCATCCACATAATTGCGTATTTCAAAAGTATCTTCGTTTAATTATCAACGATTCTTGGAAATTATATGGTTATTTTAAGATGGCTTAGGATTACCCCCCCCCCCATATATATATATTATTATTATTATTATTATTATTATTATTATTATTATTGTACTAAAGCTGAGCGAATTAACATTTGTCTCCAAAAGACTTTTTTACTGTTTAGTTTAATGACAAGAAAGTTATACTAAATTATTCCTTCCTTTTAGGATTGCGTTATGTTTGAACAAAATCCATTTTAATTGGTTCGAATTAATCGTAATTTGCAATTAAGTCAATAATTGACCCGTCCCTTACATTACATTCTGCCTATCACTTTCCCCCTCACTATGTATCTTTTGATTACTTCCTCGTTATATATGTTAGTTTCTCTGCGAGATAGATAGATAGATAGAGAGAGAGAGAAAGAGAGAGAGAGAGAGAGAGAGAGAGAGAGATGGGAGAATTTGAAATGTTCTTGCATGTTTCATAAGCAGCAACCCGTAGCTTAAATTAGATAAAACCTTCTCTTTCTTAGAAATCTTACAAAATGATTTTAATGATTTGTCCGGCCGTATTTATTTAAAAAAATCTAATTCGCTTTGCAAACTCACTTTTCTCTAATCTGAACTATCTACTCAGAGCTCAATGGGTGACCCAACGGTTCACGTTTTATCTAGTATATATATATATATATATATATATATATATATATATATATATATATATCAACTCGTGATTTTCATTAAATCTATAGACTTGAAATATTTTAACTTGGAGAATAAAGCAATTTCCAGTCTAATCTGCAAGTAACTGGTTCTTTTATGGATTTCGAATCCGCACAGAATGGTATTTTTAATGAACTAAATTCTTGATATAACGCTCGTTGTGTAATGGTTATCGTCGTATGAAATGGATAAGGCGACCTAAGTTCAAATTATGGACGAGGCTGTTTTTATCTCATATCCTGCATATACCATCGGGAAAAGTATGAATCAAATTATTCTCCCTCTATAGGTAAATTGTAAAACAATTTAGACTCTTTAATCTTGGCATGCCAATCGGTCTAAATGAAGTAAAAACTCTGAATTTTTTGTTAAAACCTGTTAAGCTCCACTTAAAATTAGACTTGTGTCACATTTATTATGCGCGGAGGGATTGGTAAATTTTATCACAATAGAGAATATGTACCTGTCTGTAACTGACACTATGTTACCATCCACGTCACAATACGTTTAGTCATTTACGTCATTTAAATAGTGATTATGTAATCTTAGTTAACAACTTATGTATTAACGATGTCTCTATAGATATCTAGCTCAAAACAGCCCATGTTATTAACGAGTTTAGAATACTGCAAAGTGCGTAATATATCACGAAGAAATAAAGGTTTACATTACTCTTTCTTTCTTTCTTTCTTATTATAAGTTTGTCCTTCTTCTCTTTCTTTCTTTATAATAAAAACGGAATGGTCCATTATTTCGCTGAGGCGACAATACTCATAAGAAATATATATTTACCAACACCTCTGCACGAGCAGGATGCGGCAGAAAGTCAATTTCTTGAACGGAGTTTAACAGGTTTGGATTCAGAGTTTTCCTTCTCCTAGACTGGTTACCTAACCATGGTTAAAGAGCCCAATAATAGCTGAATGGAGAATTGGATTCATCCCTTTCCCAAGGTTATTAGCGATATGTGAAAAGCAAACAACTTCGTCCAGGAATTGAACTCAGGTCGAAAATCCATTTCTTACTACTCTAACTATTACACCACGTGCTTCCACGAATAAGAATTCGGCGGATGAGCGATACCAGATAATCAGGATTTATATTTTTACATTTCATCTTGGACGATTTGAACGGTCTCATTTTTAATCAGAGGATGTTGCAAGAGGATAACAGTTGGAAGATTAAGAACCACGAGTATTAATTGGTTTGGTTGGTTGGATTTTACGGCATGTCAACCCTTTGGGTTATTTTATGCCGAATACTTCTATTGGTAAAAAAATGTTTAATGCTAACAAAGTTTTGAAATATATTTTTAATGGATAATACAATTTTGTTCATAAACTCATGTTTTCTATTTAACCCATAGATGGGACCCTAACAGGTGCTACCACTCCGGGTCAGGGTTGACCAGGAAGCAATGGTGATGAAGGGGTGCTCCACATTCCCCAACCGTCCAAAACTGGAACCTCGCCATCAGATAGAGTTTAACGTCATTCCCAGGACATGTAGACCCGCAGCCACCGCCTTCTAGCACCCATATGATAAAAAGGGGTTGGGATTGTCATAAGGGCAAAAGGGTTGGGGAAATCATATAAGTGCTACTGCTTGACGTGACCAGCCGATTGATTGGAGGGGGCTTTTCCGATCGCCCGTCTAGCCCAAGATAGGGCCAAAGTGAAGTATTGCAAGTCATGAACTGCTCATCCACCTGGGGTCTATCCTTAAACATCACGGGTCGTCACCCACGGCCAACAGGTGGCCCCATAGGGGGAGTCTTACCCCTCTGCACAGGTGCAGTCGGTGCATTCTAACGCCCCAGCCGACAGGGCGGACGAGTATTAATATATAGATCTTTAGATTTGTACATGAAATAAGCATTTGAATAAAGGTGTAAAAAAAAGTGAAAATCATTTTATAGACCCTAATATCTCGAACACCAGACGGAGAAGAAGAATCTCAACTGGAATTGAAAAATATTCTAAAACTCTATTTCTAAAGCCAATCATCTTTGCTTAATATTGACAGTGGCTCAAAAATCGATTTTTTTTCTCAACAATAAATCCTGCTGGTGATTTCATGGTCTAAACAACTTGTAATCTATGTGTTTGATGCATAAGTTCCCAACAACAACTTATGTGTACTGTTAGGGAAATCTTAGAAGTTATAAGCCAGACTGAAAAAAAAAAAAAAAAAAAAAAAAAAAAAAAACGAAGTGAGAGTATTCGATTGTTTTTCTCTGACGAAAAGACTGTGATATCAATAACGCCTGACAAGATTGCGAATATAAGTCATATGTGTGAGTTTGCATGGGGGCGCCTGATGTAATGGTTAGAGTCGTAGGAAATGGACTCGTCAACCCGAGTTCAAATCCTGGATATAGATATATGGTTCGAAGTAAAGATTGATAATCTCTTGTAAACAATTATAACTTCAAATAATTATTCTTAATACAAATAATTTACGGTAACATAGTGTTAAGGAAGCACCAATAGTGTAATGATTAATATTGTTGGAAATGAACACAGAGAACAGAGTTCAAATCCTAGAGGAGGTTGTTTGCATTTCTAATGGTGCTGATGCCCTTTGGAAAGGTATGCATTGAACTCGTCTCCCTCTAGCTATAGGTAAATAGCAGAGCAGACTGGGCTCTTTAACCTTAGTATGGCAACTGACATATACATATGCATATGCATATATATAATATATATATATATATATATATATATATATATATATATTCCTAAAAATCCCCTAAGCCAAACGAACGTAGTATATAGATACATTTGCCCATTCCGAGAGTGTCTCTCAGAAAATAAACTATATACTAATAGCTACATTGGCCATACAACAACAACACTATCCCGCCGTCTTACATACCATCTCTCCGACACAAGCTCCATAAAACAACACTTTATTAAAAAACACCCAGAAAAATCCACCTCCCCCGAAATTAGAAAAATCTTAAACGAAAATAATAAAATTATCTACAAAAATAACAATAAGAAACGCCTACAGATCCTAGAAGCCATATGCATTAAAAATAAAAAACCTAACATTAATAAAATAGCCTTTAAAGTCGGAGACAATGTATTAAATATCTTCAATAACTAACACTCACCTAACCCCCCTCTTAAAAATAATAGACTCTCTGAATTTGATAAAAGCATAGATAACAAAACTAAAAATAAACTAAAAACCAAATTACATAACCCCATGAATCCGACTGGAGAAACAGTCGAAAGCGCTCGGGAAATTAGTATGAAAAATATCATGAATCAACTCGATCCAGATTCAAAAAGGATAGCCAGAAAACTGGAAAAAATATATATACAAAAAATGAAAAAAGAATACTCCGTGGTATTCAATAACACATGTCTTAAGAATATATATATATGCATATATATGCGTATATATATATATATATATATATATATATATATTGGCATTTCAGTCTAGGAAGACTATAATACAGTTTTTGTGCACCTGAAGTTACAGCGCCTCCTGTGACTGTGAGGTCCGATGTTTGAAAAACATTCTCGATCACATATGCCGCATTTGAAGGTTGTCCCTGAAGATGTTGAAGTGCCGGTGCTTTGTTGCCGCTGCTTTCTTCTGGACCTCTTAGCTTCATGATGTTGCGTCAGTGTGACTTCTGACATGAGCAATCCTCTACGGAGACTCTGCCACCACCGAGGGGTCATGAGCCAAATTTTCCCTGCTGGAAGGGGCAATGCCAAAGCATCTGAGATTCTTCTTGCAGACATCCTTGAATCGCAGCTGGTGGCGACCAATCTGTCACTTACCAGACGAATATATATATATATATATATATATATATATATATATATATATATTGCATAATTAATGGGTATTCTATCAATTATGTAAGGTTAGTATAATGAATTTGAAATTCAGTATAACAGTTAACAGAGGACAAGAATTTGTGAGTGACATCCTTTAACCTTATTTTGGCCCCTCTTCCTGTTTGCCAGACAAGCGTGGGAGATAGGTTTAAGATCGTCAGTTTCTAATTAACCATGAAACGATGAGAACGCAATAGCTGCTCTTGTTCAATCGGCTAGATTCTCACGCGTGGTTGAGTGATCCGGATCAAAGACTATAATAAAAACGGGAATTCACCAACGTAATTTCTTGTGTTGTTATTGCCTTTAAGAAATATATCTTCTAGTTTAGTTCTTTTTTAAAATTCTATGTTTAATGTTTAAACGCCTTTTCTTTTCAAGTGTATGGCATTTCTGCGCCTGAAAATAATATAAAAAAACAACATTAAACGTAGAATTTTGAGGTTTTTTTTTTTTTTTTTTACATATAGTGTTAAAATGTGAAACCATTTAAAACGATTATTGACGATTATTAAATTTTGAAATTATATTTTCTATTTCAAACACCATAGATATATATTGTATAGCCATCTTTCTATAGACGGTATATCTAGTATGAGCGTATACCCGTGGTTGTATACCATTCTTAATCTTATAACTTGTCTCATAGCTTTTGTATTTCTTATTACTTGCATAGCTTGGTCTGAGTAAATCTTCTTAAGATTCTGGCTAGCTTCTTCTTATTCAGGATATGTCTGAGACGTCCGTGTTGTCGCTTGTTGACATTCTATTTGTTTTCTCTTTTTGTTTTACGGCATATCAACTCTTTCCGGGTCATTTAATGCCGAATCAAGTCTTTTTGATAAAGGTTGTTTTTACACATGCTGCTAAAATCTGACATCATCTGAACGAGTATTTGTCAAGTTATTAGATTACGGAATTATATAATTTTAAAAAGCCCTGCACATCTAAAATAACATAATATTTTAGACACTCTGTGTGTGATACACACATACAAATATGCTGCATAATTGATGGGTGTACTATCACTTATGTACGGCTAGTGTAGAGAAAATTATTTGAATTCAAATCTGAAAGGTTAGAGATTTTACGTACGTCTCATAGCCTTAGTTTTGACCCCTCTTCCGTTTACCAGTACAAGCGTGAGATAGTATAGTTATTTCTAATCAGTTTCGAGTTAGCCGTCGACAGATGAAAACGCGGTTGAGGATCTGGGTCTACTTAAAAGAAATAGTGAATTCATTGAAGAAATATGTTGAGTTGTTAATCAAGAACAATCTAACAACCACGGCATCTCAAGAGCATCTTAAGAAGACAGCAGTTAAGAAGACATTCAGACCCAGTCAGATAGCTACTCAGACCAAGAAAGTAAGAAAAGAAATACGTCAACTACGAGACAACATAAGTACAAATTATAAGATTAAGATGTATACGACCACAGGTATACATACGTATGTTAAGTGCTATGTAACACAAACACACACAGTTCAAAACGTGTCCAGTAATTTTGAATATGCTGAACGGACGGGGGTGTCAAATTTTAGATACTGGACATATATGTCCCTTTGTGATATTGCAAAAAATATCTGGTACCTCTAAAGTGAGTGGCTTCATTCCTGAAATGAGGTAACCAAGCGAGTAGATGGTACTATTAGTAATTTTGTAATTTAACCATTGTAGTTCTTTTTGACAATAACAAAATAAATGAAATTATTCTAATCAATTATCATTCTGATAAGTAAGTTGGATTACCATATCCCACAGTTGAATGAGCTGTATATCTTTATTAAATAATAAAATGACTTGATTAGTAAGGTTAAAGTTTATAGAAACAATGACATCGTGACATGCATTTAAAAACATTGAAATATTTTATTATAGATTATCTTTATTATCTATCTATCTATCTATATATATATTATTTATATTATATCTGCTTCTAGATAATAAATGTTATTCTTAACTAATAGGTACCAGGTGCTTTTCACAATATCGCAATTTTTCATTAAGGGAACCCCACTTTTGGACATACATGTCTGGTACTTAAACTTTGACCCCTCTCCTGGAACGGGTTTTGCAGCCTTGATGTAACTTGGCTATTAATCAAAAGTGGGTATAGGTAATGTTATAACCGCACTCACAATTACCGAACAAGTTGATTATTCATGTACGTATGAAAAATTTCGGGGTGCGGGCAAAATATCACGGGGGAGGGGAAATTTTAGATACCGGACATGAATGTCGAAAAGGGCGTCCCTCACAGAAAAATTGTAATATTGCAAAAAGTACCTGGTACCTATAACTTTAGCAGGATATCTATTATGTAGATGTAAGTAATTAAAGTCAGCGGGCGGCCTAATGTTGACATCAGCCAGACACCGAGGAAGTCTATCCCCTTTTCACTCACGCTAGACAAAGGAGATTATTTTAGCGTCTGATGGGGGGAGTCACATCTATTATCAGCTATTCATTTTACCGCACAGATCCCTGTGCTACTCATACGGTGAGTTGGCGAGGGTCGGTATCAAACCCGGAACCTTGTGATTCCTTGGCGGACACTCTACCGACTGAGCTAAACCGGCCCTTCCAGATGAAAATAATAAATCAGAATAATGTTATCTGTATTATTATTGTTAAAAGAACTAAAATGGTTAAATTACAAAAATACTAATACTACCAGGCTCTCGCTTGGTTATGGCATCTATATTAATAAAGATTTGCTTCCGATTTTTGTCTGTAACAAAAACTACGTCACTGCCTACGTCACACTGCCTAAAATCGTCATAAATAGAATACACTCAAAATTTGAGGATGCAATGTTAGACAGTCCTCATTGGTTTTTTAAACAAGTTTTAATAAATACATACCTGGTATTATCTATCTATATATAGTTTTTATTTTATTTTGACTACTTAATCCCTGATACTGACAGACGTCCATTTGCAATCATTGACGAATGGACTATTCTTGACTGGTGCCCAAAAACAGCTGGTATTTATAGAAGTCAAGAATAGTCCATTCATGTATTTGGGTGATTCCATTACTTGAGTCCTGATTGTCTGCTTGGTTTCTATGACATTTTGAGACACTCTGGCATTCTGCAGTAAGATTGCAACAAGGTTAGATCCGTATTAAGTTACAGCTTCTGTGTTGCCTTGTCTTACGAATTCAACGGTAATTCGAACTTAGTATGTTTATTCTACAATAAAAAACGCGGTTTCTAAAATTGAAAGATAGGCTAGGATGTATGTATGTATGTATGTATGTATGTATGTATGAGTTCCAGAGGGATGTATTTGAATGGGACGAAGGTACCTTTTCCCTAGGTAGACTACTTTTTTTTGTTAACATGAAATTGCTGGATCATTTTCCTGTAGACCCGTATGTCTTTATTTTGCCTGTGAGCGAAATCTTAGTCGTGTCTATGAAATTCTTTATTGCTTCTAAAATCAATATACTCTAATACATCGTTTACAACTGTTGAGTATATATTTATTTTTAGTGGAAGCTCTGTCAATCATTGTTAATTTTCACTAGAATTATCCTTTATTTCCTAATTCTAGTTGACGGGGCTTAGAATACACCGACTGTATCCCCCGATAGGAGGAAATCACCACCCTCTACCCTAAAAGGGGGGGTGTCCTGCGTATGATATAAAATTGCATCTGGTGGTGAGGTTCCAGTTCTGTAGATCTAGGAAGTATGGAGTACCCTTTTATTGCCATTACCCCCAGATTCACTCTGACGAAGTAGTACCTGTTATGGTCCAATCCATCCGTCAAATAGATGTTATAAAATTATCAGTATTTAATAGGAATACTTAATACTGTAAGCATCTGATGGTGAGGCTCCATTTCCGCAGATCTGGTGTGTATGGAGTACTTTTTCATTACCATTACTCCCACGTTCACTCTAACGCAGAGCAGTAGTACCTGATACCGTCCAATTTATAGGTGTTGGAATATTTTGGATATATACATATTTACTACGCATAGCTTAGATGTGGCACAAGGCCAGAAGTGTGGGGCACCTAGTTAGAATCGAACTCACTAACAATGGTCTGCAAATCTAGCTTGCTAACCATTACACCATGTGAGGTGCCCATATTTTGGATATATAAAATGAGCTACAATTCACCACCTAAATGTATAGACAAGGCGGGGTCACGTGGTTTATTCCTCAGCCAACCAACACCCATAATGCGTGGCTAGTTGACTACTTAATCACGGATACTGACAGACGTCCATTTGCAATCATTGACGAAGGAACTTGCAATACTGAGGAGCACCAAGGAACAACCAAAGGATTATTTACCAAGGATTTCCGCTAGACAAGAGCTCTTGCTTGAAGCCTAAATGATGGCCCATAAAATCGTAACAATGGGTCAAATAGATCTGTTTTAAATATTTTACTATTAGACGGGAATACTTAATACAGTATGCATTTACCCAACCCCTCCGTATGAGCAGGATGTAACACGAGGTCAGTTTTTAAGCGGAGTTTAACAGGTTTAAATTCAGAGTTTTCCATCACCTAGACTGGTTGTGATACCTAGGTTAGAGAGCCAAGTCTGTCCTACTATTTACCCATAGCTGGAGGGAGAATAGTTGGATTTATACCCTTTCGAAGCGTATTGGCGCGATGTGAAATGCAACCAACCTCGTCCAGGATTTTAAATCTGTTCACCGTGTTCATTTCTTTATGATCATTACACTACAGACGCCCACTTAATACTATGTGACAGTAAATTATATGCATTAAGAACAGTTACTTGAAGTTATAATTGTTGACTAATTATTAAATAGTTACTTGAATCCATATAACTCTATACAAACAAATGAGTATTATTAAATAGAAATAGTTACTTGAATCCATATAACTCTATGCAAACAAATGAGTATTATTAAATAGAAATAGTTACTTGAATCCATATAACTCTATGCAAACAAATATTATTAAATAGAAATAGTTACTTGAATCCATATAACTCTATGCAAACAAATGAGTATTATTGAATAGAAATAGTTACTTGAAACCATATAACTCTATGCAAAATGTATATTAATAAATAGTTAGAAACCATATAACTCTATGCAAACAATGAGTATTATTAAATAGAAATAGTTACTTGAAACATAATTATTAGTGTTAGATAGGGATACTTGAAGCGACAATTATAAAACATTATTTTATTAAATAAAAATACTTGATAGCATATAATTGTGTGCACCCCCCCCAAAAAAAACCACTTAAGAAACATCTATACAAAATGTAAATATAAACGCACAATAAACGCATTTTTCTAACTTCTATGCATAATGCTAAGGTGATACGCACATATACAGACACATACATCAAGGCGCGTGGTGTAATGGCTACCGTCGTAGGAAATGGACACGTCGAGACGAGTTCAAATTCTGGACGAGCCTGTTTGCATTTTAAATAACGCTAATACCCTTGGGAAATGTCTGAATCCAACTATTCTCCCTCCAGCTATGGGTAAATAGTAGGATTGACTGGGCTTTTAACCTGAGTTTTACAACCGGTTTAAGCAATGGACAATTCTAAATTCAAACCTGTTAATCTCCGCTTAAAAACTGACCTCGTGTCACATCCTGTTCGTGCGAGGGGGTGAGTAAATACATACAATATTAAGTATTCCTATCTAATACTAATAATTTTCAGACTGATCTATTTGACCAAAGTAGAGCAGACTGGCCTCTTTAACCTTGTTAGGCCACCAGTCTAGGAGAAAAAAAAAACTCTTAATCAAACCAGTTTGACTCCGCTTAAGAAATTAACCATGTTTCACATCTCGGTCGTACGGAGGGGCTGGTAAATATATATATATATATATATATATATATATATATATATATATATATATATAAGATTCTTGCCCTGATGAGCTACTAAACGAAACTATTAGTAGGTATATCTGATTCATTAGGATTAATTTTACTATTTGCTCTACTTAGATATCGAACACGTTTTACATTTTAGCTTTAGACAATTCTAACGGTTTATATATTTAGTTTTCAGATATTTTTCTTTTCTAAGTGTTATAGTGTTAATCGATTATTTTAGGTTGGTGCGAGCCTCTTAGCCTTTTCTTTTTATCATTTTTCCACAGGTGAAGTTTGGTAGTATATACTTACTAACAAATTATTTGCCGCCGGTTTTTTTTCTTACCGCAAGAGTTTACTAATAGGATTAGTATATATATATATATATATATATATATATATATATATATATATATATATTTGGGTGAATATGTGCTTAAATGAAGTCAGACCTAATTTTTTGAAAGTTAATTCATTAATGGTTAATTAGGCGGATTTAACCATTAATGAATTAACTTTAAAAAAATTAGGTCTGACTTCATTTAAGCACATATTCTCCCAGATACTGTCGGCTGAAAATAGCTAGATTTGTTTATATATATATATATATATATATATATATATATATATATATATATATAATATATATATATGTATACTGATAAAGTGCCATAACCTGTAAGGGAATTATCACTCCTACACAGAGAATGCTGGGCACAGGTCAATAGTTGATCGCAACGCGCATCTGGACTGAGGGCTCCTTTTTAATCAGCGCCCATCCTTTGATTACCAAGTCTGTAATTCTAATAATCATCTCCGTCTTGATTTTTACTACTCAACCACCAGGATTCCATATTTAAGCATCACGGGTCACTATCTATGGCCAACAGATGGCTTCATTGGGGGCGGGTCCCCCTCTGCAGACGTGCCAAAAATAGAGGAGTCGGAGCTGATAATGGAGATTTAGTGTCTATGTGTCTGTAACCGAAACTATGTCACTGCTTACGTCACAATCCCCTATATCGTTAATACATAGAATATAGAACTACCCAGTATTAGATATCTTTTTATTTATCTTTTTTTAAATATTCAATATTAATATTAATAAAACTAGTACAAAATAAAAAACACCCTCCGGGCGATGTAAAAATAGAATTTTTGAAACATATTGCCTGAGGGGTGGGAGAAAAAAATTCAATGTCAGCGAGTTTGTACCCTAAGTAAGTAAAATCATCAAATTCATTAAAGGATTAAAAGATAAAACAATTTGAAATGTAAACTTTAAATATGCATTAAAATAAAACAAACTATATATAGATATATAATACCAGTCATGTATTTATTAAAACTTGTTTTAAAAAACAATGAGGACTGTCTAATGTTGCATGTTCAAATTTTGAGTGTATTTATTGAATAAATACACTCAAAATTTGAACATGCCAAAAATCGTAGAATAAATTTTATTCTATGTTATGAAGATTTTGGGTAATGTGACGAAAGCAGTGGCGTAATTTTTGTTACAGACAAAAACCGGAAGCGAATCTCCATAATTAATAGATAAATAAAAGCTGTTCTTATAATTCAGCATTTGAACCTTTTCCATTGTAATAATAAAATTTTAAATAAATAAATTATGAAATTAATTAAAAAAGTTGTATTATTACTTTAAATGGAAAAAAATATTTGCGAAATTTGAAATCAATTTAATTTTTTTTTTTCATTCTTGCCCATTTTTCAGTAAAAAGAATTTAACTAATTTTTGTGTAAAATTTATTTGTAAAATAATCAAAATAATTATTTAATTGATAATGCATGCAACATTTTATTTGAAATGGACAAAGCTAAGTTTCCATTACAAATTGTTTTATTTTTTTACTCCTTTGATGAAATTGATGATTTTATTTATTATATTAACCCTCTGATATTGAATTCTTAACTCAAACCCTTCAGGAAATATCTTTCAAAAATCAATTTTCACACCTTCCGGAGGGTGTTTTGTGTGTGTGTTTTTAAACATTTTCTTTTGTATTTTTTGCTAGTTCTTTTAATCACTTTACATGTTATAACACATAAAATAAACCTAGATTTATTGATTCTAGTTGCTTTTCATTGCAATGATAAGAACCAAAATCGAAAATTTAATCGTGTATGTTAAAATCTAATGAAAACATCTAAATCTACATATAGTTACTATGTATTAGCACTGATTAAAACAAAATGAAATAACATTGTAAATGGTGTTGATAGCATGTGTATATACTAGGTAGTCCCCAAAAAGTCGTCTGCTAAACACTTTAAAAACGAATTAAAATGAATTAAATCTATTATTTAAGGTCAAACTTTTGTCAAAAACTATAAGTAGTAACATAATGACCATCATTAAAAAAAAAAAGAAAAATATCATTACATATGCAGTTTATTTTTAATACTTTTAAAACGATTTGTTTTGGTCAATTTCGTTCACGTTCGCCATTTTTGCTCTTTTTAAATGGTATAAAGGGGTTGTTTACAAATTTAATGTAACATTCGCGATTGCAAAAAAATTACCAAAAATCAGGGAATTATCCGATTTTAATGAAATTTTCAGTATTGATTTATCAATTAATGAATTTGAGTGCAGTTTTACTGGATACTACTTGTAGCATAAAGTTTGATTTATTCCTTGGGTAGAAAGATATAGTATCTTTTAAATCTTTGTCTGTTGATCTGTAGTAATCATTGACGTTGAAAATGTAGTATCAGTTTACTCGTAGGGTCAATTTATCAACGAACTTAAATAGATGCTCCTGCTACTTGGAATAGTCTATAAATATAAGTGGTGGATTTTCGTACTGCTTATACCTATAACAGATGGGCACCTCATTTGGTGTAATGGTTAGCAAGCTAGATTAGCAGACCATTGTTAGTGAGTTCGATTCTCACTGGGCGCCCCACACTTCTGGCCTTGTGCATATCTAAGCAAGCTTAGTAAATAACTATACCTATAACAGATGGGCAGTGTGGTGTAATGGTTAGCAAGCTTGATTTGCAAACCATTGTTAGTGGTTCGATTCTCATTGGGAGCCCCATACTTCTGGCCTTGTGCCATATCTAAGCTCTAGCAAGCTTGATTCGCAAACCATTGTTAGTGGGTTCGATTCTCATTGGAGCCCCATACTTCTGGCCTTGTGCCATATCTAAGCTCAGCTTAGTAAATAACTATACCTATAAGAGATGGCACCTCATGTGGTGTAATGGTTAGCAAGCTTGATTCGCAAACCATTGTTAGTGAGTTCGATTCTCATTGGGCGCCCCACACTTCTGGCCTTGTGCCATACCTAAGCTAAGCTTAGTAAATAACTATACCTATAACAGATGGGCACCTCACGTGGTGTAATGGTTAGCAGGCTTGACTTGCAGACCATTGTTAGTGAGTTTGATTCTCATTGGAGCCCCATACTTCTGGCCTTGTGCCATATCTAAGCTCAGCTTAGTAAATAACTATACCTATAACAGATGGGCACTCACGTGGTGTAATGGTTAGCAGGCTTGACTTGCAGACCATTGTTAGTGAGTTCGATTCTCATTGGGAGCCCCATACTTCTGGCCTTGTGCCATATCTAAGCTCAGCTTAGTAAATAACTATACCTATAACAGATGGGCACCTCAAGTGGTGTAATGGTTAGCAGGCTTGACTTGCAGACCATTGTTAGTAAGTTCGATTCTCACTGGGCGCCCCACACTTCTGGCCTTGTGCCATATCTAAGCAAAGCTTAGTAAATAACTATACCTATAACAGATGGGCACCTCAAGTGGTGTAATGGTTAGCAAGCTAGATTAGCAGACCAAGTGAGTTCGATTCTTACTGGGCGCCCCATATTTCTGGCCTTATGCCAAGCTTAGTAAATAACTATACTTATAATACATGGACACCTTACGTGGTGAAATGGTTATCAAGTTGGATTCGCAAACCATTGTTATTGAGTTCGATTCTCACTGGGTGCCTCATACTTCTGGCCTTCTTAGTAAATAAGTATACCTATAAGATATCCAACAATCATTTCTACACCAGTGCTAAGCAACGCAGATTGGAAACAATAAAGAATAAACCCTCAGTGAGGCTCGATCTCTCGATGTGGTCTTGGTAACACTTCGCCACAATAAGTAAAAAAAAAAATTGAAATTAAAAAAATAAATTTTTTAAAAATCCGAAAATTCAGGGAATCCGTTTTTCTAACGTAACACAATTGAGAAAGCAGCTAATATATAGATTAAATAATTTCAATTTTTTTTTTTTTTTTTTTTACTTATTGTGGCGAAGTGTTGCCAAGACGACCAGACCGAAAACGTATGGCCTGCCCCCTCTTCACAGAAAAGATAAATGGATTACTTCTTTTGAAACCGGAAGGGACCAAAAAGAGGTTCTTCAGAGGAAAACAGTGTGTTTATGTGATAATTCGGGGGAGATGGGCGTCAAAGTTTAAGTACTGGACATGTATGCCGAAAAGGGGTTCCTTTAATGAAAAATGTTGATATTGTGAAAAGTACCTGGTGCCCTATTACTTAAGCATAAAATTTATTATCTAGACACGCAAAAAGAAACAAAATCTACCCTCCAAGCAAAAGTATTTAAGTTTTGATATAATACGCTTGTTCCTAAATCTTCTGTCCGTTATCATCCTGCAACACCCTCTGGTTAAACATGACAACGTCCAAATTGTCCAAGATGCAAAAATTTGAATACAGATTATTTGTTATCGCTTAATTACAAATTTCTTATCTGTCCCATTTTATTTCATCCAATTTAAAAAATGAAACATTCCAAATGGTCTCGCGTCGCTTAAAGGTCCAACGTAAAATTAAAATGAATTAAAAAAAAGTTACGTGTCTCTTTTATATGTAGTATTAAAAATGTGAATTACGGAAGTTATTTTGGTTGGATTTTTATGTAATCAAAATTGCAAATCATCGTTTGTGGCTTAAATAGCTCCTTTCGATTTTTGTTTCGTTTCATGGAAATTCCGCGGGTCCTGTTAGTAATTTAATATTATATTGAATTAGAAATTCTAATGAAATTAGATAAGAACACAAAAAGGATTTCACTTATTTTTACTTTATTCTAATTTATTTCATAAATTATACATAGAATTGCTTTTAATACGTTTGAGAATAAAACAATAATATTAGAAACACCAAGTAATTATTTAGTAAACACGGCATTATTAAAACCGGTATGCAAATAATTCGCACCATATACTATGTAACTATTTATTTCTGAATGATATATAAAATAGATAGCAGGGTTTTAAACACATTAATGATATGGGCTGTTTTGAGGCAAATCCATCTTAGCTAGACCTTAATATAGACATTGCTAATAAATAAGATGCTTAATTAAGATTAAATAATGCTTATTTAATAACCAATGAGAATATAATGTAAATAACTAAAGAAAATCTGACGTTGGTGGTAACGCAGGTTCGATTACAGACAGAAAGACAGACACATAATCTACATTATAGTTGTAGATATAATATAAGAAATTCATTTATATACCTAGATAATAAATTGAAATAATTTATAATAAACTATTTCATTTTTTTAATGCATATCACGATGTCATTGTTTTTATTAATTTTAACTTTTAACTTTACTAATCAAGTCATTATATAATTTGATAAAAATATACGGTTCATTCGACTGTGGCATATGGAAATCTAATCGATTGCAATGGAGTTATCAGAATAATAATTGATTAGAATAATTTTATTTATTTTGTTATTGTCAAAAAGAACTACAATGATTAAATTACAAAAATACTAATAGTACCATGTACTCGCTTGGCTACCTCATTTCAGGAGTGAGGCCGCCTCCTTTAGAGGAACCAGATACTTTTTACAATATCACATTTCTTTTAAGGGGAACTAAATGTTTGGTCAGTAAATAGAACTAGTTAACTTAAAGATAGGATAGTGATGGCCGGTTTTCTCCTTTCATTTTTAGGTCTGGTGCCAAGTTTATATATATATATATATATATATATATATATATAATGTGTGTGTGTAGTATATTAAGAAAATTGAAAAAACACAGGTTTAGATAAGTTGAGTGGTAAGCTTATTGGCCGACGCTGCAGCGTTTCGATCTATTAATTAGATCATCTTCAGAGCATTTGTTGGTATATAGAAGGTGATAAAAAATTTTTATCACAGAATAACGAGAAAAGCAAGTGATAGTCCTTGTTTATCAGTCAGTTCAAAATTTGATAAACAAGGAATATCACTTGCTTTTCTCGTTATTCTGTGATAAAAATTTGTTATCACCTTCCATATACCAACAAATGCCCTGAAGACGATCTAATTAATAGATCGAAATACTGCAGCGTCGGCCAATAAAATTACCACTCAACTTATTTAAACCTGTGTTTTTTCAATTTTCTTAATATACGACATACCGTCGGATTCACTCCCTTTTTCCCCCCCATATATATATATATATATATATATATATATATATATATATATATATTGCGTTACACAATAGATACGTTTAGTTCTTAAACATACGCTTATTATTCCAAATTGTCACCTTTCAGACTGTCTTTTTTCGCTTAATGCAATATTCGCTATTTCGTCAGCAATTTTAAATATCGAAAAATCCCGAAAGAACTCATCAAATCGTTCTTAACATACACAATTCCTTATAAAGATGGCTGAGGGTTATAGAAAGCCAAGGAAAATACTTTGACAGCTAAATAATGTTTTGAATTTATTTGAAGTTTGGATTTTGTCTTTAAAAAATTGCTCATACATTTTTAAATGCTTGAGAGAATAAGTAACGCGAACGTCTTCCATGTGCTAGAGTATTCATAGCAAACGTACAAATAATTAGATTTTACACCCTTCTGCACATACTTTTATTATTGTGTACAACGTTTGTTTTAATTTGTGTTTTTGAATGATTTAATTACATAATGACGGGTTTCAGTAATTAAAAAGGAATATAATAACGTAGCAAAAACATGCTTTGCTGGTACGCATTTGATAAGAACACAGTTTGGCTAATATCAGACACTTGTTTACCAGTTCGTTTAAGAAATGATTGCTAGGGAAAGGGGGTTTCGATTCTCACTGACGTAAGCAGTGTCGTAGTTTCGGTTACAGAGAGACAGACACGGAATCCCTTTTATAATTAGATTTAACAACCCTTCTGCTCGCATAGGATGTGAAATAAAGACAATTTCTTAAGCGGGGTTTAATGGGTTTGAATTGAGTTTCTCCTAAACTGCTTGCCATACCAAGGTTAAAGAGTCCAGTCTGTCCTACTATTTACTCATAGCTTGAGGGAGAATAGTTGGATGCATACCTTTCCCAAGGGTATTAGAGTGATCAAAACTGAAAATCGAATGCACGAGAATCTGTCAATAAATAGGCGCCGTTGACTCCATACACTTCCTTATCTTTAATATAAATGCTCTATCAATGATATTGAGCACTGTTAACTTAGAAATATAGAACATAAGTTTTCTATTATATATATATATTATATATATATATATATATGTGTGTGAATGTAAAAGAGTTTTATAATTTGCTTGAAGCATTGTGTTTGCTAGTTGGTTTTGAAGGCTATCACAATGTAAGTGTAAAGAAAAATGAGGTAACTATGGTATTGTTTGTTTACCTTTGATGTATTCTTAATATTTCGAGGTAAAGATCCCTTCGTCAGAAGATTTTTGAAAGTCTGGAGCCGTTAGCTTGTTGCTGAGGATCTGTCCATTTTGTTGTATGACTAGTGATATTTTCTAAATTCTCTGCGTGTGTGTATGTGTAAGTCTCTGTGTGTTTATATGTGTGTGCCTGTCCAACAATGTCTTAGCCAACGCTACAGCGTTTCGGTTTTATTTAAACCATCAACCGGACTATTAATCATTTTTCATATGAAAGAAAAACTGTAGCCAAGCAAAAGTTTGTAAGACTCGAAGATACACAAAATGTAAGATAAGATGCAAATCCAATTTAAATAAAACCGAAACGCTATAGCGTCGGCTTCATAAATGTCAATTTTCGACTTCATTCATGTTTTTTCACAAATTTTATACAGTTATACTTTATTATATATATCCATTTCGTTTTTCTTTCTTTATATATATATAATATATATATATATATATATATATATATATATATATAATCAAAATCAACACATCATAGCGATATTTCATCACAGCAATACACCTAAAGAGCTCTAAGAGAATAAAACAATTTCCAGTTCAATACTAAATTGAATGTTTTATGGGACTGAGTGCTAAAAGTTTTGTTTGTCCAAATTTTTGATATAACGATCCTTTATTTCCTAAACAGAAGGATCAATATCATCATGAACCGTTGCTTATCATCTCGTAACTTAATAAATCTAATTTTTTTTGCTTTGTTCTGGTATGATACCAGTTCAGCGCATTAGTAGCACAGCTTGGATCTGTGCGGTAAAGTGGGAGCTCTACCTCAAACGAAAAACAATCTCCCTGGTGTAGCATTAGTGAAAAGGGGATAGACTCCCTCGCTGTCCGGCTTATTTCGACAATGGGCCTTCGCCAACTCAACATGATTAGCACAGCTTGGATCTGTGCGGTGACGTGGGAGCCAATGGTAGGTTTCGCGCTCCACCTCAGATGCAAAGACAATATTGCTGGTGTAGCACTAGTGAAAAGCGGATAGACTCCCTCGTTGTCCAGCTGATATGGACAATAGGCCTTTTCCGTCGACTTTACTACTTTCAATTGTTTTTTTAAGTGTTAGTCTGAATTTCTTTTTTTACATGAGGCTTGATAATTTTTATTATTTGGATTTTTCTAACTGATGTTATCTATTGTTATATACACAACGTTTTGGTTGATGTAACTTCCGGTCTATTCAGATGTTTCTTGTCGAATTTGGGAATTTTTTCGTTCAACTCTGGAATGATAATATTGAACTAGCAGGACCTGTAGATATACCACACCATCACAATTCAATTATGACAATGTTTGATATGTTTACTTAATAGCTATTAAAACATAGATCAATATGTAAAATGTATGATAATTTTTATTTAACTCTCTTGCACTCTTTTTTTTTTTTTTTTTTTTTTTTTGCTTACCTTCTTTTTATCTTTTGATAATGTTCGATTGAAACAGATTAGCGTTATCACCCCTCCCTCTATCTTTCCCATACTCTCTTTCTTTCTTTCTTTTCTATATTTTTCTGTGTAGCATGTCCTTTTCTTCCTTTTTATTTCTGTGTAATAAAAACAGAATGGTCCATTATTTAGCTGAGATGACGACACTAAGAAGAAATGAGAATTTGGCGGATAGCAACACTAGACAATACGAATTTATATTTTTGCATTTCATCATGGACCATTTGGACAGTCTCATTTTTTAACCAGAGGGTGGTGCAAGATGATAACGGTCGGAAGATTAAGGAACAAGCGTATTTATATATACGTACTTAACATTTGTACCTGGTTATGGTTAACAGAAAGAGAACAGACTGTTCCGGTAGATTGAATAAAGGGATCGGTTTGAAGTTCCGTGAATTCCTCCGACTGTGACATGTAGACTCCTGAATTCGACAAAAGGGTTCCCGAGTTCGACGAGAAACACATGAAGAAGGCCAAAAGGCACATCGGCCGAAACGTTGTATATATAACAATAAAGATGAGGATAACAGTCAGTGTTTGTGTTTAAAGGGTTTATCTTGTCTGATTTATCGGAATAAATAATCTCTAAAGAAAATAAAACGCCTTTCTTTCTTTCTTTCTTTCTTTCTTTTCAAAGATAAAACGAAATCAAATTCTAAATTAGTCTTAAACAAGTTTCTCTTTGTCATTCTCTCAGTTCATCCCCAATGAACCTTGAACACTGATACCACCCCCACACTACTACCACCACGCAGCGAGATGAACAGTGAAGAAAGAAAAGTAAGTCTCTTCATTAATAATAATTACAAACATGAATAAATAAAAAGCTAACTGCTCTCTGATTGAAATACAGAAAGTGTCGGGTGGACGGCTGGTTGGCAAAGAAAGAATAAGACTTTTGTTAGATTTCTATCCAACCCTTCCTCATCCCGCTCCCTACAAAACATTTCGCGTTAGTTTAAATTATTTTTTATACTTTTTATCTTTTTTTTTTGTTCAGGGGAGGGGGAAATTGAAGTTGAAAGAAGGGGTTGGGGAAAGTCTCAGGTCACTCAGTTATCATGCAACTTCCAAACAACAGAAGAGTACTAATTCGACACCCACCCCCACCCCACTGAATCATTTTCATGTTCTGTGTTTCTTATACTCCCCCACCACTTTTGATGGTATAAGCTTACACCCGTCCCCACCCACCCCCCAATTTTTTTTTGAAAATTTGGCTTTAGATATACGAACATAAGCTTATTGTTGGTGCCTATCTCTCGACAGTAGAGCATACGCTTCCACACACACATACACCCCCACATATGGTTATATGGTTTCACACACACACACACACACACATATATAAATATATATATATATATATATATATATATATATATCTGTGAATGTATTCGCAAACAGACACACTAACATATATATATGTACATATATCACGTACACGTACATATAGATAGGCAATTATACGTATATTATAAAAGGGATGGAGCACTCTATGGCGGCCTTTACATACATACAGATGTGTGTATTAAAACAGTTAAAATCCCCTTCGCATTCTATGAGTGACGATAGCCGAACGGTTAAGCCGTCCCCTGATGCTGAATCGATCGGGTGTTCTATCCCGGTTGTAGGTAGCTCAGAAATGTCTAGCTACACTGAAGAGACTAGATAAGTTGAAACACGTGTCTGTGAATGACTATATATATATATATATATATATATATATATATATATATATATATATATACGCACGGATATACCAAATATACGTATACACACACACACACACACACACACACATATATATATATATATACGCACACATATACCACATATACGTATACATATATATACGCACACATATACCACATGTATGTATACATATATATATGCACACATATACCACTTATATGTACTATATATATGTATATATACACATATACGTATATATTTATACGCAGATATATACCCCATATATATACGCATACATATTCCACATGTACCTAAATATATACGCAGATATACATATTCTACATACAAACTCATTCATATACACGCACACGTACATATTCCACATATACGCACATATCAATATACGCATATACGCACAAATACATTTTCTACATAAACTTGCGTATGTATACATACATATTATAAACACACACACACACAAATACATATATATATATATCCAATATACATACACTCACATAATACATATTCCACATATGAACACACACATATTCCACAATGCTTACATGTTACATACACACACACACACACCACACACACACACACACACATTATATATATATATATATATATATATTACATCCATATGCGCGCGAACACACGGTCGTTTTTATAATTGTTTGTGTGTGTGTGCGTATATTACATACACAGTCAAACATTACGAAAGATGAGAAATATAGCAAGTCTTGTAATAAATACAAGCTGAAAATATCAGTCACACATTATAGGGACGAATGATATCCTATTAACTTACACGTTTTAACTATACATCTATCTATCTATCTATCTATCTATCTCTCTATCTATGCATATATAAAGGGTTGTTGTGTATGCATGTATGTCGGAAAGAAACAACAAAAATAAAACAATTAATGACAATGTAAATATATATACACATTAAATATCACCGTTTCTTGCTTTTTGTGTCAAAATTATGAAGATTTTATTTATATTCGAAGATATTTAAAAGTTAAAATATTCATACAAATAGCATTAACAATTCTACGTATTTCTACCAGTATTTTTTAATAACTAAAGTAAACAAATCAATACACCACGGGTGTATGCCCCTCTACCTAGATGATGCTGGGTGGCCGCTTCTAGTATATATATAAAGGGCAGTTGTGTGTGTATGTATGTATGTCCGGAGGAAACAACGAAAATAAAACAATTAACGACAAATTAAATATAGGTACATATTCACTATCACCAGATCTTGCTTTTTGAGTAAAAATAATGAAGATTTGATTCATATTCGGGAGGATAATTAAAAAATAAAATTTAATGGATTTTTAAAAATTTAATTTTGTAAATAGTAGACATTAATTTTTCTTTTCATAGTGGCTGGATCAAAGTAAGGTCTTTTTTTAACTTAGGGATTTTAATGGGGTATCCGGCTGGAATCCAACTCAGGATTCAGTAATAATGGATCTGCGAGACTAACCTAAAAAAAAACTACCCAGCCAACGCCGGGTAGTCGCTTCTAGTACGGTATAAGGCATGACAGAGGATCTAGAGTGGAAACTGATACAAAATAGCATTCCTAACTGACAAGTTCTGGTTTGTGAATCAGCCTTTAAAATCTGGATATAAACAGATTTCCACACTTTTAGATCTATTAAACTTTGCTTAGTCAGATCAAGCAAGAGGGGTGGGTGTTGGTAAGACTATGCTGCGCCAATTTTCGAAGTAGAGTTTGATATATTAACTTTGACAAAAAAAAAAAGAGGCATTTTTTTTTTACTCAGGTTTGAACGCTAAATGGTACAGATATGAATTGCACAGTTACTTCCCCACCCCCACCCAGCCATCAGACCATAGATATGGTTGTAATGTCATATGATAATTACTGGGAAACTAGACGCACACAATGATACTGCTAGTTTTTTTCTTTGCTCTTATTAGCAAGACCTCATATCCCAAAAAACTTTTTTATGTCACACCGAGTAATTCCCCTTCATGGCATCTCCCAGGGCAAAGGGCGGTGCCCATCTCCTCTCTAAGTTACATGTGACATTTTGTATTGGGTTACATGGTACTGTTAGCAAGGAATGATCCCTGATGTGACTTCTTTAACAAGACCACACCGACACAAAAAAGGCCACCCCCGACATAAAAAAAGTATCAATACTAATACATACATAACTAAAGGGAACTACAATGAATAAATTTAAATAAATAAATAAATAATAAAACAAAAAATACAGCTGAACACGTTTGCTCATAATATTACATATAGTTGTAACCCCTCCCCATACACACACACACATTAAACAAGAAATTGCAGTACCTAAAATTCACACGGATAAGGTTTCCACACAAAGAAACACAAAAACTCACTGACCCGAACAGTTGCACATACACATATAAAGACACACACACACATATAAAGACACACACACACACACACACACACACATATAAAGACAAAGTTGTATACAAAGCACAAACGAACACACATACACACACAGTGGGTTTGAGCATGTCTCCCTCTCCCTTTTTTGTTTATTTATTTTTTATTTATTTTTTTATTTTATTTCAGTCCTCTTTATCATCAGAACCCCCCTCCTTCAGAGAAATCCAATTGTGCACTCCCCCTCTGTCTTTCAGTCTGGCTTTTAACTCCTTTCGCTCTCACCGTTCGCCTCTCAACATATGGTCTTCCTCACTCTCTCCTTCTCTCTTTCAAAACGTAATCGTTTCCATCCTCGCATCAGAGCCAGTCTCACTTTCCCCCCTCTCCCGACCGCGTTCTATCTTTCCTCCCCACATCGTTTGCTCTCCTCTTCGTTTGCTCTCTCTCTCTCTCTCTCTTCCTTCCTCTCCCTTCCCCCGCCCGACTTACTCTCCTCGCTGGAGTAGCGAACTCTTCTCACACGCTGAATTCTCTCGTCTCTGCCACTATCTCGTTGCTTCTGTCGTTCGCTCTTACGTTCTCTCTAGCTTTTATTCGCCTAAGTGGGATTCAGTAAGCTACTAACTTGAAGGCAGAGCAAACGACCATGCCGCCACCTCTATCAAACACAGGATTTTACCCATCGGACTGACTGATGCCAATACGGCCGGAGCATGGCTTTCTACAGCAGAACGGCCAGTCTCCTACTGCTGGTCACTCATTTGTGTTCGGGGACCAGCCTAGTTACCGCAGACCCAACTTCCCCGAATGGTATGTAAACACCCTAAAATCTTTGCCCCCATCTCTCAAAGAACACACTTCGAACCCAGTTTCTTTAATTCTTCCCCTTTTCGAGAACGTTGATGCTTTTTGAATATTAATGCTTTTATTGCCAAGCTTGTCATAAAAGCAGAACTGGCGCATTGGTATTATTACTATTGTTGTTAATAATAATATTCGGATATTTTTTTATGATAAAGTTCTTATTGTCTTTGTTGTTAATTGTTAGATAGTTTTCTTATTGTTCTGCTGTATCGTCACGATAAACAGACTATAAATATATATATATATATAATATATATATATATACAAAATAAATTTAAATTTAATTATTTAATAAAATATTTAGGAACTTATTTACTAAAGGCTTTCAAACATTTTAAATATTCTTTTTTTTTTTTTTTTTTTATAAAGTTATAAACTAGATTAGAAATGCCAGTATTATATATATATATATATATATATTATATATATATATATATATATTTAAAAAGTTTGTTCGCGGAATATTTATCTAAAATAGGAAAACAATAGATATTTGATACTTTTTCTATTTCTTTCTTTCTTAACGTTATATTATTTTCTGATTTTTTTTATATCGTAATATTCAAAATATAATCTGTCACAAAAGGCACGTTTATTAGCTTTCTCTCCCCCACGACCCCCCCCCCCAATATTTGTGTACAAACACTAAAAATAAAAATAAAATGAATTGGAAAAAGAACAACAACAACAAACATGGCATTTTTATTCCTGAGTTTATAAAAGTTAACTTTTTGGATCCCGATACCCCACCACCCGGTTTTTGTTTTCGATTTATTTGAAATAAACTTTGAGATATACTGATGAGAACTTAACTCTTACCACAAAAATGGGTTTAAAACATTAAACACATTTTAAAAACAATATTAAAACCAAATGGTAACGTTACAATACAGAGAAGCATGGCTACGCGCATGCGTGTTCGTGTACTGCTAGCTGATAAATGTACATACATCTGCACACACGCCTTTTTCAACATATATAAACATAAGCCGATGCTCGAACACACATGCTTATCAATAAACTGCACACAGTTGTGTACACATAGAAACATAGTCTAAAATCTACACAGATATTTTGTATACAAAATTAACATTAAAAAAAAAATAAACACACCATTACCCATCTGAATAAAGGTAATTAAAATACTTACGTACACGTATATACACAAATGACCCCCCCCCCAAGTGTACTAACTTGAATTCGTGTACACATACGTATATAGTTCATCTACTAATCCATTTAAGTGTATGTGCGTATGGACCGACAGACTAAAATGTGTGTACAATTCTCAAAGAATTTACACACACACACACAAATACACACCGGAAATGTGCTGTCCATTTGGGAAACAAAGTGAAATCTCCCCCCCCCCTTTTTTTTTACAGAGAACCGTATATACAGACGTATGGCATTGCACCCCTTTATAAAAGTTTCTTCTCGAAGACCGTAAACAAACCCGAAGACCATAACACTGATTTTTTTTTTTTTAAAAGAGAGAAAAAAAAAGCAAGCATGCAATTATGTATACATAATCTTTTATTCTTTTTTACAATAAAAACTAGCATGTTCACATAAGCACACTCATGCTGTGTATTTTTACACACTAAGTAGACATTACTACTATCTCGCACAACACACGTGTACTTAAATAAATGTATCTAAAAAAAATGGTAATTTCTTTTCAACGGGCGTGTTAGATATAATAGATATTATATAAGTATACATATCTGGAATCTACTTGGAATCCCAGCATTTAGTTTCTGAACCCGTAAGATATATATAATTGTATAATTTAAAGTAGGTTGTATTTGGCGCGTCCGTAAATTAGATTATTGTACATTTAACCTATACATATTAAAATTGTCGTACACCTCTAAGTACACAATAAATGAATAAAATAAATATACATAGAAATGAAAGTAGACATGCGGTTTTATCAATGAAATATCTTTGACAACTTGGATGATATAATCATTCTTTCCCCCTCAAAGTACACATTTCGCTGCTTTTTATTCTTATTTTTAGAGGAACCTGACAAATGTCTCTGTGCGGTATTTCACTGCCGAACAGGCAGACATACGCACACAAGAAATATCAGGAACTACCATTGCCGCGTGTATCTCTTTTACTTCCTGGTTATAGAAATCGGGGAAGACAGAATGAGAGACGTTAGAGAATTATTAGTGTTGGCGTGAGAATTTCTATTAGAATGAACGTATAATTTTTTTTTTTTTCAAAAACAAAAACAAGAAATGGCGGTCATTGTATTTTTTTTCTTTTTACAATGGGGTATAGTGTGCTCAAGTTAGTGAGGGGGGGGGGGGATAAATTGCGGGAAATTTAATATCGAAAAAAAAAAAGAAGGAAAGAACTCCGAAATTACTGAAACCAAATTCTACAAGAAAGAACTCGACAAATTATTTGAGTTATTTTATTGTTTAGTTGATTAGAGTTTAATGAAAGAACTTTTCTTCTTTGTTTTGGTATCTTTCGTTTATCGGGGTGTGTGTATGTGTGTCTGACTGTGTGCGTCTTTGAGTGAAGCGTCGTTGTCAATGTGCCTATAAATAATAAAATGGTACGTATGTCGTCTTTATAGTAATGCGCGTTCATGTTTTATCAAGCTCGAGCCTTTATATCTTTCTTACCAAAAATCAAGTTTACTTTTTTATAGTAAGTTTAGGGTAGAAATCAAAATGGTTGGGGAATGGGGTGACATAAAAATTATTTTAAACTTTAGTTACAAATAAAGAAAGGGCATCTTATCTTGAAAATACGTTCACGAAATTATTGCCTTTAACAGAACACGAACCTTCAACACTGGCACCGATGAAAAAAAACTTCAAGGCAAGATCTTCCTCCATATATACATAGAAACACATATATATATCTCTATCTATCTCTATATATCTCTATATCTATCTCTATCGATATATCTATCTCAATATATCTATATCTATCTATCTCAATATATCTATATATCTCTCTTTATATATCTATCTCTATCTATATATCTCTCTTTATATATCTATCTCAATATATCTATATATCTCTCTTTATTATCTATCTCATCTATATATCTCTCTTTATACCTATCTATATCTATATATCTCTCTATATATATCTATCTCAGATCCTATCTATCTCAATATATCTATATATCTATCTTTATACCTATCTATCTCAATATATCTATATATCTCTCTTTATACCTATCTATCTCAATATATCTATATATCTATCTTTATATATCTATCTCTATCTATATATCTATCTATCTATCTATATACCTATCTATCTATCTATCTCTGTATCTGTATCTGTATCTCTCTCTCTCTCTCTCTCTATCTATCTATCTATCTATATATATATATATATATATATATATATATATAATGTGCGCACGTTGTTTACTAAGCTTAATAGTAGCACAAATCTAGAAGCCTAGAAAACCCTAGTAAATTCTTATTTACTAGTAGTGAGTCTTCTAACATGGTTCACAAGGCGCCCCTTGTACGTGTATACACACGTGTAAAAATCATGAAGTTAGAGATATCGCCTTTAGATTTTAAAATGCGATTGCATACATAATATACGTGTGTGTATTTAATATACATGAGAAAATACACGTGTGCGCATAAGTGTGTGTTTATATTTCAAAATCGTATACAAAATAAGTACAATAATACCAGCGTGATAAATATACATCATTGAATGTTTTTAGTTCTCTGAATTACAAAACAAAAAAAGAAAAAAAAAAAGAAAAAAAGAAAATGCACACAATATTGTGTACGTTTAGCTGCTAGCAGATTCCTTAATGTAAATCATCTCTATCTATCTATCTATCTATCTATCTATCTATCTATCTATCTATATATATATATATATATATATATATATATATATATATATTCTCTTCATATATTTCCTATGATTCAGATATCACCGGAGTCGTTCACAAGAACAATATATTGATACATAACTATATTTATACATAAAGAAGCATACGTGGACTCACCATCAACCAACATATATATATATATATATATATATATATATATATATATATATATATATATATAAGAGAGAGAGAGAGAGAGAGTGTGTATGTGTATGTCTTCTTTCTCTCAATACTTATATAAACACACAAACAAAATACAAATGATAAAACACTGGAGCGTAGTCAGCTCTTAATTATTAGGAGAAAGCAATTTTCCATTGTTTCTCTCTCTCTCTCTCTCTCTCTCTCTCTCTCTCTCTCTCTCTCTCTCTCAAGACAGTATAAAGAGATGAGTGTACACAAAGCATGTGCTCGCCTCGAAGTAGAAACACTTTCTCTCATAAACGAAGCTTACATAAATAATAAAAAAGAAGAAAAGGGGGAAGCTGCATGCTGACTTGCTGGGAATGATTAAATGCGTTGATAGATTCACAGTGACCATAGATTAATCGATGCATGGAATATATTAAAACAAGGACACATACTACAACACACATGAATTCGATTAGGTTCGATCTTTCTATATCACAACATACACTTTACTTTGTTATATAGTCTTAGTTTTAAACACACACATTATATATCATCCAAAAGTCCAGAGAAGAAATCTTCCTTGCGACACAAGAGTTTTATTTAAAGCTCAATGTGTGCTCTTAATGTTAGAGTCACAGAGCAAATATATAAGTAAAGAAATAACAAAAGACTAAGAGATTTAGCATTATAGTCTAAGCTCCCTGAAATAGACTATATAGCTAAATCTCTAAGTCTTTTGTTATTTCTTTACTTATATATATATAAGTTAAACCTAATGAGTCAGATATACTTACTAATAGTTTCGCTTAGTAGCTCATCAGGGCAAGAATCTGAATAAAAAAAATTGGAGCAAGTGTGCTTTTTATTCCACTGTGGTAAAAAAAAAATGTGTAATACTTATGCATGTATCTCTCAATACTTATGCGTGTATCTGTGTCCCTCTATCCATATTCTTGTCAATATATAGAATACCGACATCGCATACATTTCAGATGTAAATTAAAAAAAAGTATTCCTTACTTCTTTCTCTCAACAAGAATATTTATATGTATATGTATGTATATATATATATATATATATATATATATATATATATATAACTCTCCCTCCAACTATGGATAAATAGTAGGGCAGACTGGGCTCTTTAGCAACCGGTCTAGTAGAAGGAAAACTCTGAATTCAAAGCCTGTTAAAATCCGGTTAAGAAATTGACCTTGTGTTGCACCCTGCTCGTGCGGAGGGGTTGGTAAATATATA
>CM042137.1:121548413-121595913 GCA_023376005.1 Doryteuthis pealeii | reverse complement strand
ATCTCTCTTAATTTTTTCTCATGTCTCTCTCTTTCACCCTCTCTACCTTTTGCTTAGATAACTTTATCTCTCTCCCCCTCTCTATCTCTGTCTATCCATAGTTTCCTCTCTCTACATTTTTCCCAGATCTCTTTCTCTACTTTCTTCTCGAGTCTCTCACCCTCTCTCTACCTTTTGCCCAGATAACTCTGTCTCTATCACTCTCTCCCTTCTCATCGTTCTCTCATTACTTTTAGCCCAGATCTCTCTTTCTCTCTCTCTACTTATTTCCCATGTCTATCTCTCTCTCTGTCTCTCTCTGCTCGGGTCTCTCTCTCTAGTTTTTGTTTGGGTGCCTTATCTCTCTCATTATTGCTCAGCCCCCTCTATCTCTTTCTCTTTCTTTCTCTATATTTTGCTCGGGTCTCTCCCAATCTCTCTCTTCCACCTCTGTTTTTTATTGTGTGTACATCCCATAGCTTTCGACTTATATCGATTTGTCTCTCAAACCACCCCCTTCTCTCTCTCTCTCTCTCTCTCTCTCTCGTATATGTATATATATATATATATATATATATATATATATATATATAATCAAATATTGTGACTTATACATACACTTGCATATCAACATGTGTTGCTTACTTTTCTTTTTTTTTTTTTGAATTTCAAATGTACTGAACCCTGTTCCCTTACAAGCTGAACATTCTGAGATTTATATATATACAAAAATGTTTATATATTATGTATATAAATATCTATATATCATAAATATTATTCTTTTCGCCCGTTATTATTGTTTATGCTTCAAGAATCCACGTGTGCCGAAATTTCTCCACCGAAAGCAAATTCTTGAAAAGGGGCTTCCACAACCGTTATGTTAATGAGGGAGTACGCGACGACTACCAATACACTAGAGTTGTAAACTTTACCGCTACAATATGTTAATAACTTCACAACAAACCAATGCACTCAAAGTAGTAGAATTATTTCCACTTGAGGATACCATACAAACTATTTCTCTTGCGATGTCTCTAAAAGCTGACGTTTATCTACCCACTGGTCGGAATGTATTTTTAGAGAAATTGTTAGGAATTATTTTTCTGTGTTCAGTATCGATCTTATAAGGAATAAAAGAGTTTTAGGGGAATGGAGAAATACTAATCGTTTTTATCATAATTTTATAATATTTTTTCATCATAAAGTCTTTTCTCTAAAACAATTGAACCAACAATGTTTTTCTCTGGTAGATGTCAAGCCTTAGCACCTATATGATTGCCCCAACCCGATTGCCCTTATGGCAAGCCCCAACCCTTTTCATTATATGGGTGCTAGAAGCGATGGCTGGGGATCTTCATGTCCTGTGAATGACGTTAAACTCTCTCTGATGGTGAGGTTCCAGTGGGATCAATGCGGAGCCCCCTTTCCCCACCATTGCTCCTGGTCAACTCTGAGTGGTAGTACCTGTTAGGGTCCCATCTATGGATTAAATAGAAAAATTTGTTTATAAAAATTGACTATCCGTTAAGAATGAATTAATTTCAAAACTTTGTCGGCATTAAATAACCCACTGATGTTGATATGCAGTAAACCAAAACCAAACTCTAGTAGATATGTTTGTAGATGGCGTACAGTAATCTATCTACACATATATAACGGGCAGTTGGTGTTTGTGTGTAAGTATGCCTGTCCAGATGAAACTACGAAAATATACGAATTATCGACAAAGTAAATATATAAGTACACATGAAATAGCGGTTCTTGCCTTTTGTGCCAAAATTTTAAAAATTTGATTTATATCCAAATATATTTAAACATGAAAATATACATGAAATTGAAATTCTACTTTCAAATGTCTAACATTTGTAAATCTCAAAAGTAAACAAATCAAGGCATCAGGGTTTCCCCTAACACCTATACCCAGGCGACGCTAGGTAGCCGCTTCTGGTTATTTATAAGTGTTTTTGTGTATGTGTTATTCAGACATTATTTCTTGTTTTATATATTCGATTTATATACGTGTGTGTGTGTGTGCATATATACGTGGACGATACATATACATATGTATATTGTGTGGTTTTTATATTTAGTATAAGATACATATATATATATATATATATATATATATATGCGTGAATTATGTAAATGTACTGATTTCGTGCAATATATTTATGTGTATTACATATATATTCACATAGTCACGAAATAATGTACATTATTCCCCCCCCACACACACACACATAAGTGTGTGAATTACATATGTACATAAATTAAAGCATGTGTATATATGTATGTATATATAATTTTGTGTATATAAGTATGCATTTGAGATTCTCGCGTGTGAGCATTTTTCGCGCGTATATACATTTGAGTATTTGTATATTATGTACTTGAATTCGTATATGCAAGTTGAAATATGATTTATTACATTTGTACATTATATATAAACATATTTACGGTGCCTGTGCATCAGCTCTGTGCGTACATAGGTTTGTGCGTGTACAGAACTATTATGCAGATATCATTGTGCAATAAATGCCTTGCTAATTCTACCCCATATATATATTATATATATATATATATATATATATATATATATATATATATATATATGTAAAGTCTTCGGGGCGGCCTAAAGTCGGTATCAGCCAGGGAGTCTATCCCCTATTCAATAGTGCTAATCAAGGAGATTGTTTTTGGCGTCTTGTGGAGCGCCACACCTACCATCAGCTCCTTATTTTACCGCATAGATCCCGTGCTACTCATACGCTGAGTTGGCGAGGACCGGTATCGAACTAGGAACCTTTTGGTTCTAGCCGAACGCTCTACTGACTGAGTTAACCCGGCCCTATATATATATATATATAATTAGAAGAGAGAGATATTGTGTGTGTATATATATATATATATATATATATATATATATATATTAGAGAGAGAGAGAGATGTATTATTCTGTGAGATTATATATATATTCTCACAAAGAAGTCTTTGTGTAAGAGTTAATTCTTCCGTACACATTCCTAAGAACTTATGTTGCAATATTATCATACATTCGTCTCTGAAAAGAAACGAAAAAGTTGCTAATTGTATTAAAACAAATAGTTAACACTTTTGAACCACTAATGTAATTGGCTTTTCAGTTCTTATCTTTGTTTTTAGTAATAATTGGAGGTCGTTGGCTAAATAGGAATTTAACATAAATCATTTATATATATATATATATGTTTTTAATGATGGCTTACTATTATGCCTTTTCTTGAATGCTGATCAAAAAGTATCGAGAAGTGTCTGTACATCATCATCTTATCAGTTGCTCAACTCTGCACGAGTATTGTCGGCGGGCCTTAGAATAAGCTGGCTGTATCCTCTGTAGAGATCTACGTGAAGTCTGTGAAGTGGCCTATCAGCCGGACAGCTAGGGAAATCTATTCCATTTTCATTAACATTGGACCAGGGAATTTGCTTTTACGTGTGAGGTGGAGCACCACATCTACCATCAGCTCCACACTTTACCGCACAAATGCAAACTGTGCTGCCAATTTGCTAAAGTGTGAGACCCCAAAAATGGGGATTTCTTTGTATGACATTAAATGGCGAGGAGTTCTGGAGCTCAAGAGGTGTGTAGTACACCTTCATTACCATTCCTTACAGTTCTATTCTTACCCGGTGTGGTAGTCCATGACATGCAAAACTCTACTTTTACCTTTACTTAGGCTAGACGGGCGGTCGGAGAGGCCCCTTCTGATCAATCGGCTGGTCACGTTACCTAGCACCTATATGATTGTCCGAACCCTATTGCCCTTACGGCAAACCCCAACCCTTTTTATTATATATGTGCTAGAAGGCGGTGGCTGAGGGTCTTATTGTGCAGGTTATGACGTTAAATCTATCTGATGGTGAAGGTCCAGTTTTGGAGCTCTAGGAAATAATAGAAAACAAATGTGTTTAAAACAAAGTTACCATCAAGAATGAATAAAACAAAAACGTCTTCGACATACAATGACCCAAGGGGTTGACATGCCGTAAAACCCAACCAACCAGCCCGGTGTGATGGTATTTGTTAGCGTTCTATCGATTGGTCAAAAAGATCTGTTTACAAATTATTCGTATTAAATAGGACCGTGTACAAAAAATAACAACCTGAAGAAACATTTGCACAAAATAAATTTAAATATGAATACAATTCCCTAACCAGTCTACACACTGGTTGACATGCCATTAAAATCGATCAATAATTTATGAGTCGTTGAGCTGTGTACATTGTCTTCAATGAAATTTTAAAATCAAATACAAAAACTCTATACGTTTTGCTCACAACATGTATATATATATATATATTTGTATATATATATATATATATATATATATATGAATAGATATAGGTAAAAAAATTCTTATGTATTTATGAGATGGGCTTGATATGAATAATTTTGATATTTCGGACTGTTGTCCTCTTCTTTATTGTGTATAAATTCAACGTTCCGGCCACATCATCCCCGGACACTGTTCATATGTTTTTCTTAATTTACCCTAAAATAAGTCCCCTCAGACAATTTCCTAAAAAATCATTTGGGCTTCGAAATCATGTTTGAATTCTTGAGAAATCGCCCTCGGATTACTTATTTTAGGGTAAATTTTTAAAAAAGCAACAACATTTGAACAGTACCCGGGGTTGCTGTGGCCTGAACATTGTGTTTATACACAATAAAGATGAAGACAACAGTCCAAAATATCAAAATTACCCATAAAAAATCTCATCGAACTATATGTTGAGTAAAATAAACGCTTTAAAAAGAAATATCTGTGGATTTACAAAAAACATATGTCAGCGTTATACACAAAACGTATATGCAGACCACGAACATCTATACCGAGAAACCAGAAATAAAATCTTAAGCTTCATATATCTTATATCTATCTATCAATATATAAGTGCCAGTTATGTGTATGTATGGGATGTATGTATACCCGGATGAAACTACCAAAATAAACGATATATATATATGTATATATATACACACATTAAATAACACCAGTTCTTGCTTTTTGTGCGAAAAATTATGAAGATTTGATTTATATTCGATGATATTTAAAAATTAGAATATACATAGAAATAGCATTGCAATTCTACTTTAAAATGTTCAGCATTTGTAAATCTCAAAAAGTAAACAAATCAATACACCAGGGTTTTTGCTCCCCCTCCTCTACTCAAGAGACGCTGGGTAGCCCCTTCTAGCCTTGTATGAGACACTCCCGTACTTATGAAATGTTTTGTGGAAAGAAAACGTGCTTATCGGGGCTAAGAAGAATCATTTTGTTCTGTTTGGATTGTATAATAATTCCAACAGGTAGTTCACATCGAGTGTTTGTTGCCATTGTAAAACACCTTTGAAACACGTGGTTTCTAAATTAGGCAGAGAGGCACTGGGCCGATGCGTTTCGAGGAGGAAGACTCCAAACAACCGTGGGACGATTCTTGAAAATAATACTGAGTGTTTTTGTTCTTGTATTGTCTCACTATTAAATTTGGGCGCGTAATTCTCTCGATTTTCAACCTTGCGTCAGTTAAATGGAGTTTGAATTTTTGTGTTTTTTGTGACTTTAAAAAAGAAATTATTAGATCATCTTGAGATATTAATTTCCCTTTGTCTATTTTTCTATTCTATGTGAATTATAATCATATAAAGAAGTTTTATATATATATATATATATATATATATATATATATATATATATGTATGTGTGTGTGTGTGTAAAAGAAGATTATTAAAGTAAGACATTAGTAAAATAAATAAAAATATATAGAGAGAAAAGTAAACGGAGAGAGAGAGAGAGAGAGAGAAAAGTAAACGTAGAGAGAGAGAGAGAGAGAGAGAGAGAAAAGTAAACGTAGAGAGAAATATATATGTGTGTGTGTGTGTGCTTTTCGCCCGCATCCTTAATCATTCATTACATTTTCACTTTCTATCCTCCTGAATTTTTTTCCCAATTTTCTCCCTCTTACAATCTATTTAAATTTCTTCTCTCTCTTACTTTACTTCCATCCTCTCCCTCTCTTACTTTACTTCCATCCTCTCCCTCTCTTACTTTACTTCCATCCTCTCCCTCTCTTACTTTACTTCCATTCCCTCCCTCTCTTACTTTACTTCCATCCCCTCCCTCTCTCTTCTTTTTCTACATTTTTATTTCTCTCTCTCTCCTTTTCTTTTTATTCTTTACTCTTCTTTTCCATATCTCTCTCACTTTCTCATCTTTTCACTTTCTCATCTTTTTTTCTCTCTCTCTCCATTTTCCTCTCACTCCCCCTCCTTTTACTCTACTAGCTCTCTCCCTCCCGCATCCTCTTTTCACTCCCTTTACCTCTTACTCTTTTCTCCTCCCTCATTTTTCTCTTTTATCTCCCACTCCCTCATTTTTCTTTCCCTTCATCCTTTTATTCGTTTCTGTAACCTATCCCTTCCTACTACTCATTCCTTCTACCTTTACTTTTACTCTTTCTTTTTTTCTACTTTTACTTCCCCTCTTTCTGTCTTTCCTACTTTTACTTCCCCTCTTTCTGTCTTTCCTACTTTTACTTCCCCTCTTCTGTCTTTCCTACTTTTACTCCCTCTCTCTTTCTTTCCACTTTACTCCCCCTCTCTTTCTTTCCTACTTTTACTCCCCCTCTCTCTTTCTTTCCTACTTTTACTCCCCCTCTCTCTTTCTTTCCTACTTTTACTCCCCTCTCTCTTTCTTCTTCTACTTTTACTCCCCTCTCTTTCTTTTTCTACTTTTACTCCCCCTCTCTCTTTCTTTTTCTACTTTTACTACTTTATCCTCTCTCTTCTTTCTTCTACTTTTACTCCCCTCTCTCTTTCTTTCTTCTACTTTTACTCCCCTCTCTCTTTCTTTCTTCTACTTTTACTCCCTCTCTCTTCTTTCTTCTACTTTTACTTCTCTCTTTCTTTCTCCCTCCCTCTTTTCTTTCCCTCTACTTTTACTCCCCTCTCTTTCTTTCCCACTACTTTTACCCCCTCCCTTTCTTCTTTCTCTACTTTTACTCCCCCTCTCTCTTTTTTCCTTCTACTTTTCTCTCTCTCCGTTTACTTTTCTCTCTCTCTCTCCTCTCTCTCCGTTCTTCTTTTCTTTTCTCCCTCTTCTCTGTTTACTTTCTCTCTCTCTCTTCTCTTTTACTTCTCTCTCTCTCTCTCTGTTTACTTTCTCTCTCTCTCTCTCTGTTCTTCTCTCTCTCCTCTCTCTCTCTCTCTCTTCTCTCTCTCTCCTCTCTCTCTCTCTCTGTTCTCTCTCCTCTCTCTCTCTCTCTGTTTCTCTCTCTCTCTCTCTCTCCTTTTCTCTCTCTCTCTCTCGTTTACTTTTCTCTCTCTCTCCCTGTTTTTTCTTCTCTTCTTCCTCTCTCTCTCTCTCCTCTCTCTCTCTCTCTCTACTTTACTTTCTTCTCTCTCTCTCTCTCTCTCTCTTCTCTCTCTCCTCTTACATTTACTTTTCTCTCTTCACTCTATATTTTTATTTATTTTTACTAATCTCTCACTTTAATAATCTTCTTTTATCGCCTCTCGGATCATCTGCGCGCGCACGTGTGTGTGGTGTGTGTGTGTGTGTGTGTGTGTGTGTTATCTGTCTTTCCTGTTGTATTGTTGTCAATCACTAAACTTCATCGTACTTATCTTATCTGTCGATTAATTTCTTTGTGTGAAGTATCGCTCGTAAATCTCTCTCTCTCAGTCTCTCTCTCTCCGGCGAACGCATTTTTCAAGCAGCTTCCCCTGCATGTTCGTATATCGGGGTTTTCTGCGCTCGCTCGCTCGCTCTCTCTAGCTTTCGCTCGTTCGTTTCGCGCGCCGTGAAAAATGTGAGGGTTTGGGGCTGGTGTTGTCGATAGCGGTGAAGGCAGAAAGAAACAAGCTCGGATCTACAGAAAAACTAAATGTTTCAGAGGGACGAAATTATCAGCAAAGGTGCGCCCCGCTTGGGCGTGGATTTCGATTTTTTTTTCTTCCTTCCTTTCTTTCACTCTTCCTTCCTTTTTTTCTCTCTCTCTCTCTCCCTTCTTCCTTCACCCCTTTTCCAGGAACACGAACGAGCGACTGCGCGTGCGCGCAAGCACACGTGCCTAGATTTCTGTCTTGGCTTTCGTTTTCGTTTTCGTAATTTTTTTGTGTGTTTTGTTTTGGCTTCTTTCTTCCATCTGCTTTCTTTCTTTTTCTTTTTCTTTTTCTTTTTCTTCCCTACAGTGCACTGGGCGTTGCAGTGACAGATACTAAAAAGTTTCCTCTCCCCCCCCTCTTTCAGTCTCTTTCTCACGCACGCGCGCACGTCTGCTTTCTTTTACCGTAATTTGTTTCGTAATCATGCATTTATACAATGCCTTGAAGCCTCTACGTACGTACAAACATGTGGGTATTCCCACCCCGAGACCGAAATATTATTGCGTGCAGATTGGTTTCTTATGGAAAATTGAATTCATATACGCTGGTTGCTGTACAGTCTTCCTCTCGTTTTTTGTATGTATCCATAACGAGTGATCGAATAAGAGAAAACATTTTTTTTAAACATACAGGGTGTAATGATGCAACTGTCTATTTGCAAACTTTTATTTAAACTATGTCAGCTACTTTGAATAATAATAATAATAATAATAAGTCGTCGTTGGGGTGGCTTAATATCAGGGCATCAGCCAGACAGCGAGGGTGACTATCACCCTTTTCCCTAGCACTAGGAGATTATCTTACCGTCTGAGGTGGAGCGCCACACCTACGGCCAGCTCCTCCCTTTACCGCAGATCCATGTGTTACTCATACGCTGTGTTTGTCTCGGGTCGGTATCGAACCAGGAAACCTTGTGAGTCCTACCCGAGCACTCTACCGACTGCGCTAAACCAGCATAATAATAATAATAATAACTATTTTGGAATCTTGAAAACAGTAGTTTGTAGTCAGTCCAATCTGCAATGAAAAGATGATTTTATATATATATATATATATATATATATATATATATATTATATATATATATGAGGTTAAGTAAATAAACAAATGTGTTTATTTTTATATGCTTTAAGCCAGGCAACTTTTGGAGAATATGTGCTTAATTGAAGTCATACCTAATTTTGAAAATTAATTAGTTAATAATTAATGAATTTAGGCGGGCATGTATGTTTCAAATGTAAGGCTAACAAATCGAAAAAATGTCAATCCCTGAATGTACATTTCAACCTATTAGGTCTCATCAGCATATACTACATGGGAGACTGCTCCGTGTGTGACTCGAAACCCCGACTGTCAAGCTGAAGGCGAATCTAACCGTTACACTAGCTTGCTTTTGAAAACTTGTCCAAAATCTAATTTAACTTCTTTGAAACCTAAAGAACAGTAGTTTATAGGCAACCCAATCTGCGAAGATAACGTTCTAAAAGGTTTTTTGATTGAGAGTTAAACGATTATTATATATCATCAGGAACTTCGGCAGTTAAAAATGAGAGCTTTTCGATCATGTATAATGTTCAATTCACTTAGAATATCAAATTTACGTGTGCGTGATTTTTCTTATATCTTTAGTCTTACCTCCTTTGTGTAACACCAGTTACGATGACCTTGTACCAGAATATGATAAATATTTCTTGTTTTGTATTTATCCAAATAATGAAGATACTATTATTCGGACTTATTTGAGATGAAGCTTGATAATTTGTATTATTTGGACTATTGTTCTCATCTTTGTTATATCACAAACGTTTCGGACGATGTACCCTCCGACCTTCTTCAGGTGTTTGTTTCTTTTCGAACTCGAGAAGCTTCGAACAGAACACTTTATTCAATCCAGACTTATCCTGTTCCATTAAAAAAGACCGGTACAAGTCTTCTATAGATTTTGTAATTGGAGACGCGTCGTGTAATGGTTACCGTCGTAGGAAAGAAACACGAATGGAGATCAATCCTTTTTTTGGCATTTCACATAGCTCTAATACCTTTGGAAAGGTATGCATCCAACTACTCTCTCTCTCTCAGCTATTGGTAAATAGGACAGACCAGGTTCTTCAACCTTGTTTAGGCAACAAGTACAGGAGAAGGAAACTGAAGTCAACCTGTTATACTTCACTTAAAAAATCGACATTGTGAACGCCCTGCTTGCACAAATTAGTTGATAATATATATTATTATATAATATATATATATATATATATATATTATGTTTCATAGTTGCTTGAAGCATGTGTATGTATGGTTAGGAGGTTGATTTAGAAGGCTATCACAATGCAGTTTGAAAAAAAAATACGGTAACAATGGTGTTGTGTGTTGACCTTTATTTTTTTAATTATTTCTTGAATTTTTCGAGTAATACCTCTTTAATCAAAAGAATTGAACTGAAGCAGTCAGCTATGGCATTTCTTCCAAATGAATTTTTATTTTTGAAATCTCAATATTCACCCTAATGATGGCACTTCGAAAGGCCAAAGTACTCGGGAACTGACTTTGGTGGACTTATACACCAATTCCACCAAACATTAAAAAGTTGGCCCGAAAATTAGAAAAGATAACAATAAAATTTTAACAGGAGATGTCTTTTGTTTAATTTACATGTATGTATATATATATAATATATATTATATTTAATATAATATATATATAAGGCTATAACCGTTGTTTTGGTGAAAGAAAGTTGTTGTTGGATATTTGTAGTATTGCTCATTAGTAATTACATGCAAATGGTTTTTATCACTTTGTTTTGCAAGTAAAAAAAAAAAAGCAAGAACATTAGCAAGATCAAATTTCCTTGTATGAACATAAAAGGGATTTAGTCATGTTTTGTGGTTCTATAAGGCTACATTTCTGGGGAATATTTTTTAATAAAAGTGTCAAATATCAAAGTGTCAACATTTTAATACCTTTCTAAAATCTTTATAAATGGGGGAGGCGTGCTCTCATTGGTATTTGGAACAAAATTTCATTAAAAAAAAAACAAAAAAAAACATTTTTTAAAATGGGTGGGGTTGTAAAATATCTAATTGATGTGCCAATAAAAAGTGAGGGGGGAAGGTAGTGTAATAATATCTACATATATTTGTCGACAAAAAGCAAAAAAACATCACAGTTCATATTTGATAGGTACCACCAATTTGTGTGCACATTTTTCATTTTAAAAACAAATTAAAATTAATTAAATCGATTATTTAAGGTCAAGTTTTGTTTAATTTGAAAAGTATGATAAGCATCAGAAAAATTTTTTAATACATTAAATTCAGCAAAAAAATTTATCAAAATGGGCCCTTTGTGTGAAAGAGTTACGGACTAAAAGTCCCCACATCATTTAAGATTTTAAGACTTATAATAGTTTCTTCTTAGAAATTGATAATAGAAAAAAAATTAAATACCACTATGTACAGAAAAATGATTAACTTTTTGATATTGATTTAAATGAATATCTTTTTTTGTTCAAAACACACAGAAAAACTAAGAGCCCCCAAAAAATTTGGCGTTTTTGTTTACAAAAATCAGAGAATTATCTGATTTTAATAAAATTTTCAGTGTTGACTTATTAATCAACAAATTCTTTTAAATTACTGAAATCATTTCAATCAAACTGATTCATGGAAATAAATTGAAATTCTTTAAAATAATGCCACCTATGTGCACCTTGAAACAACAATCCATATATCTAATTAATAGATAAAATTCATTTAAATATGAAATGCCTAAATTTGTTTTAAATTTTCATAATTTTAGATTCTAAAAACAAATATCTATTTAATAACAAGCCCACTTTAGAAATGTTATCTAATAATTTTGGGAAAAACTCAATTGAAAATTTAGGCCCCCCCCTTTTTAACAAAACAAATATCGATGTATAATTTTTTCACTGATAATTTAAAAGACAATTATAAATTATTATAGAGTAAAAAAGAGTAAAAAAAAATTTTAAATCCAAAATTTTTTTTAGTTTTTTTTACATTTAATTTTCAGATTTTCAATACTTATTTCTACAAGAGGTGTTCCTTTAAAATATTTTTTTTCTTCTATTCACCCTTTGGTCTTTTGTTTTTTTATTCATACTATAATTAGTTTCAAAAGATATTTTGAGCCCAAAATATAGGGGGGGGGGGCGTGTTAAAATCAAATGACCTGAAAAAAATCAGAAAGCTTTTAAATAATTCATTCATTAAATCAACACTAAATTTTCATAAAAATATGATAATTCCTTGATTTTTTGGTTTTAAAGGGATTAAATCTATTTTGTAATCTGTCAGGCCAAAATTAGCAGTACTTAATATTTTAAATTTGAATTTGTGTTTTGTAAAAATTCATCAAAAAATATTTTAAACTAGGTGGGGTGGGAGATAAAATATCTAAATTGAAAAAAAGCTGGGGTAGGGGAGATATTGTAAAATATCTACATTAATTTACTGATGAATATCTGTTTGGTTGGAATTATGCAAGTAAAAACAAGAGTAAATTAGGTCAATATTTTCCAGGAGAGAGTGGGGGGGAGATCGTAAAAAGGACAGTTACTTTTTAACTGAGATGAAATTGACATTTTTATAAAAAAAATTTTGTTCAATCGCCATATGCTTGAAGCCTTACTTAGGGGTCTGGGGTGGGGACCAACGTTTGGTTTTAAAAAACTTTCACTTTTCAGCGCTTTCAAAAATTTTCATAAAATCTTTTTTTTAATGAACATTAATTTTATGTAATTCTTATATTATGTTACTGCGTATTGTTTTTGTTTTTTTGTTTTTTTGTTTTTTTTTAATTTTCAGTAAAACTTTTGTGTGCACGCTATTCTATACAAGTAAAACATTTTTGATTTTCAGTCACTATTTTACATGAGTATTCTCGAGAAAAAAAAAATGATTTTAGCTGCTCACTTCCTCAAATAAACTTTATCTGATCATTTTACTCAAAATTTCTTCTAAATAATGGTATTTGTAACGATAAAATTAAAATTATGTAAATTCAATTGTGGAGATGTTTTTATGTCAAATCTGTTTGAAAATTATTTGACTGACTTACAGACAAAATATTTTTTTAAAACAAATTCTAAGTCTTGCTAAAATATCTACTTTTTTCTAAAAATGAACATGATTATCAAGAAAATATTAAAGTTACATGTTCTGAATTTTACAAAATTTCACATCTCATAAAACGGAATTTATTTTTTAAACATTTAACAATCTTTAAAGTAGTCTGACTAATTCTTGTCTTGTTTCATGCTTGTTTAGTGTCACGTAAAAATAAATCAAAATATCGCTACATTGAAGGAAATCAACAAGTACCACCAATCAGAAGCATTTTTTACTGTTTAATGAATATTCATGAATAATTTTGGGAAATCTTGCGTAGATTCGGTGAGCGTTAAAAATAAAACAAAAAAAACATCATCATGTTATTTTACTAGTTATATTTGTCTACTGTAATAATAACATTAATTTTGTCTCAGACAATTCAATTTTCCAGGACAAATTACGAAAATTTTCCAGGATTTTTGTCAAAAAACCCCCATTTTTCCAGGTTTTCCAGTACTGGAAAATGTACATTTAATTTTCTAGGTTTTCCAGGACGCATGGGAACCCTGCATATCAAAGAAAATGAATTGGCAGGTACAACGGGAAAAGCTGCTCAAAATGATAGCATTAATAAAAATTTCAAAATACCATACAAAGACTTAAAGAGAATTCACCTTGAGGTTTTTTTTCACTCATTAACAACAAACTTCATAACATTAAACCTACCATTGGAGAATGGAACTTAAAATACAACAAAAATAGAAGAGAACAGGTTGTGCTGATCCGCCTTCACATAGGCCACACCTACATCACCCATCATCATTTACTAGAGTGCACAGAAACCCCAATATGCACTACATGCCAAGAGAGATTTACAGTGAAACAGAAACTGCTAGAGTGTGTAGACTTCAAAGTGCAAACAAAATACTACCAAGCAAGTAATTTGAAAAAAACTTTTCATGAAAATAAGATCATCCAGGATTTTACATTTTCTAAAAGAAGTGGATTGTACTCAAAAAAATTGAACAATAGTTAAAATCTATAATATACATATTTACACTGCTACGAATCCAAAACTTAGTTGACCCACTAAGGTTGATATGCCATAAACAAAGCAAACCAAATCAAACCTTTACTGAACTATGGTCTATTTGTAATACTTGATACATTCTTCTGCTAATTGTGTCTGTGAATTCATCAGTTGTAATAGCATCGTTCAGTGTTAGTTGATTGAAACATAAGCTACTGAATTTCTTCCAGTTGGCTTTGTTTAGTTTCCATTTTGGTAGATGATTGTAGATCTCTTTATCATTATTGAGTATGATTGGGTAGCAATCACTGCTACATATGTCATCAAATACACTAAAAGAAAGTCTAGGTAGGAGGACGGATTATACATGATTGTCAATCGAGCTAAGAGATCCATGGACAAATGACCATAGGATCCAACATTGCTAGCAATAATAATAATTCATGTTTTTTTTTGCTCTCAAACCATGAAAATTCTACTGGATTATTTTATAATCCTTTTTTTTTGTTTTAGATGTTTTGTTTGTTATGGATGTATATTCCAGACTTTCTTTTTGCTAGTGTGTTTTTCCTTATTGGGAGCCAATTTTTCCCTGGCTATTTTTTTTTTTTTTCTTTCCAGTGATTTTTATATTGATTGGGTTCCTGTTTTTTAGAATTTTGTGGATTTAAAATTTAAAATTTGCTTTGTGCCAGGATTTGGTTAGTTTTTATTCAATTAGTTTTAGTGGATTCTAATTGTTATAGTAATCTTTCTCTGTGGTTTGTCTTCAAAAAAGGTTGGTAGACAGATATGCTTTCTCTGTGGTTTGTCTTCAAAAAGGTTGGTAGACAGATATGCTTTCTCTGTGGTTTGTCTTCAAAAAGGTTGGTAGACAGATATGCTTTCTCTGTGGTTTGTCTTCAAAAAAGGTTGGTAGACAGATATGCTTTCTCTGTGGTTTGTCTTCAAAAAGGTTGGTAGACAGATATGCTTTCTCTGTGGTTTGTCTTCAAAAAAGGTTGGTAGACAGATATGCTTTCTCTGTGGTTTGTCTTCAAAAAGGTTGGTAGACAGATATGCTTTCTCTGTGGTTTGTCTTCAAAAAGGTTGGTAGACAGATATGCTTTCTCTGTGGTTTGTCTTCAAAAAAGGTTGGTAGACAGATATGCTTTCTCTGTGGTTTGTCTTCAAAAAAGGTTGGTAGACAGATATGCTTTCTCTGTGGTTTGTCTTCAAAAAAGGTTGGTAGACAGATATGCTTTCTCTGTGGTTTGTCTTCAAAAAAGGTTGGTAGACAGATATGCTTTCTCTGTGGTTTGTCTTCAAAAGGTTGGTCTCTGTGGTTTGTCTTCAAAAAAGGTTGGTAGACAGATATGCTTTCTCTGTGGTTTGTCTTCAAAAAAGGTTGGTAGACAGATATGCTTTCTCTGTGGTTTGTCTTCAAAAAGGTTGGTAGACAGATATGCTTTCTCTGTGGTTTGTCTTGGTAGACAGATATGCTTTCTCTGTGGTTTGTCTTCAAAAAAGGTTGGTAGACAAGATAAAGGATCTTTTTGCCCTAAGATTTAACAGTGGTCAAAGTCTTGTTTCTCATGGCACAATTGACTCTCAGCCACTGCCTTCTAGCACCTCTTAAGGTTGAGAATTTGTTTGCTACAAGTACAATTTGAAGAATATGGTTGAGACTAAATATATAGGTACTAGGGCTTGACATGAACAGCTGATTGATGGATCCGGGCCTCTCCTCTCCAACTGTCCAACTAGAACTAAAGTGGAGTGTTGCAAGTCCCATAACCAATTAGGCAATTGGATCACAGACTACTCAACCACCAAGATCCCATCATGGGTCACAACCCATGGGCAACAGGTGGCCCCATTAGGAGGGGTTTACCCCTCTGCAGAGATGCAGTTGACCTATTCTACAGTTCCAACCAACAGGGCGGATAAATACTGTCAGCAAAATTTATCTAAATCAACATTTTAAGATATAAAAGTGAGTTAAAATAATTATAAATGATGGTTTGAGTCAGAATATTTAAAATAGACAAACTTGAGAGAATACCTCTTCAGACTGAGCCTGAAAAGCCCTGGAGGTGGCAATTTATATATATTATAATATATAGCATTCCCAGTTGATTTTTTTTTATTTGAGGTTATTGTTTAATCACATTAGTTATATAGAGCTGTGTAAATGGAGTTCAGAACCGTTTGAATTATGTAAATATCCCCAGTGGTTCAAAAGTTATGAGAATTTAAAGCCCCGAAATTGGGGGTACAAATGTGGACATGATTTTGTTTAAAAAATATTGACATATCACGGACCATTAAAAAAAAAGAAATTCAGTGATTTCTTCACCGTTTCTTTATTTTTGGAGCAATTTTGATAGAATTTGGTATTCTTATGTAAAATTGTATGTTCTTTCTGATTATGCACTCAAATTGTATGTATCTCTATGCTTTAACCCATTATTTAGAGAATAAGAGATACAGATAGCAGCAATTTTGGGTTTTTTAAAAGTTTAACACATTTTCATTATAATACTGCATGTATATACATGTATAGTATTAATTCAAATAAATAACATCACTTTGAAGAATAAAACATTTATTACAAAAACACAGACATAAAATGAGGGTTCAGTTTATTTTATGGTAGGAATTTACAAGGAAAAAGTTAAGGATTACTGACTTTAAAACATAGCTAAAAAAAGTTCAGAAAAAAAAAAAAAAAATTTTGTTGTTGCAGAAATTTCCATAAAATACGATAATTATCAAATTTTTTTACATGTGAATCTTAAAATTCTCATGCCAAAAATTAATGTTAAATATTGGGTAAAACTTGCAAATCATACTCAAAATTCCATGATATTACGGCTAAATTCTGATCAAAATCCCAATATATTACAGGGTGACACAGAAAAAAAAAAAAACAGAACCCAAATTATCTATTTTCCCATTAAACTAACCCTAAACCCCCCTAGTTAAAATTAATAGTTTTCTTACAAAATTTGTGGGTTCTGTTTTTCCTGGGTTATAGTTTGTTTTGAAATGTACGATACACGATTGAAAAGTACATTGTACGTTTATGAATTTTGCACAGGTTGATTTTTCAAACGTAAATATATGTATAGTGTATACATATATATATATAATATTAATTTAAATATGTAACATCACTTTGAATGTAAAAATACATTTCTAAATGCTTATGTTGAATTACATAAAAGAAATAGATTATCTATTTACATGTTTTCACACAAACCTGGTTTGAATTTTTTTTTCCAAAATTGAAACAGATGTAAAAAATAATTCAATTATTAAAAACACATAAAAGTTAAATATTTAGAAAGATTGTTATTTTATTTTAAAATATATCATAAAATTCAATATATTAAATATTTTAAAAATTGAACGAGAAATAAGCGAATTTAAACTTTGTGTGTTTAGCTGAGGAGTCGTACGCCTGTCGGACAAATAAATTTGAGTTTTTTTCTTCAAAATACAAATTTTTGAATAAAAAGCCGAAGAACTTAACATTCTTCAAATTTTACCAATTTTATATCAAAATAATTCTGAAAGTTTCGAATTTCACATGCAAAGTGCGTCTTTTTCATTTATCATGCTCATTTTGCTTGGAGTTTGCACTATTGTAATTTTACTTCCATGGGTCTTAGAAACAAAAAAAAAAAGCTCCCTTTTGTACTTCCAGGTGTCTTCTAATTGAATGCAAAATTTCAAGAATATTGATAAAGATTAGCCACTTAGATTTTCCAAAGAAATGTAGAGTGTAAAATGTATTCTCGGGAAAAAATTCCTATTATGCATTTTCGTTTTTTTTAAGCAAAATACGTTTTTAACTCGCTGTAAAAAAATATTCAATTAATAAAAACACATACAAATTACATATTTAGAGAGATTATTTTCTTTTCTTTTCAACCATATGAATATTTTAAAATTGAACAATAAATATACGAGAAATTGTGATTTTAAATCAATAAAGTCCTGACATCAGTTGACAGGCTGTTTTTACAACCGAAAGTAACGTAAATTCGAGGTTTTTCTTCAAAAATCAAAACTTTCGGATCAAATCCCTAAGCACTTAGCAATCTTTGAATTTTACAAATTTTATAGGAAAATAATTTTGAAAGTCTCTAAAATTACAGACCATGTGCGTCTTTTTTGTGTCTTTCATATTTTTTAAACAAATAACCTTTAACTTTGCCCTCTCATATTTTTATTTCCACGGGTCCTAGAAACAAAAAAAACCCGTTAGTACTTCCAGGTGTCTTCTATTTGAGTGCAAAATTTCAAGAATATTGATAAAGATTAACTACTTTGATTTTAAAAAACAAAATAGCGTGTAAAATTTATCCTAAAAAAAAAAAAAGTCATTTTTGTTTTCAGCTGTTCGACCGAAAATACGGTTTTAACTCGCTGTAAAAAATAATTCAATTGATGAAAACCAATAAAAGTTACATATTTAGAAAGATTACTCTATTCTCTTTCCATCCATATAAATCTTTTTAAGATTGGTTAAGAAATACTCGAGAAATTGCAAATTGAACTGATTAAGGTCGCAAATTTGAAAATGTCAGCGTTTTTCAGCTAAATGCTTGTAATGCTAATATATGTATTAGGGACTGGCAAACAGAGCCTAAAATTCGTTTTTGACAAAATGACTTTAGACCCCCTACAGAAAATAATTTACCAAAAATCAGGAAATTATCGGATTTTAATGAAATTTTCAGTGTTTATGTATCAATGAATGATTTTTATAATGCATTATTTATTTTATTTCAAAACTTTCTCATTTTTTTTAGGTCACTTAATTTTGACCCTCCTTATGTTAGGGGCGTAAAATGTTTTGCGAGTTGGTCATTTTCGATACTAATTACAGTATAAATAAAGAGATAAAAGACCGAAGTTATGAAAAGAAAAAAAAAAAAATTTTTTACCGTGGCTTTTCTATGAAAAAATAAGTACCGAAAATCGAAAAATAAAATGTAAAAAATAATAAATAATTAATTTTTTGGAGATTTCTTTTTTACTCATTTCGATAATTATTTAATTGGCTATTATTTTATAAAAGAAAAAATTATACATCGATGTTTTTTCTGCTTAAAAAGGGGAGGGGGTACATTTTCAATCGAGTTTTTCTTCAAAACTTATTACTTTTGGCACCTAAAATAAGGTTTGCATTAAGTAGATATTAATTTTTAGAATCTAAAAATATAACATTTTAAACTTAACATCAGGATTTTCATATTTTAAATGAATTTTATATATTAATTTTTCATAGCAAAAATACTAAATTAAAGTTTTGAAATCCACTGATTTCAATATAACTGATGCATTATAAAATTCATTAATTGTTAAAACAATACTGAAAATTTCATTAAAATCTGATAATTACCTGATTTTTGGTAAATTTTTTTGCAAACGCGAATGTTACAGTAAAATTGTAAACAAGCACTTAAAAACATCGAAAACGAGGCTGACTGGCTGATATCGTCGAAATTGACCAAAACAAATACTTTTAAATCTATTAAAAATAAACTGCAAATGATATTTTTCTTTTTTTAATGATTGTTATTATGTTACTACTTATTGATTTAGACAAAGTTTGACCTTAAATAATAGATTTAATTATTTCTAATTCGCTTTTAAAACTCCTAGCAGACGAAATTAATGCCACTCCCTAATATATATATATATATACATACATACATACACATCAATTATGTTATTGTCCTTAGTGATAAAGCATTTCTTTTATAGACATGTTTAGCTTTCAACATAATCTCCTTCCTTGTCACTTAATTCAATGGTGAATATTAATCAAATACAATGAACCTTAACACAGTAAAAGTTTCAGATCAAAATTCATGTATTAATTATGTATCAGGCAACAGACTTATTGTTCTAGTCTTATATTTACTTACTGGTCTTCCTGAATTTCCTCCTTCATTTCATCTAGATTTTCAACATTATTTGATGTGAAGTGTAATTGTTCTTGTGCCTCAGCTTCAATGTTTGGTAACAACAGTTCTCTTGGCCCAATTGGGTTCTGTGGAATTTTTCTCATTTCGTTACCAGCTGATAACTACAAAAAATAAAATACATACAATTTTTCTTCAAGGCATTTTTTTTTATTAAAGATGGCAAACCTCTGAAATTAGTAGACCAGTTCACATACATTTGTATGGAAAAATATAGAGATTTGATCTCTGATAAATAAGATGAGAATTCTTCCAAGCTGTAGTCTGGTCAATACTATTGTATAGCTACACCTACAGAAAAATCTATATGGGAACTACACAAGAATTCTGCATGCTTTTTGGAACAAATCCTAAAGGCAGTACGCTGCAAAATAGCAATTTTATGGTCACTTGCCTCCTATCATACAAACTATCCATGTAAGATGAACAAGACACTGCTGGAGAAGTAAGGTCAAACTCATAAGCAATGTTCTCCTATGGACCCCTACATGGACACATCAGTGTTGGCTGACTAGCAAGAACTTATATTCACCAGTAGGAAACACATGGGAAATGGACTCGTCGCCCCGAGGTCAAATCCTGGACGTGGTCATTGCATTTCACTTAGCGCTAATACCCTTGGGAAAGGTATGAATCCTACTCTCCCTCCAGCTATGGGTAAATAGAAGGGCAGACTGGGCTCTTTAACCTTGGTTAGGCAACTGGTCCAGGAGAAGGAAAACTCGGAATTCAAACCTGTTAAACTCCGCTTAAGAAATAGACCTTGTGTCACATCCTGCTCATGCAGAGGGGTTGGTAAATATATATATTCACCAGCTCTCTGTGGACACTAGATGCTGTCTAGAACACTTTTCAAGAGTGATGACTGATAGGGACAATGGTGAGAGAGAATTAAGGGAATCTATGCTGTCAGCATACCTTGATGATGATACTTTGTTTATTAGCTTCTATTTTCATATATAGGATTGAAGTATATATTTACCCAACCCCTCCACACAAGCATGATGTGACACAAGGTCAATTCTTAAGTGGAGAGTACAGCTGGTTTAAATTCAAAGTTTTCCTTCTCCTAGACTAATTATCATACCATGGCTAAAGAGCCTAGTCTACTATTTACCCATTGCTATTGCAGGATTTGAAATTAGGCTGATGAATCCATTTCCTACAATGATAACCATTCTATCATGAGCGCCTCCAAAGTGAGTGTATGAGTGATTGAAAAAAAGAGTCAGTGGGTGAGTTAAAAGAAAGAGGGATTCAGTGACTTAGTTATATGAAGCAAAACAAGTAGAAACACTAAAAAGATGCAGCATAGTTTTAAAATTACACATAATTGCTAGAAGAGAATTTTAGCAATATACAGATTTAAAAAAAAAAACAACAAAAAAAACTCTGAAAGGCCGGAACAAACATCACCACCTACTTCGACCAGCTCTTCAAGCAAATGTTTGAACTTTTTACAAAATATTTGCAGTAACTTTGTACTTAATATAACGCTTGCAGGGGGGGGGGGCGAAGATTAGTAAGAATAGAGAAAAAAAAAAAAGACAGACCATTAAACAGAGCTCTTCATTGTTGTTGTTATATGTTTCTGATGATTGTTGTATATTTCCTATCATCCTGTTTCTTCCCTTAACGTTGACAAATACCAGTTTCTTTCGTCTCATGAAACGAAAGCACCAAGAGGGCCCGCCAATAAATCCTTGAATGTTTTTCTCCCGGGCTATGGCCTTGGCCTTCTGTTGGAGGAGTTTGGTGCATAGTCTAGTCCGTCCTGTGGCCACTTCTTCCAGTACCCACGCCTCAAGCAAGTCTTCCAAAAGGGACCAACGGGCGGCACCCCCGCGGTTGGCCCTCTTCGATTTGTGACTCACCCTCAGCAGATCTTCTTGTTTCTTCCAATATCGGATTTGTTTTTCGTTCACACAGAAGAGATTACCAGCAGCCCTGTTGCCCATTTCTTTAGCGTAGGCGACGACATTGAGTTTAAATGCTGCCGTGTAGCTCCGACGGGCTGCCATCCTTTAGAAATATTTCTGATTTTTTTTTTTTTTTTTTTTTTTTTCGAGAAAAAGAATTAAAACTAGGGAGTAAAAATAAGGGTTCTTTTGAGAGTATTAAAAAAAGAAAAAAATAAGAATGATAATTTGTTCCAAATTCCTAATTTGTTTTTCCTTCAGGTTTGCTTATTTCTTCCTTTATCTCGCTGATCCTACGTAATTCTGGCAAACATTATTTTCACATTTTTAAGTAAATATTCTAAGTAAATTAATTTATCTAAAAAAAGTCAAATGTTTTTCTTTTACTCCTGAACCGGTGTTTGGAAAAGCATGTCAAGGGATATAACTCTCATCGAATTTTTTTTTAATATGGAAGAACTGAAGTGTAATGATTTTAAGTGTATTACTTTTGAAATTAGCGAATAAGTGTATTTGGCTATCAATTTTATATTTGGTATTTATTTGATATTTTCATAATAACTTAATATATTATAGGTACCGCCAATTTACCCTGTGAAATTTACCCCCAGCTATATTCAACACAATGAAACTTGCATAAAAATTAATATTATCTTGAAAAGATTTTTTCCATTTGAAAGAAGAAACAAACATAAAACAAACTCCTGATTATCTTTAAAAAAAAAAAAAAAATTCAGCTTACGGAAATAATGAAAATTATGATTGAAAAACAATGTTTTCATTTTTGCATTGTTAAATCAACTGAAATTTAACGTAGTTAAAAACAAGTTCCGATAAGAGGATTTTTTAAAAATTATACGAAAAATCAATTAATAGTCCGATTTTCACGAAAATTTCCATAACTATTTACCTTTTTGGATGTGAATATATCTTATTTTATTTTATGAGATATAAAAAAAAATGGTTCATTTTTTCAGAAAACGTTTTTACTTTGTTTCTATAAAGATAAGAGTCTAAATAACTATATCCAAAAAATTGTATAATATACAGTAGAGATACCCAATTTTGTCGGCTGCTAGCTTTTTAAAAACTAATTAAGATTAATTAAATCTAATATTTAAGGTCAAACTTTTGTCTAAAATGATAAGTAGCAACATATAGGGATAGGCAAATTTGTCATCTGCTAGGAGTTTTAAAAGCGAATTAGAAATAATTAAATCTATTATTTAAGGTCAAACTTTGTCTAAATCGATAAGTAGTAACATAATAAACATGATTAGAAAAGGAAAAATATCATTACATATGCAGTTAATTTTTAATAGATTTAAAAGTATTTGTTTTGGTCAATTTCGACGATATCAGCCAGTCAGCCTCGTTTTCGATGTTTTTAAGTGCTTGTTTACAATGTTACTGTAACATTCGCGTTTGCAAAAGAATTTACCAAAAATCAGGTAATTATCAGATTTTAATGAAATTTTCAGTATTGATTTAACAATTAATGAATTTTATAATGCATCAGTTATTTTATTTCAAAACTTTAATTTAGTATTTTTGCAATGAAAAATTAATATATAAAATTCATTTAGAATATAAAAATGCTGATGTTAAGTTTAAAATGTTATATTTTTAGATTCTAAAAATTAATATCTACTTAATGCAAACCTTATTTTTGTTGACAAAAGTAATAAGTTTTGAAGAAAAACTCGATTGAAAATGTACCCCCTCAGAAAAAACATCGATGCATAATTTTTTCTTTTAAATAATTATCGAAATGAGTAAAAAAGAAATCTCCAAAAAATTAATTATTTATCGTCATTGAATGACGATCATTAAAAAAAGAAAAATATCATTACAGATGCAGTTTATTTTTAATAGATTTAAAATAATTTTTTTTTGTCAATTTCGACCTGATCCGCCATTCTGCCTCTTTTTTAATGGTTTTAGGCGCTTGTTTACAATTTTAAAATAACATTTGGGGTGGAAAAAAATTACCAAAAATCAGCTAATTATCCGATTTTAATGAAATGTTCAGTATTGATTTATCAATTAATGAATTTTATAATGCATCAGTTATTTTTATTTCAAAACTTTAATTTAGTATTTTTGTTATGAAAAATTAATATATAAAATTCATTTAAAATATGAAAAGCCTGATGTTAAGTTTAAAATGTTATATTTTTAGATTCTAAAAATAAATATCTATTTAATGAAAACCTTACTTTATTACTGAAAAGTATACTTTTTGAAGAAAAACTCGATTGAAAATGTACCCCCTCCCCTTTTTTAAGCAGAAAAATATCGATGTATAATTTTTTCTTTTATAAAATAATAGCCAATTAAATAATTATCGAAATGAATAAAAAGAAATCTCCAAAAAATTAATTATTTATTATTTTTTTACATTTTATTTTTTCGATTTTCGGTACTTATTTTCTCATAGAAAAGCCACCGTAAAAATTTTTTTTGTTTCTATTCATAACTTCGGTCTTTTATCTCTTTATTTATACTGTAATTAGAAAACAGAAAGACCAACTCGAATAAAATGTTACGCCCCGAACATAAGGGGGGTCAAAATTAAGTGACCTGAAAAAAAATGAGAAAGTTTTGAAATACAATAAATAATGCATTATAAAGATCATTCATTAAACACTGAAAATTCCATTAAAATCCGATAATTCTCAGATTTTTGGTAAATTATTTTCTGTAGGGAGGGCTAAAGTCATTTGATCAAAAACGCATTTTAGGCCCATTTTGGGTATAGCTAATATACAACTTAGTAGTTTTTGTAGGAAAAATTCATGAATACTAAAATAAAAAGTGCAAAAAATGTCATAATATTATTATTTGATTTTTGTTTTGCTTTTTTAATTGATATCTACTATATCTATTAAATTGTCAAGAAAGAAATTAAATTTTAAGAGATTTTCAATCTTTTGTGTGCTTAAATTATTTGTTTTTTTTTTTTTTTTTTAATGTTTAAAAATCTTTTTTTGTGTGTACAAATCGAATTTTTCACGGATATTTAAATATATGAATTTTAGAATTCAGGTGAACTTATGGTGGTTTAGTATAGGGTTGTTTGATATATTCGTTGTGAGGTCACCAGTTTAATGTTAAAATTCATGAAATATTATTCAAACATAAAAAGACACCATAAAACATTCAATTATTGTAAGCACATGGCATAAATAACAAGACTCAGTTTTAAAACAAACAACTTGTATTTAGAAAAAGGTTTACAAAAAGGTAATGCAGAATACCGAGTAAAGTTCTTTCATCAGTCTTTTGTACAAAAAGTAATTTTTGTAAAGTTCATTATAACATGTAAGAAAAAGAATGTTATAAGTTTTTGAAGTGAGAAAGAAAGAGTAAAAATTCAAAGTCCCAAAACAGTCAGGCGCAAGTAAATTGCTAATCTCGTAAATGGCTGATTAAAGAGAGATAGAAAGATATAAATGCTCATACCTTCTTATAAGAGAATGTGATTTTATCTTACGTTAGAGTGGCGTGGATTTAGTTCGACGAATAATTTCTTTCTGTTTGGGGTTTTGAAAACTCCGCTATTTATAAGAAAAAGTAGGCTCAAAATTGAATCTTTTTTTGTAAATTTCTTTTTGGGCGCGAACGTCTCTGATTGGTCGAAAATGTACAAATTTTTATTTCATTTTTTTTTTTTTTTTTTTTTTTTTTTTTTTTACTAGGCTGCGCAATCCCTTGCGCAAACCATTAATTTTGTCACTTGACTTTTGTTCGTCGTAGTAAGAACTTCCGGTTACACTACAAACTAAAAATTTGTCCGATCCACGATATATTAATATTTTTAAAAGAATGTGTAATTTTTATTGTTGAATAATGATTGATTCTTATAATATACGGAAGAGCAAAACTGACAACATTTGTAATACTTATCGTCTTTTCTTTGCTTTAGAAAAAAAATATTCCGGATTTATTCTGAAACTACCACAAAAAAAAACTTTCAAAAATCGTTGAAAACCAATAATCGGTTATTGAATATGCACAAGAAAACAATTATGTCGAATACAGCCACCCATACATTTAAATGTATAATTGTCAAAGAGAAATAATATGTAAAGTTACAATCCCCGTTTCCACATAAAAATAATCCTTTTGTATGTAAAACAGATTATTTTATTTATTTATTTTATTATCATTATTAACGGTGAGTAATTTTCCCCAATCGGATAATTTGATCTTTGAATTAACTGTTTTTTTGGGGTTTTTTTTTTGTGTTTTTTGTTTTTTGTATAATCGTTACTTTTTTGGGAGAGAGATTTTTAAAAAACAAAGTTAGGTTATTCAAAATTTAAAAAACAAAGTTAGGTTATTCAAAATTTAAAAAACAAAGTAGGTTATTCAAAATTTAAAAACAAAGTTAGGTTATTCAAAATTAAAAAAAAAATGTTAAATTTAAAAATTTAAAAACAAAATTAGGTTATTCAAAATTTAAAAAACAAAGTTAGGTTATTCAAAATTTAAAAAACAAAGTAGGTTATTCAAAATTTAAAAAAACAAAGTTAGGTTATTCAAAATTTTAAAAAAATTGTTAAATTTAAAAATTTAAAAACAAAATTAGGTTATTCAAAATTTAAAAAATTTTTTTTTGAGAGAGAGATTTTTAAAAAACAAAGTTAGGTTATTCAAAATGGCCTAAATTGATCACGTGACCGGGTTTTGGTTATCCCTAATGTATTACTTTTGATATTAGCAAATATCTTTACTATACTTGAAACATTTCAATTACACCCAGATTTTTACAGCACTGCATTTTCGTTTTAATTCAATGATTGATTTTAATGGCATGTCAATGCGTCAGAGTCTAGTGTTATTTTATGCCTTAAAGGTTATGAAATCTCGTTAATTGTACATTCAAAATTACATTTTTTGTGTAGTTGTTTATTGACAGTTTTCATCTTTTTCTTCTTTTTTTTCGATTACGAACGATTTTCAAACAAATCTATTGGACCCATGCATGGAATCCAAAAAGGTACTAAGACACAGAGTTTACGCGGAAGTAATGGCATATGTCCAAAACTGGAACTTCACCACCAAATGTAGTTTAATTTCGTGAATATTGAATATTAAGCCAAAAGTAAAATTAAATAAAGATAATTGATGCCTTTTCCCTTGTTATAAATAAAATCAATTCTAAAAGATAAAAAAATATTTTTATATTTACACATAAACATAACTTAAATTTAAAAAAAGTAGTTACAGTGCCAACCAGCAATTCAATAGTTCCTTTCCTGTTGTTACTTAGATGTGCTCGTTGTGTAATGGTTATCGTCATAAGAGGTGAACTTGGCTACCCAAGTTCAAATCCTGAACAAGGCTGTTTGCATTACACATGGGAAAAGTATGAATCCAACAATTGTTCCTCCAGCTATGGGTAAATAGACTGGTATCTTTAACCTTGGTATAGCAACTGGTCTAGAAGGAAAACTCTGAATTCAAACCAGACCTGGAGAAGGATGGGCTCTACCAAGCTATTCATGTCCAAGACACCCTAAATGAGTAGTGTCCCTACGACCAAACCAGGGATAAATCATTCCTTAACAGAGGGGCTTTTAAAATTTGAAATTGTAACCAAATTCAATTTCCATTCACCCCTAATAAATTAACTGAATATTAAATTACAAAACATAACTTAGTCTCACTGAATGCCATGATGAGAGGGGTTGATTTTTAGATGTTTTCGATTTTGTTATATACATAGCATCTGGTCGTAAGAGAGATAACTTGTATGTTAATAAAAAGGATTCAAATTCTTACCTTAGACTCGCCCAGACGTATGACACCCGTTTTACATGCATACATGGGGATACGGGGTCAAGAGAAGAGGAAGGAATGAATGATAAAGAAAGACAACAAGAAATCCTATAACAAGGAAGATGCATTTGTGCAAAAGGATGCTGCACATAATAAAAGTGTGAAATAATTCATTGAGTGAGAGTCCTATGTGAATGTGCTCGTGTTCTGGCTGTCGCCATTAATCACGATGAGAGATGGGTACTATTTATTGTTGCCGGTGTAGATTCGGGTTTGAATTGAAAATGTAATTCATTATGTGCGTGGATATGGATAATGTTATATTGTGGGGATTAAAAAAAAATACGAAAATAAAAACCAACAAACTCCCATGGGGCCTTAACGGGAAGAACACCATTTGCACATGTCCGACAGAAAGGACTGACTCCCTACCCCCAAAAAGATACTTCGGTCATTCGAACTGAGGCCGTAATTGGGTCTAGTTGGTCATATTAGCCAGGGAGATTTTCCCTTGCTACAGGCCACTATGACCTGGTCAATAAAGCCTAAATTATAAAGCCACCTTCTGTCTTTGTCTCTTTCCTTTCTCGTGCCTTTTTGTTCCTAAGTTCCATTTCAGCGTACCAGTCCACAAGAACAAAGAACCAGCTTTTCTTGGGGACAAGATACCAGCACCAACGAACTTAACATAGTCCCATAATATAACAGAAATAAAGATCTCTCCTGATTCACAAAATTCATTAAACTCAACCAATAGTACAAAATGTAACATGTCCACCGAACAGGCCAGGAGAACACCCGCCGGATGTTGCAGGAGACGTGATTTTTAACAGAATGAAAAAACACATGGATCGGCGCATGCTGAATCTTGAAAAGAAATTATCAAGATAAAATCAGAATTTACATTTTTCGACCAATCCGTAACCTTCGTGGTAAAATAAAGAAGGCCAAAAGCTGATCCTATTTCCGACTCGAAAAAAGTATAAATGGCCCGAATTTTCAAAGACCAGCAAGCAGTTCAGCGGCGACAGAGCCGCGAAGACCAACGAGGAGAGCGCTCGAACACCAACCACCAGAGAGCACTCAGCGGCCAGCAATCAGCCGAGGAACACAGGAGGAGGGAGCTCGATCACTAGTCAACACAACAAGACAAGTGTAACTGCTGCTAAGTTAATTATGTCTGCCGACCAGTTAATTATGTCTTATTTTTTTATAGTTATTTTGTTTATAAAATTAACTACAACTACAGTATCCAATTTAGAGTAGTTTAATGGGTTTATTAATACCATTGTGTGCCGATCACTCTGCGGTCTATGAACCCTAACCGGAAAAGGGGAAGTCACGTACAACTTTAGAGTTTTTACGCCACTGGTCGGGATAGGCGATAATGGTAAGCTCTTTCACATTTCTTTGGGGATTTTCTATTTCTTTGAGGATTTCCTAAAACTTTTTAAAAGCATTCGCTGTTATCCGTCATTAAATGTTATTCGTTTTTCCTTGTACAGTTTCACGGTGTTTATTAAATAAACTTAATGACATCAGTAAAGAAGCGTCATGCCACCCCTGTCTCCGAGACAAGAAGGCAGTAAAAACAACAGACATCACTCGTCATCTACTTACCCTCCTCCATCATGACACCCGTCGACCGCAGCTTTCGTTCCTAACCCTTCTCTTGAAGGGACGAACCATCATCTCGTTTTGACTATCATCAGTACGATTTCGACCATCAACTACCCACACCTCTAATACGCATTGTATGTGCTCCGTATGCTAGTTGACACTGCCAACCAATATATTACCGAGGCTCGAACCACATCTTGTTTCCACTTACAACATAACCGATTTCGACCATCAACTACCAGATCTTCTACCCACATTTCTGATACGCATTGTGCCCACATCACTGCCAGCATCAACTATCATATCACCGAGGCTCGAACCACCATCACGTTCGGCTAACAGTTAGTCTACGCCCTTTTCTTTTCTGCAATACAATTTATTGAAAACTTCAACCTGTGTTTGTTTTTCTATACGTTTTCTTCTCCCGGTTTGATATAACAATAATGAAGCCGCCATTCTAGTTCATAGTTGAAGGAGGTTTAAGGGGTTTTTTTTTGTCATTTCCGGGCCCGGAAGATGTGGTGGGATATATCCACCATGTTGGTTCTGTTCGCTGCAGGTTCATAGTTGTAGATTTTTGTCCGTTCCCACGTCTGGGAGATTTGGCGGGATATGTCTGCCATAATTCTGTTTGCTGCAGTATGCAGAAAGGGTAAAATAGCGGGATTAACTATTAGGGGCTGAGTTCTCTTCCGGCATTTTGGTCAAATGGGTGGGATATAAAATGGCGTGGTTAGCCGGTAAGTAGGCTCCTTCGTTGATACGAAGTTGAGGATTCTAAATTAGGCGACCACAACAAATTAGGCTACTTCCAACATATATTAAACACAAAACACAACTCCGATTTCGATAGTGTATCCATGTTAGCTTACATCCACAATAATATATATATATATATATATATATATATATATATATATATATATATTAAATAGTTAAACAATTAATACTCCTCTCGTTTTTAAAATTGGTATCTATATGGAATACGTCAAACATTTTCAACATCTCCTCGTGGACCAATCACGTCTTAGCTTTTCGACTTCACGTGTTCCTATCACAATTTGATTTTCGCTTTCGCATGTATTAATCACGTCATTAACATTCAATTATGAACGCTAATCAACGAACGGTAACAAACCTTTTCTACACATTTTCCAAACTCAATGCATTCAAAACACCCATCATCTTTTTAACTATATAAATTCTTTTTTATCCTTGACTAGTTTCATATTGTCCTGAAGAAGCTTTCTTTATAAACCGAAATGTTCGAATATCGACACTACGACTAAAAAAATCTCCATCCATTGTAACATCCCGTGTTTGTTCTACATTTCTTCACATACTGTCGGATTAATTTCCTCATTTTACTCACACACACACAGACACACACACACACAGTTATTTGATATAAGGCATGGGGCAAATGGTCACTCCTAAATATAGACTCGTTGACTACCACGTGACCTGGGGTAGATTTCTATTGTCCAATCACTGGCACTGCTGCTGCTGCTGCTTCTGCTGTATTAATAGAGACACCATTCTGAGCTTATTTCATTGAACTTAGTTTCCCAAATTTCGAAGCTGGCATCATTGCCATTGAAAAAGATTCGTGCGCGACTGGGCCCATAACCTGTTAAGTATCTGGCAGCCATCCTTCGTTCCAGATGTAATGAATAAGTAAGCAGGCCAATAAGAATCTGGTGTTAACGTATTCCTTGTAAGTCCGTCGTCCAAGAGAATCCAAATGTCAATGAAATAAGCTCAGAATGGGGTCTCTATTAATACAGCAGAAGCAGCAGCAGCAGCAGTGCCAGTGATTGGACAATAAGAATCCTTCTCAGGTCACGTGTTTATAGGCGAGTCTATAAGTAGAAGTGACCATTTACCTTATGCCTTATATCACAAAAAATCCAACAACACACACACACATATATATATATATAAAGAGAAATATACATATATACACATATATAATATGTATAGAAACACACACACACACACACACACACACATATATATATATATATATATATATATATATATATATATATAGGGTGTTCGGGATGAATGTGACATACTTATATTTGGTTATTTTTCTCCATAGGCTGGAGGTATTGACGCACACTACGCACCATTTAAAAGCTTGGACCTTTCTTCATTCATATACTTGATGATAGATAGAATGGAACCCACCTGAATCATGGAAGAGAATAAATTGTTTCATGATGATCTGCGCCCGCCATCAAAATAAGGAGATTATGGTTGCTGTTCAATGTTCCCTGAACACTGTAAAAACAATCAGGCATGAACTGAAGAATTGCAATGAAGACTACGAGGCTGTGGATAGAAGAAAACAACATAACAGACGATCTGATTGCGTTCGTACAGCAGAATTCATCGAAAATCCACAGAAAAAAGTGTTAGAGGACCCTTGCATTGGAATTTGGGCTTTGTCACGTGAATTGAATGTTTCAGCCTCTACCATGAAACTTGCACTCAATGAAGATCTTCGTTACTACAAGCGTCGCAGAGGCCAACTGCTCCCAGAAAAGGCCCGTGAAAATCGTCTAACAAAGGCGAAGAAACTTCTGAGCAAAGTGAACCATCCTACTGAACCACAATCTGCTTCTTTACCAATGAGAAAAACTTTAGCCAAGATCAAAAGCACAACACGCAGAATAACATATGGCTTGCATGCAGTTCAAAGGACACTCCTCGTGTCATGCAGACTAAATTTCCCCAAAATGTGATGGTTTTCGGATGTGTCCTCTGAGGGCGATGTGATGCCTCCGCATTTTTTCAGAGAGGATATCAGGTTGAATTCAGATGCCAATGTGCAGTTGCACTGTAGTCAAGCCCTGGATAACAAGGGTAGCCAATGGTAGGCCATATGTATGGCAGCAGGATTCAGCCCCCTTTTCTGGGAAAAGTAAAAAATTGTTGTCAGCGAATTTTTACGACTACACCAGTTCCAATGTTTGGCCTCCGATCTCCCTAGATCCTAACGCCATGGATTATTATGTATGTGGCGCTGTTGAGAAAGACACCGATCGCCGTGCCATTACTACAAAAGCCCAGTTAATAGACAGTATTAAGGTAGTTTTTGAGAGCCTTTCCAGGGGAAACTGTAACATCAGCTTGCTCCAGGTTCCGCAGCAGGATTGAGGCTGTGATCGACGCTAATGGCGGTTAATTTGAGTGAAACTACACAGTAGTGTGTGCCTGTTGAATTTATTTACAATCTATTAAATTTTGTAGTTACTAAGCACTTTTTATTTTTACTTATGAAACTGTCAAATTTATCCCGAACACCCATATATATATATATATATATATATATATATATATATATATATATATTGACTTGACTTGACTTGACTCTTCGTAAACATCTCCGAGTCAAGCCCCCAGCGGAATACTACATGACTAAAAATTATGCATATTCCCTTCCACGCAGCTATAACAAAGTATTCAAAGTTGAAACATACCGTCTGCTAAAAGTAAGACAAGAGGAACATCGAAAAGCGGTGGTACGAGGGTAAATAGAAAAGTTGGGTATGGCTGACCATATATGGAATGAATCTGCCCTTGTGGGGGTTAAAAGATGACTCTCTTGAAGTCTCAGAAGCACAGAGACGAATAGCTGTACAAAAAGTGATCTATCTAGAGCTGATGCTAGAGTAGATGGTCAATTTCTGTCCTGTTCTACCCAGAAGTAATATCGTCAAAAACTCAATTTCGATAGTATTTGGCAGGCAATCCGCACGCACTATGGTTTCCAGCCCACATGCAGTCATTTTTTTGGACTTCTGTAAAATTAAAATGTAGCCTGACGAAAGCCCTGAGGATTTATACCAACGTCTCATGGCCTTTATTGAGGATAGTCTTTCATTTGCTAGTAGGCATATCTCACAGCATGGAAAGATTACCATAGATGAGGAGGAAATCATCCCAACTCTTGAGAACCTTGTGGTTCTAACGTGGCTAAACCAGTTCACCTTTAGTTGCTAATGCTGGTCAAGTAAAGATATGGTACCAAACTCAGATCAAGGACCTTAGCCTCTATAAAACCAGAGATAGCTCAAGCCCTTTCGTCACTAATTGATAAGGTACATAGCACCAAGGAGGCGAAGGTTATGCGTTCAACACACAGCAAGCTACCCACACGCTGAAGACCATACACCGGCCAGACCCAGCAATGGTCTAAAACCAAGTCGTGCCCCTTGTGTTCAAGCGGGAAGAAATACACGAATCACTTCCTTAGCACCTGTAGATATTTGCCTGAGAATGACAAACTTTTATGTCCAAGCGACCATACCAAGAACACTGTTCAGGATCCAGACGAGGCAGTAGTTGTTCCCGGTACATATAAACAGGTCGGCCCTCAGCGACTACTGGCTGTTTGCAGACCTCAAAAGAATGCTCCAAGGAAAGAGATTTAGCTGAAATGAAAAAGGGATATCGGAAACTGAAGCATATTTTGAGGCCAAAGACAAATCGTTCTACTAGCAAAAAAAGTGTAAAAGCCAAAAATAGAAGTTAATTGTTAATTTTCAAAATTGGCTGATGATCTCTATTGCGGGTATAACAGACCTCAGGAATTGCTTTCAAACGAGTAGAAGGTGCTAAGGGCTCTAAATGTCAAACTTATATGTATCTACACCCAAGACGGTAAAGCCCCTAAAACAACGACCATACTTGCTTGGATTTGGTCTGAGGGCAGTTTACGTGTGAGTCCGCACCGAACCTCGAATCTATCCACGTGTATCCTGCCCCAGTACAGACTAAGCTCTTCTCCCGTTTATCGGCGTTTATAATGTACTGGCAAAGGTTATTCCCTAATGTGCTAGTCCCCCCCCCTGGAGAAAATCACTACAGAAAAACCGTCAAATGAAAGATTAAAGTGGTCCGATGATATGCACACAGTTTTCGATGATGCGAATGTCGGCTTACAAGCTGCTCAAACTACAAGCCTACCACGAGCTGAAAATGAACTTTAGATCGTCACAACCGGGCTCTACGAAAGTCTGGACTGTGCAACCCTTATAGGATAAAATCTTATATTTTATATCCAAATAAGGATAAACACACAAACACATTTCGTTTCAAAACTTAAGAAAAAAGATTTTTAAAAATATTTATACATTAGTTAGAGTTCGATTGGACAAATCATCAATGCTTAGAACTACGTCGGCACGTAAGCGCCAAAAAAAATAGATTGTCATCCAAGCCTATTTTTAATTATAAATACAGACAAAGAAAAATATCAAATACAGATTCAATTTAACTGCCAGACAGAACAAACGACGGTCAACAGCCGATGGTATTGGAAATTAGGTTATCTGCCCTCACCCGGAAGTCCGGACATAGGGGGCAGAGACACTGAACCCTGATTCAGCAGAACAGGCCCGACAGGCAAAGGGAACAAAACTAGCTGGCACAACAGACATCACAGAACCACAGCGACCTTACCGGACAACCCGAGACATTGCTGAGACAACAAGATAAGTGTCCTTGTACCTTTTGCATTACTTATATATCCCGCTTAGAGAAATCCTCTGGCAACCTCTGTGGCGGAGAACGAAAAGGAGCAAGACTTTGTCTTGCCTGCCGGGATCGAACCCGCGTCCGTCCGCATGCAAAAACAAATGCAATCTAGGTACTGGGCGGGCCCGAGGTTCGACATGTGCCCGGATGTTTGGTTTTTGTGTGTACTTAAAATAACCAAAGCGAGTGAGGAGGACGGTGTTCTTTTAGAAGAGAAGATTGAAAGCTGAGGACTGAGATTATTTGAAGTTCTCCTTACAGTTGGGAGAGGATTAGAGTAATATAACTTTTGAATTTTTTTGGGCCCCTCTTTCGAAACAAGACATTTACACAATTGTATACTCACACATTTAATACCAAAACCAATAAACTGTTAACCAATTATAAACTCTATAATTTGCCTTGTCTCCTTCCTTAACGACAGAGATATTATTTCACCCCAGTATTTCTGTTACTTTGCCAGAGAGTTTCGTCAAAATACTGCAAAATAAATACAGTATTGCTGAGCGAAGTTAATCCTTAAAAGGAAAGCCGAGAACAGTTTAGACCGGTAAAAAATTTGAGAGTTAATAAAGAGCCCTTAAAATACTCTTGTTGAAAGCCAAAAACAATAATGGTTAAAAAAATAACCATAAAGAATTATATTGTCTCAAACCTCGTTTAAAAACAAAAACCCTTTTGTGTCAGAAAAATTTGAATAACGAAAAAAACAAAAAACAACTACGGTTAAAAAAAACCTTAAAAAAATTAATATTGTCTCAAACTTTGTTTAAAAAAAAAAAAAACCCTTTTGTGTCAGGAAAACTAAAAAAACAACAACAACAAAAAAAAAAACTTTACCAAAATTGTTTTTATGTTTAAAAAAAATACACGAACCGTTGAAACAAATATTGAAAACTTTTTCTGTCCGGAGAAACAACAATTTTGATAAGTCTGCTAGAAAAAAAAAGTTTTAAAAACAAAAACAGCTTTCATGCCTGAATAAGAATTGAAACTAACAACCCTTTTGTGCCTAAAACTTTTCGAATTTTTTAACACCGGACTGTTCTCAATTAATATATATATTTTTAAAAAAATCTCACACGTGCGAAAAAGAAAAAACATAAAGTCTAGCGTCTTCTTCTTCAAACAAATTTCGCGCCGAAAGGAAGCATAGACAACCTCCACAGCTGACGTCATTGACTGAGAGAAAAGCTCCTCCACTGCTACTGCTACTACATTTACTCCCCCAATGGGGCCACCTGTTGGTCGTGGGTGGCGACCCGTGATGCTTAAGGATAGAACCCAGGTGGATGAGCAGTTCATGACTTGCAATACTCCACTTTGGCCCTATCTTGGGCTAGACGGGCCGATCAATCGGCTGGTCACGTCAAGCCCTAGCACCTATATGATTGTCCAACCCTATTGCCCTAATGGCAAGCCCCAACCCCTTTTTATCATATGGGTGCTAGAAGGCGGTCTACATGTCCTGGGAATGACGTTAAACTCTATCTGATGGTGAGGTTCCAGTTTTGGAGGTTTGGGGAATGTGGAGCCCCTTCATCACCATTGCTCCCTGGTCCACTCTGACACGGAGTGGTAGTACATGTTAGGGTCCCATGTATGGGTTAAATAGAAAAATCTATTTATAAAAAAAATTGTATTATCCATTAAGAATTGATTTATTTCAAAACTTTATCGGCATTAATGGCCCACTGAGGTTGATATGCTGTAAAAACAAAAACACCAAATCAAAATCTGTGACCTGATTCAGGTTTGGAAGATAGAAAAAGAAAGAAAGAAAAATCGGAAGTTAAAATCTTCCGATCGTTTGGGTCAGAATTACAGGGCCGCGATCGAAATATGACCTGATCTAGGTTTTGAAATTAGAAGAAAGAAAGAATTAATAAACGGAAATATAACTCGCTGGCCGACTTCAGCCCTAGATCCAAAACAGATGGGCGATCCGAAAATGACCTCGACCGGGGAGGTCGAGGCGATAGTGGCCGGTAGTAAAATCTCAAGTAGGTCGGAACTCCCAGAAGTGAGGGAAGCCGTTCTTAGACGAGTCTTTGATGTATCCAGACTTTTAGTCGCGGGGAAAAGATAAATCTTGTTTTATAGATTACCGGGAACATGAAGAACCAGGATTAAAGAGAATCTATTGTTTTTATGTTTCCCTATGGCTGGAGAATGGAGATAAACTCTTGTTGGAAATCGACATTAAAAAAAAAAGGGTCGAATGTATTTAAAAAAAACACATTCAAGTGGCCGGAAGAGATGGTACCAGATTGGTGGGCGGAAGTAAATTTGATTGGCTCGTTGAACAAGAGGAAGCGGTTACCCTCCTTGGGTGGGTGGAGCAGAAAAATTCCCGATGTTTTCATGCCGACCGGAAATAAAATTGTTCCGGTCGGAGTATTATTTAACTCAGACGTTTTTGGCTTGAGGAGCAGAAGAGGCCGAATAGGCAGATGAGGCCAAACGGGCAGATGAAGCTGTGATCGCTTGAGATCGGGCTAGCTGACAAGATTAACGCAATACTGAGAGCCGAGAGTAACTGACTTCAGCTAAGACCATTTTGAAAACTTAGTCAACTTACGAACTGTTTTGCACAATACTTTGCAGAAGACCAGAAGTATTTAATTACGGGCACATCACTCCACAAACCTTGAGAAGTAATTATTTGTATTCTTATATTTTCGAATATAAATGTTGTTGATTTTTTTAAAAAGAAAAGATTCGTTATTCTTTTTTCATATGACCAATCGGCCGCCATTAATCTCGGAAATCAGTTTCTATAGCAGATTTCTAGTCGTTTGAGATCTTAGCACAACGTGGGGCATTCGGCTAGATTTCCAGCAAATATAGATACCTGCAATCCGTGGTTGATGCAGAAAATCCGATCTTGACGGCCAATTTCGGAGATTCTGTGAGCCCTTCAGCTCGGGAGGACCGACGGGTTATAAATCCATCTATAGGATCACCTGATAAATTTTCTCAACTGGAAAACAACTCCAAGTTTGGCATGCGGCAGCATTTCCGGCGTTCTCGACCAGTTGAAAGAAATCGATCCTATTCACAGCGGCAGTTTAAACTGCAGTAGACCAAGGTCATTCTCTAGGGAGAGATTTACCAGATACCTGTTGGTATCATTATAAATTTGGACAACAGCCGAGAAAATGCACAGAACCGTGCAAATTTTCTTCAAGGAAAAGTAGCACTGAACAGAATCAGGGAAACGACATCCCAGCAGCAAATAGAGAGATTTGACTGTTGGAATTGAACATAAATGTGTCTATTTTACATCGGGATTAAAATTCCGGATATTTATTTTTAGTTGACACAGGCGCACAAGTCAGTGTTATCCCCTCGAAACCCAAACAAAAACACATACATCCACATAACATTACAAGCTGCAAAATGGCTCAGAATAATTAAAAAAACATATGGGGGGGGGGGTTACCACTGACACTGAACTTGGGGTTGCGATGTCCATTTCTTTGGATTTTCAGCCAAGGTGACGAAAAAAATCCATTCTCGGGGCAGATTTCCTGTCATATTTCAACTTGTCAGTCAATATGGCTAAACATCTCTAATGATGACAACACAAATGTAACGATTACTGGAATCAGCTCACACATACGTCCACAGAATTAGTTCTGCTATCCAACAGCAAATGGATTTCAGTGGTTGATAAAAATTCCCTAAATATCCCTGTTTATCCTTTTAAACATACTGATGAAATTCGTCACACACCGCTAAACATTATATCACAACAACTGGGCCCCCTACAACGCATCACCTGCAGATTGCGCCCAGATAAATATAAAATACGCAAAACGAATTTTTCAGAATATGTTGCAACTGGGCATCATTCGTCCCTAAAATAGCCCTTACTCTCTCCGCTGCACATGGTTTCGAAATCAGACACAGATGCATGGCGACTTCTGGGGATTTCCAGAATCTCAACGCAAAAACAGTTCCGGATAGTACCCAATCCACACTTAATGATTTCGTCACAGGCTTGCAGGGAACTACTGTTTCACAAAACTGGATTTAGTCAAACTCTTCGGACTGTATGAGTTCATCAGAATGCCATTTGGATTACGCAACGCCGGTCAGTTTTCAAAGACTGATTGACGAAATGTTGAGAGGACTGCCTTTTGCTTTTGCCTACATAGATGATGTCCTTATTGCTAGTCGTTGTAAGGAGAAATACCAAGACCACGTACGGCAAGTTTTCGAGAGGATGGCACACTTTGGTTTAGAAATAATGCAAACAAATGTGTATTTGCTGTGCCCACATTGAATTTTTGGGTCACAAAATTGACGAACACGGATCACGCTGTCCAGAAAAGTTTACAGCAATACAACAATTTCCACAACCAACATCACTGCGAACACTTCGGAGATACCTCGGTATGATTAATTATTACCGTAGTTTTATTCCAGGTTGTTCCAGCTTTGACGCGCTCTCAACTTGTTACAGAACAAACAAAAATAAGAATGCCAAGATAATCTGGAAGGAGAAGCGTTAACGGTATTTCAAACGCAAAGAAAGCGTTAGCCGATTTTGCTAAGCTGTCCTATATAATTGAAGAAGATAATTCAAAACTTTTACTGACAACTGACGCTTCTGGAGATTCAGTGCTACACGAGAATCAAAATGTTTTTTTTAAATTTATTTCTTTTCGATTAAACTGAATAACGCTCAACAAAAATACAGCGCTTTCTCAAGGGAGTTACTCGCATTTACCTATCCATAACACATTTTCAACATCTTCTCGAAGGACGAGATTTTACTGTTTTCACAGATTTGCACGTGAATACAGATAATATAACGCCCAGAGATGATTGACATCTAGATTATTATCCCAAATCACCTCGAATATTCAATATATTAAGGGTTCAGACAACATTGTGGCAGACACACTCTCACGCTTCACATACATTATAGACTCTAAAACCCTTGATTTCCTCATCCCCGAGAACAACAAAAAGATAAAACATTGGATCGGGTAAAAGAGAACCCTTCTTGAGATTGAAAGAGTACCCAGTACTTTCGGAATAAAAACACTGCTTTGCGACGAAGGAACAGGCTATTCAAGGCCTTACATACCACCTTCGCTAGAAAAGCAGTATTTACGCATTTTCATAACCTGTCGCATCCTACTGCCAAATTGATTAGCAATCGTTTTGTTTGGCCTAAAATGTGCACAGACATAAAAATAACTGGACTCAAAACTGTTTGAATTGCCAAAAAGAAAGATCACCAGACACACAAAATCCCCTCCAGGACAATTCATGAAGCCAGACGGGAGTTCATGAACCTACACATTGATATAGTTGGGCCGTTGCTAGAAACGAACGGCTATCATTATCTACTTACGATAATCGACCGTTTCACACGATGGGCCTGCCGCTATACCTCTGAAGGATACCTCTGCTGAGACAGTCTCCAAGAATATATTACCTCACTGGATCGCAATTTTGGCTGTCCATCGGTAATTACTACAGACAGAGACAGCCAATTTCAGTCAACACTTTTCGATGAGTTCACGAAATACTGGGAGTTAAGCACATATCGACCACAGCATATCATCCTTGTGCAAATGGTTTATTGAACGTTTCACAGGAAACTCAAAGCTGCATTAACAGCCAATAATTGTTCCGGGAACATGACTGAAGCCTTCCATAATTTTTTGTTATCAATCAGAAACGTAATAATTTGGTGTGCACAGCACGAAATGGTTTTCGGGAGAAAAAACAGCCACCTTCAACAATCACATCATTCGCACACAAATTTAAACAAGGTTGAGTGATCTAGTTTTTACGCCCACGAAGAGAATTAGGAGAGTAGCAGTTACACACCAAAAGATCTTCGTATCACAGTTGTGAATATGTCTTCTTACGTAACGATATGGTAAAACGACTCTAAGTAATGGCAGACGACAGAAACACTTTACCATTATAAAAACGGCAAGAAGGTACAGTTTCGATAGACAGATTAAAACCGCGTATTTGGATTTATCCACAAACAATACGACGTATTTTCAATATTTATCAATCTGCGCGGGTGGGGCTGTTATAGGATAAAATCCTATATTTTATATCCAAATAAGGATAAACACAACACATTTCGTTTCAAAACTTAAGGAGAAGAGATTAAAAAAATATTTATACATTAGTCAGAGTTCGATTGGACAAATCACCAATGCTTCAACTACGTCGGCGTAAGCGCCAAAAATAGATTATCATCCAAGCCTATTTGTAATATAAATACAGACAAAAAAAATTAACAAACACATATTACATTAGCTGCTAGAACGAACAAACGACGCTCCGCGGCCGATGACAACAACAAACTCTTCTCATTTAAGAAACAGATGTCCTAGTAAACGATTCGACCTCGCTGATACCCAAATTTCAACCTTCTGAGTCACTGCTTACTACTACAATCACCGTCCACCGCAATTAACATCACAACTCCATTTCCTCAGGTCGTATGCACAAAACTTTATTTTTCATTTCTGGTCCACTTCTGATCGACTTTGATGACTCTACAGTACGAACCTTTTGCATTCATGTTACATTATGAACATTACACATTTCTTAGCGAACGCTTTTAAATTCTACATACACAGTTTTGCATTCATATTAATGTTTGAACATTCATATATTTTTTATTTTATCAATTTATTTCCGAATAGATTTATTTGTTATTTATAAATACATGCATTGTCTTTGTCATTCTCCGTATTTTCTATCTAAACTGTCTTATTTTTCGTCATTTCTATAACATGAACACGACTCGTAACCCCTACAAAGTGGTTCGTCACTTTAAATAATACTTGTCTCTACAAAGTGGCAACACGGTCCTACACCCATTACATCACAAGGGAAGTAGTAGGCCAAAGGGTTGTCGGCTTTTATAGTACTAAATTAAAGGAGGCTACGTTTCAGCCAGGCTCCCTTGCGATGTGGAGGCTTATGCATATCCGCCAGCATAAAACATTTAGTCCTTCATAGACATCTAACATCGGGCACGTGATTCTGGCCAGTAAGCCATAACGTTCAGGGCATTGAAACTGTGTTTGGCAAATTTTTAGTTAGCTACCATCATTAACCGGCCGTCAAGTCAAATACCAATACAGCACCTGAGTGGCTTCTGCAAGTTGCCAACTGATTTCAGTGTCGACAACGTCCGCGGGTGGGCTGAAATCCTGAATACAAGATTTGTTAATTTATAAAAACATTGCAGGAGTCTGCGGTGCAGCAATATCATTATCAGATTTAATTTCAGGTCAACAGGTTGTCGCTTGTCACCGCGTTCCAGCATGGGAGAAGGACACATGCTCAGTCCCGACTTGCGCCGCACACATGCCCAGCTACTTATGGCATTAGGCCTTCACAAAAATCAATCTATCGGGCAATCTAAAGATGTGAAAACGATACCTGTGAGAGGCCACCATAGCAAAGGATGGGCTTTTAGTCGTCAAGCATAACGGTCCTTTGAAAGTGCTAGAGAGTGTGGTTTATTATCCCAAAGCACTACTCCCTGGTCTGGCTCGACGCCCTTTACATTAACACACTCTCTAGCACTTCAAGGACCGTTATGCTTGACGACTAAAAGCCCATCCATTTGCTATGGTGGCTCTTCACAGGTATCGTTTCACATCTTTAGATTGCGTAGAATGATTTTTGTGCCAGGCTAATGCCATAAGTAAGGCTGGGCATGTGTGGCGGCGGCAAGTAAGGGACATTGAGCATGTGTCCTTCTCCATGTGGAACGGGTGACAAGGACAACTGGCTTGACCTGAAGATTAAATCCTGATAATGATATTGTGCACCGCAGCTCCTGCAATGTTTTTACAAATTAACAAATCTTGTATTCAGGATTCAGCCACCCGGAGCGTTTCGACACTGAAAATCAGTTGGCAACTTTGCAGAGCCACTCAGGTGCTGTATTGTTATTTGACTGACGGCGTAATGATGTTAGCTAACTGAAATTTGCCAAACCAGCTTTTCAAATGCCTGAAACGTATGGCTTACATGGCCGAATGCACGTGCGATGTAGATGTCTATGTAAGCTAAAATGTTTTATGCTGGCGGCTATGCATATCAGAGCCTCCCACATCGCAAGGGAGCCTGTCTGAACGTAGCGTCTTTAATTTAGTACTATAAAAGCGCGACAACTTTGGCCTACCTACTTCCCTTGTGAGTAATGGGTGTAGGGAAACAGTGTTGCCACTTTGTAGAGACAAGTATTATTTAAAGTGACGAACCACTTTGTAGGGGGTTACGAGTCGTGTTCAAGTTATAGGGAATGACGATAAAATAATAAGACAGTTTAGTTAGAAAAATACGGAGAATGACAAAGACATGCATGTATTTTAAATAACAAATAAATCATTCGGAGAATAATTGTGATAAATAAAAAAATATATGAATGTTCAAAACATTATATGAATGCAAAACGTGATGTTAGAAATTGAGAAAGGTTCGCTAGAAATGTGTAATGTTCATAATGTAACATGAATGCAAAGGTTCGTATGTTAGTCATCAAAGTTCGATCAGAAAGTGGACCAGAATGAAAAATAAAGTTTTGTGGCATACGACCTGAGGAAATGGAGTTGTGATGTTAATTGCGGTGGCCGGTGAATTGTATAGTAAGCAGTGACTCAGAAGGTTGAAAATTTGGTATCAGCGAGTCGAATCGTTTACTAGGACATCTGTTTCTTAAATTGAGAAAGAGTTTGTTGTGTCATCGGCCGCGGAGCGTCGTTTGCTCTGTCTAGTACAGCTAATTGTAATATGTGTTTGTTAATTTTTTTGTCTGTTTATAATTACAATAGGCTTGGATGATAATTATTTTTGGCGCTTACGCGCCGACTAGTTGTAAGCATTGGTGTTGTCCATCGAACTCTGACTAATGTATAATATTTTTTTTAATCTCTTTTCCTTAAGTTTTTGAACGAAATGTGTTTGTGTGTTTATCCTTATTTGGATATAAAATATAGGATTTTATCTTAACAGCCCCCACCCGCGCAGATTGATAAATATTGAAAATACGTCGTATTGTTCTTTGTGATAAATCCAAATACGCCGGTTTTAATCTGTCTATCGAAACTGTAGCCTTCTTGCCGTTTTTTATAATGGTAAAGTGTTTCTGTCGTCTGCTCATTACTTAGAGGTCGTTTACCATATCTTACGTAAGAGAACATATTCACAACTGGTGATACGAAGATCTTTTGTGTGTAACTGGCTATTCCCTAAGTTCTCGTGGCGTAAACTAGATCACCTCAAACCTTTGTTTAAATTTGTGTGCGAATGATGTGATTGTTGAAGGTGGCTGTTTTCTCCGAAAAACCATTTCGGATGCTGTGCACCAAATATTACGTTTCTGATTGATAACAAAATTAGTGGAAGGCTTTCGAGTCATGTTTCCGGAAACAATTATTGGCTGTTAATGCAGCTTTGAGTTCCTGTGAAAACGTCAACTAACCATTTGCACAAGGATGATATGCTGTGGTGCGATAATGTGCTTAACTCCAGTAATTTCGTGAACTCCTCGAAAAGTGTTGACTGAAATTGGCTGTCTCTGTCTGTAGTAATTACCGATGACAGCCAAAAATTGCGATCCAGTGAGGTAAATATATTTCTTGGAGACTGTCTCAGCAGAGGTATCCTTCAGAGGTAATGCGGGCAGGCCATCGTGTGAAACGGTCGATTATCGTAAGTAGATAATGATAGCCGTTCGTTCTAGCAACGGCCCAACTATATCAATGTGTAGGTTCATGAACTCCCGTCTGGCTTCATGAATTGTCTGGGAGGGGATTTTGTGTGTCTGGTGATCTTTCTTTTTGGCAATTCAACAGTTTTGAGTCAGTTATTTTTATGTCTGTGCACATTTTAGGCCAACAAAACGATTGCTAATCAATTTGGCAGTAGGATGGGCGACAGGTTTATGAAAATGCGTAATACTGCTTTTCTTAGGCGCAGGTGGTATGTAAGGCTTGAATAGCCTGTTCTTCGTCGCAAAGCAGTGTTTTTATTCCGAAAGGTACTGGTACTCTTTCTCATCTCAAGGAAGGGTTCTCTTTACCCGATGCCATGTTTTATCTTTTTGTTGTTTCTCGGGGATGAGGAAATCAAGGTTTTAGAGTTATAGATTGTATTGTGAAGCGTGAGAGTGTGTCTGCCACAATGTTGTCTGACCTTAAAAATATATTGAATATTCGAGGTGATTTGGGATAATAATCTAGATGTCAATCATCTCTGGGCGTATATTTATCTGTATTCACGTGGCAAATCTGTGAAAACAGTAAAATCTCGTCCTTCGAGAAGATGTTGAAAATGTGTTATGGATAGGTAATTGCGAGTAACTCCTTGAGAAAGCGCTGTATTTTTGTTGAGCGTTATTCAGTTTAATCGAAAAGAAATAAATTTAAAAAAAACATTTTGATTCTCGTGTAGCACTGAATCTCCAGAAGCGTCAGTTGTCAGTAAAGTTTTGAATTATCTTCTTCAATTATATAGGACAGCTTAGCAAAATCGGCTAACGCTTTCTTTGCGTTGTGAAATACCGTTAACGCTTCTCCTTCCAGGATTATCTTGGCATTCTTATTTTGTTTGTTTCTGTAAACAAGTTGAGAGCGGCGTCAAAAGTCTGGAACAACTGGAATAAACTACGGTAATAATTAATCATACCGAGGTATCTCCGAAGTTGTCGCAGTGATGTTGGTTGTGGAAATTGGTTGTATTGCTGTAAACTTTTCTGGGACAGGCGTATCCGTTTTCGTCAATTTTGTGACCCAAAAAAATTCAATGTGGCACAGCAAATACACATTTGTTTTGGCATTTTTTCTAAACCAAAGTGTGCCATCCTCTCGAAACTTTGCCGTACGTGGTCTTGTATTCTTCCTTACAACGACTAGCAATAAGGACATCAATCTATGTAGGCAAAAGCAAAAGGCAGTCCTCTCAACATTTCGTCAATCAGTCTTTGAAAACTGACCGGCGTTGCGTAATCCAAATGGGCATTCTGATGAACTCAAACAGTCCGAAAGGAGTTTTTGACTAAATCCAGTTTTGTGAAAACAGTAGTCCCTGGCAAGCCTGTGACGAAATCATGTAAGTGTGGGTTTGGTATCTATCCGGAACTGTTTTTGCGTTGGATTCTGGAAATCCCAGAAGGTCGCCATGCATCTGTGTCTGATTTCGAAACCAAATGTGCAGCGGAGAGAGCTAGGGCTATTTAGGGTCGAATGATGCCAGTTGCAACATATTCTGAAATTCGTTTGCGCTATTTATATTTATCTGGGCGCAATCTGCGAGGTGATGCGTGTGTAGGGGGCCCAGTTGTTGTGCTATAAATGTTTAGCGGTGTGACGAATTTCATCAGTATGTTTAAAAGGATAAACAGGGATATTAGGGAATTTTTCTATCAACCACTGAAATCCATTTGCTGTGGTTAGCAGAACTAATTCCTGTGGACGTATGGTGTGAGCTGATTCCAGTAATCGTTACATTTGTGTTGTCATCAATTAGAGAGTGTTTAGCCATATTGACTGACAAGTTGAAATATGACAGGAAATCTGCCCCGAGAATGGATTTTTTCGTCACCTTGGCTGAAATCCAAAGAATGGACATCGCAACCCCAAGTTCAGTGTCAGTGGTAACCCCCCATATGTTTTTTAATTATTTTCTGAGCCATTTGGGCAGCTTGTAATGTGTATGTGGATGGTATGTGTTTTGTTTGGGTTTCGAGGGGAATAACACTGACTTGTGCGCCTGTGTCAACTAAAAATAAATATCCGGAATTTTAAATCCCGATGTAAAATAGACGAATTTATGTTCAATTCCAACAGTCAAATTCCTCTCTTATTTGCTGCTGGGGATGTCGTTTCCTGATTCTTTCAGTGCTACTTTTCCTTGAGAAAATTTGCACGGTTCTGTGCATTTTCTCGGCTGTTGTCCAAATTTATAATGATACCACAGGTATCTTGGGTAAATCTCTCCCTAGAGAATGACCTTTGGTCTACTGCAGTTTAAACTGCGCTGTGAATAGGATCGATTTCTTTCAACTGGTCGAGAACGCGGAAATGCTGGCCGGCATGCCAAACTTTGGAGTTGTTTTTCCAGTTGAGAAATTTTATGCAGGGTGATCCTATAAGATAGGATTTTATAACCCGTCGGTCTCCGAGCTGAAGGGGCTCACAAATTCCGAAAATTGGCCGTCAAAATCGATTTTCTGCATCAACCACGGATTCGCAATGGGTATCTATATTTGCTGGAAATCTAGCCTAATGCCCCACTTGTCTAGATCTCAAACGACTAGTAAAATCTGGCTATAGAAAACTGATTTCGGCGAGATTAATGGCGGCCGTTGGTCATTATGAAAAAAAAATAAGAATAACGAATCTTTTCTTTTTAAAAAAAATCAACACATTTATATTCGAAAATATAAAGACATACAAATAATTACTTCTCAAGTTGTGGGAGTGATGTGGCCGTAATTAAATACTTCTGGTCTTCTGGCAAGTATTTGTGCAAAACAGTTCGTAAAGTTGACTAAGTTTTCAAAATGGTCTGAGCTGAAGTCAGGTTACTCTCGGCTCTCAGTATTGCGTTAATCTTGTCAAGCTAGCCCTAT
>CM042137.1:121540960-121548313 GCA_023376005.1 Doryteuthis pealeii | reverse complement strand
CGAGCTCTATGACGAAAACAAAGACTAGTGAATGGTTTATACCAAAAAAAGTCTTTAAAAAGTAATTGTGAGAGAGAGTGAATGGGGGTTGTATCTATCAATGTTTATATTGATATTAAAATTCTCTGTTTCGTTATTCGAAAAGCAAGAAAAAATATTTGGAGAAGCAGAGAGAGAAGAGAGAGAGAGAGAGAGAGAGAGAGAACGGTGAGGGGAGATGGAGATTTGATGGAAATAATGATAGGAGACGAGGCGAAGAGTGTGACATACAGGATAGATGATTAGGACAAAAGAGAACTGGGGATGAGAAAGAGAGAGAAAGAAAAGAGAGAAAGAGAGAGAAGAGAAGAAAGAAAGAGAGAAAGAGAGAGAGAAAGAAAAGAGAGAGAAAGAAAGAGAAGAAGAAAGAGAGAGAAAGAAAGAGAGAAAGAGAGAAAAAAGAGAGTGAGAGGGGAAAAAAGAGGGAGAGAGAAGGGAGAGGAGAGAGAGAAAGGGGAGGAGAGAGAGAAAAGGGAAGAAGAGAAGGGGAGAGGAGAGAGAGAGAAAGGAGAGAGAGAAGAGAAAGGAGAGGAGAGAGAAAAGAGAGAGAGAGAAAAAGAGAGAGAGAAAAGAGAGAAGAAAAAGAGAGAGAGACAGAAAAAAGAAAGAGAGAACAGAATAGAGGGGAGACAGAGATAAAGAGGAGACAGAGATAAAGAGGGGAGACAGAGATAAAGAGGGAGAGAGGGAGAGAGAGGGAGAGAGAAGGAGAGAGAGAGAGAGAGAGAAGGAGGAGAGAGAGGAGAGAGAGGGAGAGAGAGAGGGGAGAGAGAGGAGAGAGAGAGGAAGAAGGGGAGAGAGAGGGGAGAGAGAGCGAGAGAGAGAGGGAGAGAGGAGAGAGAGAGGGGAGAGAGAGACGAGAGAGGGAGAGAGGGAGAGAGAGGAGAGAGAGGAGAGAGGAAGGAGAGAGAGAGAGGGAGAGAAGAGAGAAAGAGAGGGAAGAGAGAGAGAGAAAGAGGAGTGAGAAGGAAGGAGAGGAGAGAAAACGAGAAGAGAGAAATGCAGAAAGAGTTTCAATGCAAACGTGAATGCTAAAAAGAAAGCCCTATTTAGGACCAAACCTTGTTTGTTTATCTATGTACACTGTAAATAAACAGTTGCTTTGTTTTTGCCAGAGAATAAAAACAAGTTTAGAATAAAAGTGACCAAATATTTCATTTTTCTGTTAAAAAAACCCAACAAAAACCAAAAACAAAAGACGATTCATATGCATGTAGATTTTGAAATTGTGAAGAGATCTCCAAGTTTTGTGTCAAAGAAATCGTGAAGACTGTCAAAATGAGTTGTCAAGGTAGACACGAATGGTTGGTAGGCCTACGAGAGAAAAACAGGGTCAACTGTGTGGTATGGGCGTTATGATGAGACAGGCAGATTTTTCGGTATGTTATATTTGGAATTGGGATCCAGGAATGAGAGAAAGGGTGCAAGGGAAGACACATACGTTGATGCCATGCATTATAAATACGAGATACTGCTGCACATTTGTGAAATGGGCTGGAGACATGCGAAGTGGGGGGTTGGGGTAGAGTGGGTTGGCGCTAGAGTGGGGTTTATGGTGCATGCAAGGACGAATAAGGAAAGCTATGTAGATACGGGTATTCGTCATTAAACACACAGCTAACAAAAACAAATCATTATATATATATATATATATATATATATATATATATATATATCTTATTATAATGGAGGTTGTGTGTTTTCTGTCTGTAACGAAACTAAATCACTACTCAAGTCACAATTCCCTTAGTAATTGACGTCACATTCACCATGAATTTATCCTTATTTTAACCTCAATTATTAATAAAATTGTTTTACATTATTTATACTGTTAACCATATCTACATTCTAATAACATGCAATTGTATTTATATATACAACAAATAGCGGTTTACAGTATGAACGGGAAGGCTGATTTGCATATTGATATTAAAAATGTAATTTTAATAAATATATGCTTAGTATTATTGGTTTCTAACTGTTTGATTTATTTTAATGAATATAAGCAAAAATCTCTTCAATGAATCTTAAATTAAATCCATTAACAGAAAAGATAACTGTAATTTTATTCTTTACTTCCTCTTTTAACTAAATACTTAAATTAGAAAAAATAACAATGAAAGACGATAGTGATGGAAGAGTAAATTTCAGTTGTTCTATTTTTCGATTATATTCCCCTCTGTTTCAAATCTTTTTATCTGCATTCTTATTTAGTTTCATTAGCGTTTCTAATTTAATACGATATTTCATTACATTAAAACTTAAATACTTGCACCCGGAGGGTGCATATATTTGCTAGTATATAGAATGAATAGAGAATGAATGAGAAAAGTATTGGCATATAAAGGTGCTCAATGCTAATATAGCAGAGCAGATTTACAATCAATACTATATTATATTATTATCTCGTTACTATTAGTTTCATGCTTAAGCAATCCTCAGACGAGAGTCAATAAATATATATATATGTGTGGGAGATTATGTGCTTAATTAAAGTCATGCCTAATTTGTTAACTAATTAATTATAACTAAATGAATTAGGCGTGCATATCGGTTTAAATGTAAAGCGTAAACAAATCGAGAAAAAGACATCTTTGTATGTACGTTTCAGCCCATTAGGCCTCATCAGCAGAGCTATAGGGTTCGAATCACGCACAAAGCATTGCCCTGTCTATAGCTCTGCTGATGAGGCCTAATGGGCTGAAATGTACATACAGAGATCGACTTTTTCTCGATTTGTTTACGCTTTATATTTAAACCGATATGCACGCCTAATTCATTTAGTTATAATTAATTAACAAAATTAGGTATGACTTTAATTAAGCACATAATCTCCCACAAATTGTCGGCCTACGCCATTTTCAAACACACTATTTGACTATTTCATATATATATATATATATATATATATATATAAAACTAGGGGATGCAATTGTCGATATCGAGTCGCAGACTGAAAAGTGAGAAATTCCCACCCATATCATTTTTCTAAATCTTTGTCGTCAATTAAAGCTATACATTTTGTACATTTTAATGTCTTTATGAGCATTACGATACGGAAAATATTGTTCGAAAGTATTTAAACAATTACATAATCTTTTTTTCTTGTTTTTTGTCAGTTTTTTCATTACCTTGGATTTTAGGAAATATTTTCCGATTGATTTTAATGGCATGTCAATTAGTGTAGGGTTATCTTATGCCTAGAGATTAGAAATTGCATACCTTGTAAGTTTATATTTTTAATTTTTGTGTGTAGATATTTCTTCGGAGTTCTTCTGTTATACGATACTATCATTCTTAATACAGTATGTGCATACAGTTGTATTGTTCCAAGTATTTCTAATACTAAAATCGTATACAATATAACAGGGTATCAGGTAATTATCTATATTTATCATTTGGGACCATATGACATTTAGGCACCCCTTTTGCGAATTCGATTCATAAGGATATTTTTTCATTTACAACGTCAAAATCCGGTTGTTTGTTAGCAGAAGATTTTTAGAGTTTTTTTATTATAAAAACTAACCCTAACCCTAAACCCCTAACAAACAACGGATTTTGACGGTGTAAATGAAAAAATGTCCTTATGAATCAAGATCGCAAAAGCGGTGCCTAAAAGTCATATGCTCCATCATTTGTTTGCAAATAATTGCATAGATTCAAGTAAAATTTTACTATATTGGAAATTATTTAATCGTAACCGAAACTACGTCACCAGTGATGTCGCGATTTCATAGTTATTTAAGTTATATTCTCAAGGATTATAAAATAGTGATTATTCAAACTTAATTAGCATGCAGGGAATACAGTCAGCATAGTGTAAGCCCCAGGAACATTGTGCAGGGATGTATCCAAATTAACTTTAGTTTGGCCCAATTTCAAAAATACCAATGAGAGCACGCCTCCCCCATTTATAAGATTTAGAAAGGTATTAAAATGAATTTGACACTTGATATTTGACACTTTTATTAAAAATATTCCCCAGAAATGTAGCCTTTAGAACCACAAAACATGACTAAATGCCCTTTTTATGTTCATTACAAGGAAATTTGATTCTTGCGTAATGTTCTTGCTTTTTTTTTTTACTTGCAAAACAAAGTGATTAAAATCCATTTGCATGTTTAATTACTAATGAGCAATACTACAAATATCACAAACATACTTTCTTTCACCAAAACAACGGTTATAGCCTATATATATATATATATATATATAATATATTATATATATATATATATTATATATATATATATAATACATACATGTAGAATTAAACAAAAGGCACATCTCCTGTTTAACAATTTATTTGTTATCTTTTCTAATTTTCGGGCCAACTTTTTAAGTTTGGGTGGAATTGGTGTATAAGTCCACCAAAGTTCAGTTCCCGAGTACTTTCGGCGCTTCGAAGCTGCCATCATTAGGGGTGATATATTGAATGATTTTCAAAAAATAAAAATTCATTTGGGAAGAAATGCCATAGCTGGACTGCTTCAGTTCAATTCTTTGATAAAGAGGTATTACCTCGAAAATTCAAGAAATAATTAAAAAAAATAAAGGTCAACACACAACACCATTGTTTACCGTATTTTTTTTTCAAACTGCATTGTGATAGCCTTCTAAATCAACCTCCTAACCAATACATACACAATGCTTCAAGCAACTTATGAAACATATATATAATATATATATATATATATATATATATATTATCCAACTAATTTGTTGCAAGCAGGGCGTTCACAATGTCGATTTTTTAAGTGAAGTATAACAGGTTTGACTTCAGTTTTCCTTCTCCTGTACTTGTTGCCTAAACAAGGTTGAAGAACCTGGTCTGTCCTATTTACCAATAGCTGGAGAGAGAGAGAGTAGTTGGATGCATACCTTTCCAAAGGGTATTAGAGCTATGTGAAATGCAAAAAAAGGATTTGATCTCCATTCGTGTTTCTTTCCTACGCGTAACCATTACACGACGCGTCTCCAATTACAAAATCTATAGAAAGACTTGTACCCGGTCTTTTTTTTTAATGGAACAGGATAAGTCTGGATTGAATAAAGTGTTCTGTTCGAAGGCTCTCGAGTTCGAAAAGAAACACCTGAAGAAGGTCGGAGGGTACATCGTCCGAAACGTTGTGTATATAACAACAAGATGAGAACAATAGTCCAAAATAATACAAATTATCAAGCTTCATCTCAAAGTTCCGAATAATAGTATCTTCATTTATTGGGATAAAATACAAAACAAGGAAATATTTATCATATTCTGGTACAAGGTCATCGTAACTGGTGTTACACAAAGGAGGTAAGACTAAAGATATAAGAAAATTCACGCACACGTAAATTTGATACTTCTAAGTGAATGAACATTATACATGATCGAAAGAGCTCTCATTTTAACTGCCGAAGTTCCTGATGATATATATATAATCGTTTAACTCTCAATCAAAAAACCTTTTAGAACGTTATCTTCGCAGATTGGTTGCCTATAACTACTGTTCTTTTAGGTTTTCAAAGAAGTTAAATTAGATTTTGGACAAGTTTTCAAAAGGCAAAGCTAGTGTAACGGTTAGAGACTTCGCCTGTCAGCTTGACAGTCGGGGTTTCGAGTCACACACGGAGCAGTCTCCCATGTCTATAACCTTGCTGATGAGACCTAATAGGTTGAAATGTACATCAGGGATTGACATTTTTTCGATTTGTTTAGCCTTACATTTGAAACATACATGCCGCCTAAATTCATTAATTATTAACTAATTAATTTTCAAAATTAGGTATGACTTCAATTAAGCACATATTCTCCAAAAGTTGCCGGCTTAAAGCCATATAAAAATAAACACATTTGTTTATTTACTTAACCTCATATATATATATATATATATTATATATATATAAAATCATCTTTTCATTGCAGATTGACTGACTACAACTACTGTTTTTAAGATTCAAAAATAGTTATTATTATTATTATTATGGCTGGTTTAGCGCAGTCGGTAGAGTGCTCGGTAGGACTCACAAGGTTCCTGGTTCGATACCGACCCGAGACAACACAGCGTATGAGTAACCATGGATCTGTGCGGTAAAGGGAGGAGCTGGCGGTAGGTGTGGCCGCGTCCACCTCAGACGGTAGAATAATCTCCTAGTGCTAGGGAAAGGGTGATAGTCACCCTCGCTGTCTGGCTTATGCCCTGATATTAAGCCACCCAACGACGACTATTATATTTATATTATTATTCAAAGTAAGCTGACATAGTTTAAATAAAGTTTGCAATAGCAGTTGCATCATTACACCCTGTATTGTGTTAAAAAAAAAATTTTTTCTCTTATTCGATCACTCGTTATGGATACAACAAAAACGAGAGGAAGACTGTACAGCACCAGCGTAGATGAAGTCAATTTTCCATAAGAAAACCAATCTGCCACGCAAATAATAGTTTCGGTCTCGGGTGGAATACCACATGTTTTACTCGTAGAGGCTTCAAGGCATGTAATAAAAATGCATGATTACGAAACAATTACGTAAAAGAAAGCAAGACGTGCGCGCGTGCGTGAGAAAGAGACTGAAAGAGGGGGGGGGAAACTTTTTAGTATCTGTCACGGCAACGCCCAGTGCACTGTAGGGAGAAAAAAGAAAAAGAAAAAGAAAAAGAAAGAAAAGCAGATGGAAGAAAGAAGCCAAAACAAAACACACAAAAAAATTACGAAAACGAAACGAAAGCCAGACAGAAATCTAGGACGGTGTGCTTGCGCGCACGCGCATCGCTCGTTCTGTTCCTGGGAAAGTGAAGGAGAAGGGAGAGAGAGAGAGAGAGAGAGAGAGAGAGAGAGAAATTGAAGGAAGAGTGAAAGAAAAGGAAGGAGAAAAAAATCGAAATCCACGCCCAAGCGGGCGCACCTTGTGCGATGATTTCGTCCCTGTGAACATTTAGTTTTTCTGTTAGATCCGAGCTGTTGGCTTTCTGCCTTCACCAGCTTCGACAACCAGCCCCAAACCCTCACATTTTCACGGCGCGCGGAAAACGAGAAAAAAAAAAACGAACGAACGAAAGCTAGAGAGAGCGAGCGACGAGCGAGCGCAGAAAAACCGAGATACGAACATGGAGGGAAGCTGCTTGAAAATGGACGTTCGCCGGATAGAGGAGCTAGAGAGAGAGAGAATTGTACGAGCATACTCACACAAGAAAGTAATCACAGATAGATAAGTACATGAAGTTTAGTGATGAAACATACAAACAGAAAGACAGATAACACACACACAACAACACACAACAATACACACACACACGTGCGCGTGCAGATATCCGAGAGGCGATAAAA
>CM042137.1:121490960-121538460 GCA_023376005.1 Doryteuthis pealeii | reverse complement strand
TTTTTTTTTTTTTTTTTTTTTTTTTTTTTTTTTTTTTTTTTTTTTTTTTTTTTTTTTTTTTTTTTTTTTTTTTTTTTTTTTTTTTTTTTTTTTTTTTTTTTTTTTTTTTTTTTTTTTTTTTTTTTTTTTTTTTTTTTTTTTTTTTTTTTTTTTTTTTTTTTTTTTTTTTTTTTTTTTTTTTTTTTTTTTTTTTTTTTTTTTTTTTTTTTTTTTTTTTTTTTTTTTTTTTTTTTTTTTTTTTTTTTTTTTTTTTTTTTTTTTTTTTTTTTTTTTTTTTTTTTTTTTTTTTTTTTTTTTTTTTTTTTTTTTTTTTTTTTTTTTTTTTTTTTTTTTTTTTTTTTTTTTTTTTTTTTTTTTTTTTTTTTTTTTTTTTTTTTTTTTTTTTTTTTTTTTTTTTTTTTTTTTTTTTTTTTTTTTTTTTTTTTTTTTTTTTTTTTTTTTTTTTTTTTTTTTTTTTTTTTTTTTTTTTTTTTTTTTTTTTTTTTTTTTTTTTTTTTTTTTTTTTTTTTTTTTTTTTTTTTTTTTTTTTTTTTTTTTTTTTTTTTTTTTTTTTTTTTTTTTTTTTTTTTTTTTTTTTTTTTTTTTTTTTTTTTTTTTTTTTTTTTTTTTTTTTTTTTTTTTTTTTTTTTTTTTTTTTTTTTTTTTTTTTTTTTTTTTTTTTTTTTTTTTTTTTTTTTTTTTTTTTTTTTTTTTTTTTTTTTTTTTTTTTTTTTTTTTTTTTTTTTTTTTTTTTTTTTTTTTTTTTTTTTTTTTTTTTTTTTTTTTTTTTTTTTTTTTTTTTTTTTTTTTTTTTTTTTTTTTTTTTTTTTTTTTTTTTTTTTTTTTTTTTTTTTTTTTCTTTTTTTTAAAAAGTAGAAGGAAAGAAGAGAGAGCAGGGATGGTAAAAAATAAAAAAAAAAAAAAAAAAAAAAAAGTAGAAAAAAAAGAAAGAAAGCGGGAGTAAAAGTAGAAAAAAGAAAGAAAGCGGGGCGTACAATAGAAAAAAGAAAAGAAAGGCGGGGGGTTCTTTTCTATTTATTTTACAAGTAGAAGAAGAAAGTGAGAGCGGAGGGTTGGGTAAAAGTACAAAAAAAGAAAGAGAGACGGGTTGGGTAAAAAGTAGAAGAAAGAAAAGAGAGAGGATATAATGGACTGAGTGGGTAGGGGTGTAAAAAGTAGAAAAAGAAAGAGAGAGGGGAGTAAAAGTAGAAAGAAGAGAGGAGGGGAGAGTAAAAGTAGGAAAGACAGGAAAGAGGGGCAGTAAAGTAAAAAAAAAAAGAGTAAAAGTAAAGAGTAGAAGGAATGAGGAAAAATGTAGTAGGAAGGATAGGGTTACAGAAAGAATAAAAGATGAAGGGAAAGAAAAATGAGGGTGGAGAGTAAAAGAGAAAAAGGAGGGGAGAAAAGATTAAGAGGTAAGGAGTGAAAAGAGGATGCGGGGGAGAGAGAGCGAGTAGAGTAAAAGGAGGGGGGTGTAAGGAAAATGGAGAGAGAGAGAAAAAAGATGAGAAAGTGAAAAATTGAGATAAGTGCAGAGAAGATATGGAAAAGAGTAAAGAATAAAAAAAAAAAGGAGAGCAGATAAATAAAGTGGAGAAAAAAGAAGAGAGAGGGAGGGGATGAAGTAAAGTAGAAGGGAGGGGACATGAAGTAAAGTAAGAGAGGGAAGAGATGGAAGTAAAGTAAGAGAGGGAGAGGATGGAGTAAAGTAAGAGAGAGAGGATGGGAAGTAAGTAAGAGAGGAGAGCGATGAAAGTTAAAGTAGAGAGGAGGGATGGAAGGAAAGTAGAGAGGAGAGGATTGGAAGTAAAGTAGAGAAGGGAGAGGATGGAGTAAAGTAAGAGAGAGAGGATGGAAGTAAAGTAAGAGAGGGAGAGGTGGAAGTAAAAGTAGAGAGGGAGAGATGGAAGTAAAGTAAAGAGGAGAGGATGGAAGTAGTAAGGAGGGAGGGGATGGAAGTAAAGTAGAGAGGAGAGGATGGAGTAAATAAGAGGGAGAGGATGGAAGTAAAGTAAGAGGAGGAGAGGATGGAAGTAAAGTAAGAGAGGGAGAGGATGAATAAAGTAAGAGAGGAGAGGATGCCGAAGTAGTAAGAGAGGGAGGAGGATGGAAGTAAAGTAAGAGAGAGAGAAATTTAAATAGATTGTAAGAGGGAGAAAATTGGAAAAAAATTCAGGAGGATAGAAGTGAAAAATTAATGAATGATTAAGGATTGCGGCGAAAAGCACACCCACACACTATATAATTTCTCTCTACGTTTACTTTTCTCCTCTCTCTCTCTCTACGTTTACTTTTTCTCCTCTCCTCTCTCCACGTTTACTTTTCCTCTCTCTCTCTACGTTTACTGTTTCTCTATATATTTTTATTGTATTATTACTAATGTCTCACTTAATAATCTTCTTTTACACACACACACCACACACCACACACATATATTATATATATATAATATTATATATATATATAAAACTTCTTTATCATAGATTCAGAATCACAGAGCAAAGAAAATAGGACAAAGGAAAAATGATACTCAGAGATGATCTAATAATTCTTTTTTTAAAGTCACAAAAAAACACAAAAATTCAAAACGTCCATTTTAACTGACGGCAAGGTTGAAATCGAGAGAATTACAGCGCCCAATTGCATAGTGCAGACAATGCAAGAACAAAACACTCATATTATTTTTCAAGATCTCACGTTGTTTGGAGTCTTCCTCCGAACGCATCGGCCCAATGCCTCTCTGGGCTAATTAGAAAACCACGTGTTTCAAAGGTGTTTTATCAATGGCAACAAACACTCGATGTGAACTACCTGTTGGAATTATTATACATCCAAAACAAGAACAAAATGATTTTTCTAGCCCGCATAAGCACGTGTTATTTCACAAAACATTCCATAAGTACAGGAGAGGTCTCATTACAGGCTAAAGGGCGCTACCAGCGTCTTTGATAGAGGAGGGGGAGCAAAAACCCTGGTGTATGATTGTTTTACTTTTTGGAGATTACAAAATGCTGGACATTTTAAAGTAGAATTGCAATGCTATTTCTATGTATATTCTAATTTTTATAAATATCATCGATATAAATCAAATCTTCATGACTTTTTCGCACAAAAAGCAAAATGTGTTATTTAATGATTATATAGTATATATATTCATTTTATTTTCGTGTTCTCGGTATTACATACATCCCATAACATACACACAAAACTGGCACTTATATATTGATAGATAGCATATAAGATATATAATGCTTTAAATTTTATTTCTGCGTTTCTCGTATAGATGTTCGTGGTCTGCAATATACGGTTTGTGTATAACGCTGACATATGTTTTTTTGTAAATCTTACAGAGATTTCTTTTTCAATAGCGTTTATTTACTCAACATATAGTTCGACGGGATTTGTTTATGGGTAATTTTGATATTTGTGGACTGTTGTCCTTCATCTTTAGTGTGTATAAAACACAACGTTCCAGCCACGCAACCCCGGGTACTGTTCAGAATGTTGTTGCTTTTTTTGTGTTGAAACTTACCAAAAATAGAAATCCGCAGGGCGATTTCTCAAGAATTCAAACATGATTTCGAAGCCCAATATTTTTTAGGAAAATTGTCTGAGGGACTTTTTTAGGGTAAATTAAGAAAAACACATGAACAGTTCCGGGGATGATGTGCGGCCAACGTATGTGTTTATACACAATAAGGATGAGGACACAGATCAAATATCAAATTATCTATCAAGCCCATCTGTCATAAAATACATATAAGAATTTATATAGTATATATATGATTGACAAACGTATAGAGTTTTTGTTTTGATTTTAAAATTTCATTGTGTGAAGACATAATGGTTACACAGCTCAAACGACTCATAAATTACTGATCGATTTTAATGGCATGTTCAACCAGTGTGATAGACTGGTTAGGAAGTTGTATTCATATTTAAATTTATTTTGTGCAATGTTTCTTTCAGGTGTTATTGTTTATGTACGCGGTCCTACTTAAGGTAGAATAATTTGTAAACAGATCTTTTTGACCAATAGAGTAGAACGCTAAAACAAATTATTCGTATTAATTAGGACCGCGGACAAAAAAATAACAACTGAAGAAACATTTGCACAAAATAAATTAATATGCAATACAATTCCCTACCAGTCTACACACTGCGTTGACATGCCATTAAAATCGATCAGTAATTTATGAGTCGTTGAGCTGTGTACATTAGTCTTCAATGAAATTTTAAAATCAAATACAAAACTCTATACGTTTTGCTCACATTCATATATATATATATAAATTCTTATATGTATTTATGAGATGGGCTTGATATGAATAATTTTGATATTTTGGACTGTTGTCCTCATCCTTATTGTGTATAAACACAACGTTTGGCCCACATCATCCCCGGACACTGTTCATGTGTTTTTCTTAATTTACCCTAAAATAAGTCACCTCAGACAATTTCCTAAAAAATCATTTGGGCTTCGAAATCATGTTTGAATTCTTGAGAAATCGCCCTCGATTACTTATTTTGGTGGTAAGTTTAAAAAAAAGCAACAACATTTGAACAGTACCCGGGGTTGCTGTGGCTGCGAACGTTGGTGTTATACACAATAAAGATGAAGACAACAGTCCAAAATATCAAAATTACCCATAAAAAAATCCCGTCGAACTATATGTTGAGTAAAATAAACGCATTGAAAAAGAAATATCTGTAGATTTACAAAAAAAACATATGTCAGCGTTATACACAAACCGTATATGCAGACCACGAACATCTATACCGAGAAACCAGAAATAAAATCTTAAGCATTATATATCTTATATCTATCTATCAATATATAAGTGCCAGTTGTGTGTATGTATGGGATGTATGTATACCCGGATGAAACTACGAAAATAAAATGATATATATATATATATACATTAAATAACCACCAGTTCTTGCTTTTGTGCGAAAAAAAATCATGAAGATTTGATTTATATTCGATGATATTTTAAAAAATTAGAATATACATAGAAATAGCATTGCAATTCTACTTTTAAAATGTCCAGCATTTGTAAATCTCAAAAAGTAAAACAAATCAATACACCAGGTTTTTGCTCCCCCTCTCTACTCAAGAGACGCTGGTAGCCCTTCTACCTTGATTGAGACACTCCTGTACTTATGGAATGTTTTGTGGAAATAAAAACGTGCTTATCGGGGCTAAGAAGAATCATTTTGTTCTGTTTGGATTGTATAATAATTCCACAGGAGTTCACATCAGTGTTTGTTGCCATTGTAAAACACCTTTGAAACACGTGGTTTCTAAATTAGGCAGAGAGGCACTGGGGCCGATGCGTTTCCGAGGAGAAGACTCCAAACAAACCGTGGACGATTCTTGAAAAAATACTGAGTGTTTTTGTTCTTGATTGTTCTCACTATAAATTTGGGCGCGTAATTCTCTCGATTTTCAACCTGCGTCAGTTAAATGAGTTTAATTTTTGTGTTTTTTGTGACTTTAAAAAAAATTATTAGATCATGTTGAGATATTAATTTCCTTTGTCTATTTCTCTATTATGTGAATTATAATCATATAAAGAGAGTTTTATATATAAATATATATATATATATTATTATATATATAATATCTATACTATGTATATGTAATGTGTGTTTGTAAAAGAAGATTATTAAAGTAGACATTAGTAAAATAAATAAAAATATAGAGAAGAAAAGTAAACGGAGAGAGAGAGAGAGCGAGCAGAGAAAAAGTAACGAGAGAGAAGAGAGAGAGAGTAGAGAGAGAAAAGTAAACGTAGAGAGAAAGTATATAGTGATGTGTGTTGTAGCTTTTCGCCGCATCCTTATCATTCATTACATTTTCACTTTCTATCCTCCTGAATTTTTCCCAAGTTTCTCCCTCTTACAATCTATTTAAAATTTCTTCTCTCTCTTACTTTACTTCCATCCTCTCCCTCTCTACTTTACTTCCATCTCTCCCCTCTCTTACTTTACTTCCATCCTCTCCTCTCTTCTCTTACTTTATTATGTCCCCTCCCTCTCTTTACTTTACTTCCATCCCTCCCTCTCTCTTCTTTTTCTACATTTTTTATTTCTCTCTCTCCCTTTTCTTTTTATTCTTTACTCTTCATTTTCCATATCTCTCTCACTTTCTCATCTTTTCACTTTCTCATCTTTTTTCTCTCTCTCTCCATTTTTCCTCTCACTCCCCTCCTTTTACTCTACTCGCTCTCTCCCTCCTCCGCATCCTCTTTCACTCCCTTACCTCTTACTCTTTTCTCTCCCTCATTTTTCTCTTTTATCTCCCCACTCCCTCATTTTTCTTTCCTGCATCCTTTATTCGTTTCTGTAACCTATCCCTTCCTACTACTCATTCCTTCTACCTTTACTTTACTCTCTTCTTTCTACTTTTACTTCCCCTCTTTCTGCTTCCTACTTTTACTTCCCTCTTTCTGTCTTTCCCCTACTCTTCTCTGTCCCTCTCTTTCTTCTTTCTACTTTTACTTTCTCTCTTTCTTTCCTACTTACTCTCTTTCTTTCCTACTTTTCTCCTCCTTCTACTTACTCCCCCTCTCTTCTTTTCTTTCTCTACTTTTACTCCCCACTCTCTCTTTCTTTCGTTCTACTTTTACTCCCTTCTCCTTCTTCTACTTTTACTTCTTTCTTTCTTCTACTTTTACTCCCCTCTCTCTTTCTTTCTCTACTTTACTCCCCTCTCTCTTTCTTTTCTCTACTTTATCCCCCTCTCTCTTTCTTTACTATTTTACTTCTCTTCTCTTTTCCTTTCTACTTTTACTCCCCCCCTCTTTCTTTCCCTCACTTTTACTCCCCCCTCTCTTTCTTTCCCACTACTTTTACCCCCTTCGCTTTCTTTCTACTTTTACTCCCCTCTCTCTTTTTTCCTTCTACTTTTCTCTCTCTCCGTTTACTTTCTCTCTTTCTCCCCTCTCTCTCCGTTTCTTTTCTTTCCTCTCCCTTTCTTTCTCCTTCTCTCTTCCTTCTCCTCTCTCTCTCTCCTGTTTTACTTCTCTCTCTCTCTCTCGTTTACTTCTCTTCTCTCTCTCTCTGTTCTCTCCCTCTCTCTCTCTCTTTTTCTCCTCTCTCTCTCTCTGTTCTCTCTCTCCTCTCTCTCTGTCTCTTCTACCTCTCTCTCTCTCTGTTCTCTCTCTCTCTCTCTTCTGTTTACTTTCTCTCCTCTCTCTCCGTTTACTTTCTCTCTCTCTCTCCTGTTTACTTTCTCTCCCCTCTCTCTCTCTCTCTCTCTCTACTCTCTCTCTCTCTCTACATTACTTCTCTCTCCTCTCTCTCTCTCTCTCTCTCTCTCTCTCTCTCTTCTCTACATTCTACTTTTTCTCTTTCATATATTTTTATTTATTTTACTAATCTCTCTCACTTTAATAATCTTCTTTTATCGCCTTTCGGATCATCTGCACGCGCACCGTGTGTGTGTGTACTTGTTGTTGTGTGTGGTGTGTCGTGTTATCTGTCTTTCCTGTTGTATTGTTGTCAATCACTAAACTTCATCGTACTTATCTTAATCTGTCGATTAATTTCTTTGTGTGAAGTATCGCTCGTAAATCTTCCTCTCTCTCAGTCTCCTCTCTCCGGCGAACGCATTTTCAAGCAGCTTCCCCTGCATGTTCGTATCTCGGTTTTCTGCGCTCGCTCGCTCGCTCGCTCTCTCTAGCTTTCGTTCGTTCGTTCGTTTCGCGCGCCGTGAAAAATGTGAGGGTTTGGGGGCTGGTGTTGTCGATAGCGGTGAAGGCAGAAAGAAACAAGCTCGGATCTACAGAAAAACTAAATGTTTCACAGGGACGAAATCATCAGCAAAGGTGCGCCCCGCTTGGGCGTGGATTTCGATTTTTTTTCTTCCTCCTTTCTTTCACTCTTCCTTCCTTTTTCTCTCTCTCTCTCTCTCTCCTCTCTCTCCTTCACCCCCTTTCCCAGGAACACGAACGAGCGACTGCGCGTGCGCGCAAGCACACGTGCCTAGATTTCTGTCTTGGCTTTCGTTTTCGTTTTCGTAATTTTTTTGTGTGTTTTGTTTTGGCTTCTTTCTTCCATCTGCTTTCTTTCTTTTTCTTTTTCTTTTTCTTTTTCTTCCCTACAGTGCACTGGGCGTTGCAGTGACAGATACTAAAAAGTTTCCTCTCCCCCCCTCTTTCAGTCTCTTTCTCACGCACGCGCGCACGTCTGCTTTCTTTTACCGTAATTTGTTTCGTAATCATGCATTTATACAATGCCTTGAAGCCTCTACGTACGTACAAACATGTGGGTATTCCCACCCCGAGACCGAAATATTATTTGCGTGCAGATTGGTTTCTTATGGAAAATTGAATTCATATACGCTGGTGCTGTACAGTCTTCCTCTCGTTTTTGTATGTATCCATAACGAGTGATCGAATAAGAGAAAAACATTTTTTTTAACAATACAGGGTGTAATGATGCAACTGTCTATTTGCAAACTTTTATTTAAACTATGTCAGCTACTTTGAATAATAATAATAATAATAATAGTCGTCGTTGGGGTGGCTTAATATCAGGGCATCAGCCAGACAGCGAGGGTGACTATCACCCTTTTCCCTAGCACTAGGAGATTATCTTACCGTCTGAGGTGGAGCGCCACACCTACCGCCAGCTCCTCCCTTTACCGCACAGATCCATGTGTTACTCATACGCTGTGTTGTCTCGGGTCGGTATCGAACCAGGAACCTTGTGAGTCCTACCCGAGCACTCTACCGACTGCGCTAAACCAGCCATAATAATAATAATAATAACTATTTTGGAATCTTGAAAACAGTAGTTGTAGTCAGTCCAATCTGCAATGAAAAGATGATTTATTATATATATATATATATATATATATATATATATATATATATATATATATGAGGTTAAGTAAATAAACAAATGTGTTTATTTTTATATGGCTTTAAGCCGGCAACTTTTGGAGAATATGTGCTTAATTGAAGTCATACCTAATTTTGAAAATTAATTAGTTAATAATTAATGAATTTAGGCGGGCATGTATGTTCAAATGTAAGGCTAAACAAATCGAAAAAATGTCAATCCCTGAATGTACATTTCAACCTATTAGGTCTCATCAGCAAGGTTATAGACATGGGAGACTGCTCCGTGTGTGACTCGAAACCCCGACTGTCAAGCTGACAGGCGAAGTCTCTAACCGTTACACTAGCTTGCCTTTTGAAAACTTGTCCAAAATCTAATTTAACTTCTTTGAAAACCTAAAAGAACAGTAGTTATAGGCAACCCAATCTGCGAAGATAACGTTCTAAAAGGTTTTTTGATTGAGAGTTAAACGATTATATATATATCATCAGGAACTTCGGCAGTTAAAAATGAGAGCTCTTTCGATCATGTATAATGTTCAATTCACTTAGAAGTATCAAATTTACGTGTGCGTGAATTTTCTTATATCTTTAGTCTTACCTCCTTTGTGTAACACCAGTTACGATGACCTTGTACCAGAATATGATAAATATTTCTTGTTTTGTATTTTATCCCAAATAAATGAAGATACTATTATTCGGAACTTTTGAGATGAAGCTTGATAATTTGTATTATTTGGACTATTGTTCTCATCTTTGTTATATACACAACGTTTCGGACGATGTACCCTCCGACCTTCTTCAGGTGTTTCTTTTCGAACTCGAGAGCCTTCGAACAGAACACTTTATTCAATCCAGACTTATCCTGTTCCATTAAAAAAAGACCGGGTACAAGTCTTTCTATAGATTTTGTAATTGGAGACGCGTCGTGTAATGGTTACCGTCGTAGGAAAGAAACACGAATGGAGATCAAATCCTTTTTTTGCATTTCACATAGCTCTAATACCCTTTGGAAAGGTATGCATCCAACTACTCTCTCTCTCTCCAGCTATTGGTAAATAGGACAGACCAGGTTCTTCAACCTTGTTTAGGCAACAAGTACAGGAGAAGGAAAACTGAAGTCAAACCTGTTATACTTCACTTAAAAAATCGACATTGTGAACGCCCTGCTTGCACAAATTAGTTGGGATAATATATATATATATATATATATATATATATATATATATATATGTTTCATAAGTTGCTTGAAGCATTGTGTATGTATTGGTTAGGAGGTTGATTTAGAAGGCTATCACAATGCAGTTTGAAAAAAAAAATACGGTAACAATGGTGTTGTGTGTTGACCTTTATTTTTTTTAATTATTTCTTGAATTTTCGAGGTAATACCTCTTTATCAAAAGAATTGAACTGAAGCAGTCCAGCTATGGCATTTCTTCCCAAATGAATTTTTATTTTTTGAAAATCATTCAATATATCACCCCTAATGATGGCACTTCGAAGCGCCGAAAGTACTCGGGAACTGAACTTTGGTGGACTTATACACCAATTCCACCCAAACATTAAAAAGTTGGCCCGAAAATTAGAAAAGATAACAAATAAAATTGTTAAACAGGAGATGTGCCTTTTGTTTAATTCTACATGTATGTATATATATATATATATATATATATATATATATATATATATATATATATATATAAGGCTATAACCGTTGTTTTGGTGAAAGAAAGTATGTTGTTGGATATTTGTAGTATTGCTCATTAGTAATTAAACATGCAAATGGATTTTAATCACTTTGTTTTGCAAGTAAAAAAAAAAAAGCAAGAACATTACGCAAGAATCAAATTTCCTTGTAATGAACATAAAAAGGGCATTTAGTCATGTTTTGTGGTTCTAAAGGCTACATTTCTGGGGAATATTTTTAATAAAAGTGTCAAATATCAAAGTGTCAAATTCATTTTAATACCTTTCTAAAATCTTATAAATGGGGGAGGCGTGCTCTCATTGGTATTTTGAAATTGGGCCAAACTAAAGTTAATTTGGATACATCCCCTGCACAATGGTTCCTGGGGCTTACACTATGCTGACTGTATTCCCTGCATGCTAATTAAGTTTGAATAATCACTATTTTATAATCCTTGAGAATATAACTTAAATAACTATGAAAATCGCGACATCACTGGTGACGTAGTTTCGGTTACGATTAAATAATTTCCAATATAGTAAAATTTACTTGAATCTATGCAATTATTTGCAAACAAATGATGGAGCATATGACTTTTAGGCACCGCTTTTGCGATCTTGATTCATAAGGACATTTTTTCATTTACACCGTCAAAATCCGTTGTTTGTTAGGGGTTTAGGGTTAGGGGTTAGTTTTATAATAAAAAAAACTCTAAAAATCTTCTGCTAACAAACAACCGGATTTTGACGTTGTAAATGAAAAAAATATCCTTATGAATCGAGATCGCAAAAGGGGTGCCTAAATGTCATATGGTCCCAAATGATAAATATAGATAATTACCTGATACCCTGTTATATTGTATACGATTTTAGTATTAGAAATACTTGGAACAATACAACTGTATGCACATACTGTATTAAGAATGATAGTATCGTATAACAGAAGAACTCCGAAGAAATATCTACACACAAAAATTAAAATATAAACTTACAAGGTATGCAATTTCCTAATCTCTAGGCATAAGATAACCCTACACTAATTGACATGCCATTAAAATCAATCGGAAATATTTCCTAAAATCCAAGGTAATGAAAAAAAACTGACAAAAAAACAAGAAAAAAAAAGATTATGTAATTGTTTAAATACTTTCGAACAATATTTTCCGTATCGTAATGCTCATAAAGACATTAAAATGTACAAAATGTATAGCTTTAATTGACGACAAAGATTTAGAAAAATGATATGGGTGGGAATTTCTCACTTTTCAGTCTGCGACTCGATATCGACAATTGCATCCCCTAGTTTATATATATATATATATATATATATATATATATGAAATAGTCAAATAGTGTGTTTGAAAATGGCGTAGGCCGACAATTTGTGGGAGATTATGTGCTTAATTAAAGTCATACCTAATTTTGTTAATTAATTATAACTAAATGAATTAGGCGTGCATATCGGTTTAAATATAAAGCGTAAACAAATCGAGAAAAAGTCGATCTCTGTATGTACATTTCAGCCCATTAGGCCTCATCAGCAGAGCTATAGACAGGGCAATGCTTTGTGCGTGATTCGAACCCTATAGCTCTGCTGATGAGGCCTAATGGGCTGAAACGTACATACAAAGATGTCTTTTTCTCGATTTGTTTACGCTTTACATTTAAACCGATATGCACGCCTAATTCATTTAGTTATAATTAATTAGTTAACAAAATTAGGCATGACTTTAATTAAGCACATAATCTCCCACACAATATATATATATTATTGACTCTCGTCTGAGGATTGCTTAAGCATGAAACTAATAGTAACGAGATAATAATATAATATAGTATTGATTGTAAATCTGCTCTGCTATATTAGCATTGAGCACCTTTATATGCCAATACTTTTCTCATTCATTCTCTATTCATTCTATATACTAGCAAATATATGCACCCTCCGGGTGCAAGTATTTAAGTTTTAATGTAATGAAATATCGTATTAAATTAGAAACGCTAATGAAACTAAATAAGAATGCAGATAAAAAGATTTGAAACAGAGGGGAATATAATCGAAAAATAGAACAACTGAAATTTACTCTTCCATCACTATCGTCTTTCATTGTTATTTTTTCTAATTTAAGTATTTAGTTAAAAGAGGAAGTAAAGAATAAAATTACAGTTATCTTTTCTTGTTAATGGATTTAATTTAAGATTCATTGAAGAGATTTTTGCTTATATTCATTAAAATAAATCCAAACAGTTAGAAACCAATAATACTAAGCATATATTTATTAAAATTACATTTTTAATATCAATATGCAAATCAGCCTTCCCGTTCATACTGTAAACCGCTATTTTGTTGTATATATAAATACAATTGCATGTTATTAGAATGTAGATATGGTTAACAGTATAAATAATGTAAAACAATTTTATTAATAATTGAGGTTAAAATAAGGATAAATTCATGGTGAATGTGACGTCAATTACTAAGGGAATTGTGACTTGAGTAGTGATTTAGTTTCGGTTACAGACAGAAAAACACACAACCTCCATTATAATAAGATATATATATATATATATATATATATATATATATATATAATGATTTGTTTTTGTTAGCTGTGTGTTTAATGACGAATACCCGTATCTACATAGCTTTCCTTATTCGTCCTTGCATGCACCATAAACCCCACTCTAGCGCCAACCCACTCTACCCCAACCCCCCCACTTCGCATGTCTCCCAGCCCATTTCACAAATGTGCAGCAGTATCTCTCGTATTTATAATGCATGGCATCAACGTATGTGTCTTCCCTTGCACCCTTTCTCTCATTCCTGGATCCCAATTCCAAATATAACATACCGAAAAATCTGCCTGTCTCATCATAACGCCCATACCACACAGTTGACCCTGTTTTTCTCTCGTAGGCCTACCAACCATTCGTGTCTACCTTGACAACTCATTTTGACAGTCTTCACGATTTCTTTGACACAAAACTTGGAGATCTCTTCACAATTTCAAAATCTACATGCATATGAATCGTCTTTTGTTTTTGGTTTTTGTTGGGTTTTTTTAACAGAAAAATGAAATATTTGGTCACTTTTATTCTAAACTTGTTTTTATTCTCTGGCAAAAACAAAGCAACTGTTTATTTACAGTGTACATAGATAAACAAACAAGGTTTGGTCCTAAATAGGGCTTTCTTTTTAGCATTCACGTTTGCATTGAAACTCTTTCTGCATTTCTCTCTTCTCGTTTTCTCTCCTCTCCTTCCTTCTCACTCTCTCTCTCTCTCTCTCTCTCTCTCTCTCTCTCTCTCTCCTCCTCTCTCTCTCTCTCTCTCCTCTCTCTCTCTCCTCTCTCTCTCCCTCTCTCTCCCCCTCTCTCTCTCCTCTCTCTCCCCTCTCTCTCCCTCTCTCTCTCCTCTCTCTCCCTCTCTCTCCCCTCTCTCTCCCCTCTCTCTCCTCTCTCTCCCTCTCTCTCTCTCTCTCTCTCTCTCTCTCCCTCTCTCTCCCCTCTCTCCCCTCTCCCCTCTTTATCTCTGTCTCCCCTCTTTATCTCTGTCTCCCCTCTTTATCCCCTCTTTATCTCTGTCTCTCTCTTTCTTTTTTTCTGTCTCTCTCTCTCTTTTTCTCTCTCTCTCTTCTCTCTCTTTTCTCTCTCTCTTTCTCTCTCTCTTTTCTCTCTCCTCTCCCCTTTCTCTCTCTCCTCTCCCTTCTCTCTCTCCTCTCCTTTCTCTCTCTCCTCTCCCCTTTCTCTCTCTCTCTCTTCTCTCTCTCTCTTCTCTCTCTTTCTTTCTCTCTCTTTCTTTCTCTCTCTCTTTCTTTCTCTCTCTTTCTTTCTCTTTCTTTCTCTTCTTTCTTTCTCTCTCTTTCTCATCCCACTAGTTCTCTTTGTCAATCATCTTATCCTGTATGTCACACTCTTCGCCTCGTCTCCCTACCATTATTTCCATCAATCTCCATCTCCCCTCAACGTCTCTCTCTCTCTCTCTCTCTCTCTCTCTCTCTCTCTGCTTCTCCAAATATTTTTTCTTGCTTTTCGAATAACGGAAACAGAAATTTTAATATCAATATAAACATTGATAGATACAAACCCCCTCACTCTCTCTCACACATTACTTTTTACAGACTTTTTTTGTATACAACCATTCACTAAGTCTTTTGTTTCGTAATAGCAGGCTCGCTTAAAAATCTCTGCAGTGCAAAAGTCTCCGCTCTTATTAATAATATCTATAAATCAATAGCATACCATTAGCCATGTTGTCTAAGTAATTTGCTTTTCCAATTTTGCTCCCCCCCTCTCTTTCTCTCTCTCTTTCTCTTCTATTATTCTCTTCTCTCTATTATTATCTCTCTCTCTCTCTCTCTCTCCTATATTATCTCTCTCTCTCTCTCTCTCTCCTATTATTATCTCTCTCTCTCTCTCTCTCTATTATTATCTCTCTCTCTCTCTCTCCTCTCTCTCTCTCTCTCCTATTATTATCTCTCTCTCTCTCTCTCTCTCTCTCTCTCTCTCCATTATTATCTCTCTCTCTCTCTCTCTCTCCTATTATTATCTCTCTCTCTCTCTCTCTCTCTCCTATTATCTCTCTCTCTCTCTCTCTCTCTCTCCTATATTATCTCTCTCTCTCTCTCTCTATTATTATCTCTCTCTCTCTCTCTCTCCTATTATTATCTCTCTCTCTCTCTCTCTCTCTCTCTCTCTCTCTCCTATTATCTCTCTCTCTCTCTCTCTCTCTCTTCTATATATATATCTTCTATTATCTTTTCTCTCTCTCTCTCTTCTATTATATATATCTCTCTCTCTCTTATTATCTCTCTCTATCTTCACTATTGTTCTCTCTCTCTCTCTCTCTCTCTCTCTCTCCTAATGCTCGCCATCTCTCGTTCTCTCTTACTTTTTGCCCTCACTCTTTCTTTTTCTATCTCTTTCTCCCTTGTTTCTCTTTCTATTTCTCTCTCTTGTTTTCTCTGTCTTCTCTCTCTCCTCTCTCTCTCCTCTCTCTCTCTCTCTATACCCCGTTGTTGTTTTTCTCTATCTATCTCTGCCTCTTTTTCACTAATGGCCCCTCTAACACACAGATAACATATAATTTATTTATTTATTCATTTAATAAATCTTTAGAAATTAAAATAATCATTTATTTATACGTCTAATTCAACTTTATGAAATATCAAATTTTATACTTTTCGAAACTGTTTTCATCTGTCTTTTTTTGTTATAACTTATAAAATAACCGTAGAATTCCCACGGATACTACACTATAATTTTCGACAAAAGTATCTAGGAGCAACTCCCGTATCCTTTTTAAAAATGCTGACCTATATTTAAATAACCCAGTCATTTTTGACGGGTACTATGCGACTAAGATATTTCTCAAAATAAGGGCAAGAGAACTCGAAAGAGAGAAGCAGAAGCGAAACGTCATTAATTTGTAACGCACCGCACTTAGTAGATGCGATCCCCACCCCTGGAGTTAAGATGAAAAAAAAAAAACTGAGCAAGGAGCTAATATACTTCTGTTTTCATCTTCACTCTCCTCTTCAACTCTTCTCATGGCCCCACCAATTTTGAACCCCCCCTCTCTCTTTGTCTTCATTTTTTTCTTCCGAAGGTTGGCTGTCTGACTGACTGACTGGGTGGTGCTGTATAATATTGCCGGGGATGTCTTCGTAGGTCCTCATCTTTCGAAACGTAATTCTATCGTCAGGGCCACAGGAGTCCGTCTTTAGTCTTCCCCGATTCGGGGAGACAGGAGAGGAATGAAAGAAAGACTACCCGCCATCTCCATCACACGCCCGACTCCAAAGAAAATAGAGTAAAAAAAAAAAAAAGTCGGTTAGTTAGGTTGGTTGGGATCTCTTTCAGAAACAATAGCTAACATCACGAAAGTGGCACTGTAAAACTAGAACTAAAAATCAATTAGAAATAAAACAAAAACAGACGGCAACATTTAAATATAAAGTTCCATTTATCACGAGTGTATTTTTCTTTCTTTCTCTCTGTCATCTAGTTTAATTGGTCGAGAGAAAAAGAAAAAAAAATCTCTTAATTTTTCTAAGTCAAGATGACAATACTCAGAGAAATAGGCAAATAATCTTCTCTTTTTTTTTCTTCTCTGTTTTTAAAGTTAACATTTTCCAAGTCTGTTCTCTTCAAGAAAGAAAGGCCAACTTCCTTGTATTCACCCTGTTTAACATCATCTAAGAAATGGTATTCATCTAAGGCAAGTTTATACGAAAAAGGTTATCCTTTGGTTTTAGTTTGAGTTCGAAACTAATCCTGCATTCCTAACCGTAAATTACATTTACTATAAAAAGGCTCAAGTATTTAAGTTTTAATATAATCAAATATTATATTGACTAGCAAATATATGCACCCTCCGGGAGCAAGTATTTAAGTTTGAATGTAATAAAATATATTAAATTAGAAAGGCTAATGAAACTAAATAAGAATGCAGATAAAAGATTTGAAACATAAAACAACTGAAACTTACTCTTCCATCACTCTCGTCTTTCATTGCTATTTTTTCTAATGTAAGTATTTAGTTAAAAGAGGAAGTAAGAATAAACTTACATTTTTTTTTCTTGTTAATGGATTTCATTTATGATTTATTGAAGAGATTTTTGCTTATATTCATTAAAATAAAACCAAACAGTTAGAAATCAATAACACTGAGCACATATTTATTAAATTCGATTTTTTAAATATCAATATGCAAATTAGCCTTCCCGTTCACACTGTAAACCGCTATTTTGTTGTATATACAAATATAATTGTATGTTATTCGTATGTAGATATGGTTAACAGTATTAATAATGTAAAACAATTTTATTAATTATTAAAAAGGTTAAAATAAAATCATGGAGAATGTGATGTCAATAACTAAGGAAATTGTGATTTGAGTAGTAATATAGTTTCGGTTACAGACAGAAAAACACACAATCTCCATTATAATAAGATGTTAAGATAAGGTTATTGATTGCAAATCACTCTAACGGTTTCGATCTGAATTCAACATTACCTGAACTCAAATCTGTTTTTACACTAACCGTCCATCAATATAAAACAATATAAATGCACTTTTCTTTCCCAAAGTTCTGAATTTTCCCTTGACTATTTCAAAAACATGCCCCAGTAAATTACCCCCGTCGTTTTTATCTGCTTTTTGACTTTTCCCGGGCACTTTTATTAACTCAAATGTATTATCTCCTTTCAAATAATTATTTTTCATCTACAAATCTAAGTTGCTGACCTTCACTAAGTAGCAATTAGAAGGAAAGAAAAACTTGTTTGCATTTTTTTTCCCGCAAGCAATCAATATTTTGTCCCAACTTTCATGGCTGATTGTTATTGATGTCTCCGTATCGATGACATAGCAACAATTGATCGTATCTCTTCATCTTCACTCCACAATGTTACGACGTGTTTGTTTTATGGACATCATTTCATTGATGAATATGCGTGCTTCTTCTTTTTTTAAAGAAGTCTGTATTTAATGTCAGACTTTATTAATAAAGTCGTTCAATTTCCCGCCCTTAGCCCAGCACTAACAGTTCTACATTTTTTTGCGTAGATTTGTCGAAAGGAAGAGAGAAGTTTACCGGGAAAGATTAACTGAGAGGAGGTTGGAGGAGAGGTTAAGAGAGGGGATATGAGGAGGGAGGTAAGGCTAAGAGATGAAAGTGGAGGAAAGGCTGGGAGAGAAGAGACAGGGGGATTGGCTAAATTATAGTGATGGTTTGGTTTGATCTATTTAACGGCATATGAACTCCTGATAGGTTATTTAAGGCTGAAATTTAAATTAATAAATTCTAATGGCATGTCAAGCATTCTAGGGTTATTTTGTGCCAATAATGCTAATAACTATATGGTTTAAAGTAAATAATAATAATAATGAAACTAATAATGATTACTTAGTATACAACGATAGCTTCGAATAAATATTCTCAATACAAATTATCGCATAGTTAAATGGTTTCAATTATTCCTATCCATAATAGATAACTGCAGATCTATTGTCAATTAACAAGAGAACTTGAAATTTCGTGGATTTTGATGTCCCGGCGGATCACCGAGTAAAAATGAAAGTAAACGAAAACGGCCAAATACTTGGACCTTGCCAGAGAACTAAAAGGAATCTATGGAAAATAAAGGTAAAGGTCGTACTAATTTTAATTGGGGCCCTTCAAACACCGCCAAGGGTTTGGAAAAGTCTGGGGGAATTGGAAATCAGGGGGAGAATCCAGACCATACAAACAGCATTAATACTAGGAAGAGTCCTGGAGACCTGAGGAGACTTGCAGCTACTCAGCCTACAGTAAATCACTGGTTATGTGTGAAAAACTCTTATCGAGCGAAAGAATAATTGTTTACACAAATATATATGGTCTCACATATTCCAATTCAATAATAATTTCCAAATCTATTTTATATTAACGAGTACTACCTCTTCGAGTCATAGTGAACCTGGGAGTAATGGCAATGAAGTGATACCCTACACTCCCTCAGAACTTCAAACGTGCAGCCTCACCACCGGATGAAGTTTAGTGTCATACCCAGGACCCGCCTTTTACAGCGAATACAGTCGACGCATTCTAAGCCCTGTGGAGAGAACAGTGGATAGAGAGGGGTAGGGGGAGAGTAAAGAAATTGGGACACAAAAGAATAGAAGAGACAAAGTAGCACGAGCAAGATGGTGACTAGAATGCGAAGCAGTATATTATTTCGCGGCCTAAGGCGCCACTACATAAAATGGCGCTATTTTCAAGCGACAGACATTTTGACTATGATTGGTTAGTTGGGGCTCAAAAAAAAAAAAACCTACAAAAAAAAAATAAAATGAAAAAAAGAAATCGTCTTTCTCAAGTATTCCTTATTATAGACTTAATTGGACGCACTGTATTCTGGCAATTTCTGAACAATACTTTCTTTTCTTCACACCAACACTATCACATGTCTCCCTCTCCTTGGTTTCTGAAGTTTGGCGATGAGTCGTTCTCATTATTTTATTATTATTCGGGCTATTAACTTCATCTTTGTTTTTAAGATGACAACAGTCTTAAAATAAATTAAAAAAGCTAAATTTATAGAAATTCAACGATTTAATTGAAAACAACAATCAAGTATTAAAAGGTCATAATGACATCTTAATGCATTATTAATGGTTTAATGTATCTAACGGTATTAGAACTCACCATGGGTTATTTAATGCCAAAATTTGATTAACTTTTAAATACTTGATGTATTCAAAACTATATTTCAAAATTTCATTGCAATTCTTTTTTTTTTAATTGTACTTTTTTAAATATATATAATAATCCTATTTGCAGTTATATATATATATATATATATATATATATATATATATATACATATACACTTTTAATAGGAATGAAAAATCTTAACAAACCGTCATTTGTCTATTATAAATTTATTTCAACCAGAACTCAATGAGTCCAGTTTCATCAGACAGCCATTAGCTTCTGGTCGAAATAAATTTATAATAGCTAAAAAATAGTTGGACATAAACGTATTTACCAACTCCTCCGAACGAGCAGGATGTGACACAAGGTCATTTTTAAGCGGATTTCCCCAGGTTTGAATTCAGATTTTTCCTTCTCCTAGAGCAGTTGTCGTACCAAGGTTGTTGAGCCTAGTCCGCCCTACTATTTACCCATAGCTGGAGGAAGAATAGTTAGCTTCATTTTAGTGCTATATGAAATGCAAACAACCTCGTCCAGGAATTGAACTCAGATCGATGAGTCCATTTCCTATGACTCTAACCAATGCACTACACACCTCCACTATAGTTGCACGTATACATTTCCCAAACATATAATATTCCCGTCATATAAGACGTACGGTATTTTGTTTTTGGTTTGTTTCGAGGTCATTTTATGGGAACAGTCACTTCGATGAGAAGGCCTATGCCCAAACCCTATCCTGCGCGGTAGACTGCCCCGGGTAATTTTTAAAGACAAAACTTTATTCCTGTCTGTGGACGTGTCCTCTTTATTGCGGTAAATACTGTAATTCGAGGAGAACATTGGAGAAAGTCACTCGCCTCTTTCGAGCGATACGTTACCGAGGCCAGTCGAGAGAGACGTTCAGGTTAACAGGCATTACATTTCTTGTCTTAACGATTTCAAGGCTGGTTGAACACTTAATTGCCTTTTGTAGGCATAACGTGACCTAATAGGCAAATACACTGTCTCTTGATATAACTTGTTATATCACTGGCCAATTTTATTAGAGACGTAAACATTTTAATTTATCCAAGTGCTACCTTCTCTCTCTTTCTCTCTTTATTTCTCCAACCCTTCTTCTCTCTCTCTCTCTCTCTTTCTCTCTCTCTCTCTCTCTTTCTCTCTCTCTCTCTCTCTCTCTCTCTCTCTCGCTCTCTTTCTTTCTCTCGCTCTTTTTTTCTGTCTCTCTCTTTCTTTCTCTCGCTCCTTTTTCTCTCTTTCTCTCTCTTTCTCTCTTTCTTTCTTTCTTCTCTCGCTCTTTCTCTCTTCTCTTTTCTTTCTCTCGCTCCTTTTCTCTCTTTCTCTCTTTCTTCTCTCTTTCTCTCGCTCTTTTTCTTCTCTCACTCTTTTTTCTTTCTCTCTCTCTTCTCTCTTTTCTCTCTTCTCTCTTCTTTCTCTCGCTCCTTTTCTCTCTTTCTCTCTTTCTTTCTTTCTTTCTCTCTTCTCGCTCTTTCTCTCTCTCTTTCTCTCGCTCTTTTTTTCTCTCTCTCTTTCTCTCGCTCTTTTTTCTCTCTCTCTTTCTCTCGCTCTTTTTTCTCTCTCTCTTTCTCTCGCTCTTTTTTTCTCTCTCTCTCTCTTTCTCTCGCTCTCTCTCTCTCTTTCTCTCGCTCTTTTTTTTTCTCTCTCTCTCTCTTTTTCTCTCGCTCTTTTTTTTCTCTCTCTCTCTCTTTCTCTCGCTCTTTTTTTCTCTCTCTCTCTTCTTCTCTCGCTCTTTTTTTTTCTCTCTCTCTTCTCTCTCGCTCTTTTTTTCTCTTCTCTCTCTTTCTCTCGCTCTTTTTTTCTCTCTCTCTCTCTCTTCTCTCGCTCTTTTTTTCTCTCTCTCTCTCTTTCTCTCGCTCTTTTTTTTTTTCTCTCTCTCTTTCTCTCGCCTCTTTTTTTTCTCTCTCTTTCTCTCGCTCTTTTTTTTTCTCTCTCTTTCTCTCCTCTTTTTCTCTCTCTTTCTCTCGCTCTCTCTCTTTCTCTCGCTCTTTTTTCTCTCTCTCTCTCTTTCTCTCGCTCTTTTTTTTTCTCTCTCTCTCTCTTTCTCTCGCTCTTTTTTTTTTCTCTCTCTCTCTCTTTCTCTCGCTCTTTTTTTTTCTCTCTGTCTCTCTTTCTCTCGCTCTTTTTTTTCTCCTCTCTCTCTCGCTCTTTTTTTTCTCTCGCTCTCTTTCTCTCGCTCTTTTTTTTCTCTCTCTCTCTTTCTCTCGCTCTTTTTCTCTCTCTCTCTTTCTCTCGCTCTTTTTTTCTCTCTCTCTCTTCTCTCGCTCTCTTTTTTTTTTCTCTCTCGCTCTTTTCTCTCTCTCTCTTTTTTTCTCTCTCTCTCTTCTTCTTTTCGCTCTTTTTCTCTCTTTCTTTTTCTCTCTCTCTTTCTTTTTTCTCTCTCTCTTTCTTTTTCTCTCTCTTTCTTTTCTTCTCTCTCTTTCTTTCTTCTCTCTCTCTTCCTTTTCTTCTCTCTCTCTTTCCTTTTCTTCTCTTCTCTTTTCCTTTTCTCTCTCTCCTCTTTCCTTTCTTCTCTCTCTCTTTCCATTTCTTCTCTCTCTCTTTTTTCTTCTCTCTCTCTTTCCATTATCTCTTTTCTTTTTCTCTCGATTTTTCTCTGTCCCCTTCATTCTCTTTCTCCCCCCCTCTCTCTCTCTCGCACGCGCTTTATATATATATATATATATATATATATATATATATATTGCTCTCTTTCTTTCTCTGTCTGTTTCTCTCTGTATAGTTTTCTCGTAACTATGATACTAAAGCCAAAATTTTGAATATTTATTCATACCTCTCGCTATATATATATATATATATATATATATATATATATATATAGACAATTATTTCTTATTAAAACATTTTTAGATTCGGTTCATATGTTTAGCCTTAGGATTTTCTTTTCAAAACTCTACATACAATATGTATTATAATTGGCTTTAACGATTGATTCCATAACTCAAAAGTTGGCGTATACACAAGCATATACGGTGATTGCAATGATGATGATGATGATGATAATAATAACATCTTGTCATTTGGAATCGAAGACCATCCAGGCACCAGCATTGTTAAGGTCGGTTAGATTACACAGAAGAGTTCTGGAGACTTGCTGTCCCTCAGATTCTAGTGAAAGACTGGAAAAATCTCGCAAGGATTGCAATAATAAAAATAGTCCTGGAGAATGTAGAGTGCCCCATCGTTACAATTACTCCCATGCCCACTCGAATTCTCAGTGGTAGTACCTGTTCGAGTCCCATCTGTTGATCAAAAAGATCTGTCCGCATATTATTCATATTCGATTGGACCGAATGCAACCTCCCCCCCCAAAAAAAACAACAACATAATCTACCAGAATTCAAATATGTGAATTGTTTTGTTTAACGGCATATCAAACCTTTTCGGGTCATTTAATGCCAAATCAAGTCATTTTAATATAAGGTTGTTTATAGTATATGCTATTGTTTAAATGGTCACTCATCTAAGTATTGAACATGCTCATTGCTGCTTAACTTCGTTGAACTAACGGGAATCGGTGATTTTAGCAGGATATAGCCGTAAGTGCAAATATGTAAGCGATTCCCAACCTCTAGAAGTAAAATAATCCTAGACTAGTTGACATGCCGTTAAAAGCAATTAACCAGCTGTAATCTGCTTTGAAATCGATCTTGGGTTGTATCCTATCCGTAGCGAAGGGAGGTTGGTAAATACATAATTGTACTTTTGGGAAAAAAAACTTTATTTCTGAATTTGGGCGTGGATAGCAGAATCCGCGGATAAGAGACAACCGCTACATATTAAAATTTAAATTATAATTTAATTCATATTTGTTTTAAATAAAGCCTTCCAAGTCAATCTGATAAAATAAGGAAAATATTTAAGGTTATCGGGGAATGAGCACGTGTTGGTTTGATAAAATAACACTCGACATACTTTGGATTAAAAAGAAAACCCAGCTTTGTCGAGATAAAACATTGTCGATGCTTATCAGATTAATTATACCTACCCTTTAGTGAAAAGAAATATATGGTTCTCAATCACAGTCGAAATTTACAAGGTGGGTTATTTTGAATACTATTTCCGTACACAAAAGTAGTCTCGCTGAGTAGTAAAGTAAAGAAAAATGTTTTATTACTGGCGATATTGCCTCGGAACACCAACCCCATGATGATGGATGAATAAATATATTATGATTTAATTCTTGGGGAAAAGAGATGAAACCAATGTGTGTGTGCACATATATATATGTGTGTGTGTGTGTAGCCGCATATATCAACTTTTCAGACTGGATCAATAAATCTGTAGCCTGAATTTCTCTGTAGAATTTTAGATGTATGAAAAAATCGCTGAATAAATTGCAGTGGTAAAGCAGATTACTTGATTAAGTATTTTCAAGCATAGATTCTGGTTCGTGTATATACCATTTATCAAATTTTTATCTCTTACACAATTCCCAGTGGATCACCCAGTCGTGCCTAGTCTTGCATTCCTTTTGTGCCTGTTTGCTGCATTCGCTTATGTGCTTAACTCTTTAATCTCTGGCATCACATAACCTACACTTATTATAATCATCATTGACTTTCCTAATACTTCGGCTATACCATGTATATTAGGAAAGACTGAACCCTTAGAACTTCCCGTACAACAGGTCTAGGAGAAGTATAACTTAAAATCGAAACCGGCTAAAAAGCTTCTGATGTTGTTAATCTATATCTTAATACCGAATATCTGTTCCTTTGAATTATTAATATCCTTTGCTATTAGCCGAAATTATCTGAGAGTCTGAGAGCTTGGAATTATTATAGAAGAGAACGACGCGAAAGAAAGAGAGCGGACGGAAACGATAATGCTAATATGCTTCAATGGAAGATGTAAACAACGAGAGAGAGAGAGAGAGAGAGAGAGAGAGAGTTAAATCAAGATTATTATACTTTTATATATTGAACTATTATGCATTAGCTATCAAATAAAAATATCAAACGTTGTAATAACTAAATTATCATACTGTGGTATATATCCACAGGTCCTGCTAGTTAATATTTAAAAGTGGAAAAATAGTACAAATTAAACAGTACAGTGCTGAGTCTAAGAAATTTGGGCAAGCTAAAATTCCTTTTCATTGCAAAATTATTGACTAAAGTGTGGATGTCTGTCTAAAATCGAAAATGCAATTTAAAGAATTATTTGAAGAGAAACAAATAATGATTATTTATGTGAATTTAATTTAAAACCAGCAAGCCAATAAACGATTACAATTGTCGTCTGCTAAATGGCATTTTTTCTAAAGAACACCGAAATATTTGGTTTTCCTCTGAGTTGCTGACAAATTTGTCTGTACCAATATGAAACCTATCAGACCGAACGTCAAAATCGTCTGCAGTTTTGAAAAAGAAAGGAGAGAGACAGCTTCGTAATTACAAGACCTTCAGTTTATAATTAAATTCGTCATTTTTCGGAGAGATGAACTCTCGTTAGATTGAGGTTGATAAAGTAATAAATGATCAAACAAATATATTTACCCCCATTTTTTCTCCGTCCTGTCGTTAGAATACACCCGCTGCACCTCTGTAGAGATGTAGGACTCCCCCAATGAGGCCATTTGTTGGCCTTGGGTGGCCGTGATGCTTAAGGATAGAACCCAGGTGGTTGAGCAGTCCATGATATGCAATACTACTCTTTGGTCCTTACTTGGGCTAGACGGTCGGTCGGAGAGGCCCCCTTCGATCAATCTGCTGGTCATGTCAAGCCCTAGCACCTATATGATTGCCCAAACCCTATTGCCCTTAGGGGAAGCCCCAACCCTTTTTATCATATGAGTGCTAGAAGGCAGTGGCTGAGGGTCTTCATGTCCTGGTAAGGACGTTAAACTCTATCTGATAGTGAGGAACCAGTTCTGGAGGTTTGGGTAATGTGGAGCACCCCTTCATCAACATTGCTCCCTGGTCTACTCTAAACCGGTGTGGTAGTACTTGTTAGGGTCCCATCTATGGGTTAAATAGAAAAACATGAGATTATAAACAAAATTGATTATCCATCGAGAATGAATTTATTTTTTTAAATTGTCGGCATTAAATGACCCACTGAGGTTGATATGCCGTGAAACAAACAAACCAACTGCATTTTCTCAAAAAAGATTCCATTCTTAAAGTAATCATTCTACGAGGGTGACTCCAAAGGTAGCATCTCCAAAGCACTGGCGACGGAGGAAACTGTTCGTGCGGCTATTAAGAACATTGTTGTGTTTTTTTTTATGCACCTGTGCTAGCCCTGCGCACGCCTCATTGCCACGGTCAGTCTTGGCTTGGCAGTCGTTTCTGACGGAGCTCCCGATTGACGCTACCACCAAGTGTGAAGTTGGCGCAGTTTTTGAATGCAAAAGGTATTAAACCGATTGAAATTCCTCGGCAATTAACGAATGTGTATTTTGAGTTGTGCATGGATAGCAAAACCTTCCGTAAGTGGTGTAGAGAGTTTGCAACGACGACGATGTTCAACGCTTCTACAATACATCTGTTTAAAAATTATTCGTATAAGATATAGGAATACTTGATGCCATATCGCTGTTAATTATTTGCAATAAAAAGGTAGTTAAAGCGACAAAGGTTTATTATTAGTTACTTAGTTAATTATGTAACTATTTGCAAACAAATGACTATTATCAAATAGAAATAACTTCACATTATATAATTATTAGTATTAGATAGGAATACCTGAATACAAATGTGTGCAAATTATTTGTATAATATATTTATGATACTCAGTAATCCTATGAGCAAAAAAACTCTGTAGAAACTACACAAGAATGTAAATATAAATGTGGAATGAGCGCAATTCCCTAATCTTTATGAAATAAGAAAAGACGTTAGAATCGCTCTATCAACCAAAACTGTATCATGAATGTCAGTATGTTAGTTGTATATTAAGGACATTCTTTTTAATTGTCTATATGTTTTTGTGTTATATATATATATATATATATATATATATATATAATATATATATGTAATATACCATACTTATTGGTAAATCCTTGCGGTGAGAAAAAACCCAGGAAATAGTTTGATTGTAAAAATATACTACCAAACATTAACCGGGAAGAAAAATTTTTGGGAAAAAAGAAAGGACCAAGATAATCGTATCAACAAAAAATAATCTATTAGTACAATATTTTGGCCAAAAGAAAAACAATTTATATGCATATATATTTATAAGATATATATATATATATATTCATACAAAACCACCAGGAGACTAAAGCTAATAAGTAAAAAGTGCTCAATACCTAAGTAGAGCAAATAATAAAGATAAATTTAATGAGTCAGACGAACCTACTAAAAGTTTCGCTTAATGATCTTCGGCGAAACTTTTAGTAGGTTCGTCTGACTCATTAGATTTATCTTATATATATATATATATGTGTGTGTGTTGTCGTTGTGAAGTCCACGTATGTTTCTTTGTTTGTATATATGGTGAGTCTAGTTCTAGGAAGGCCAAGCTTCCGAAATATAGAATGAAATAAAAAGAAACTTAAGACTTAAACACCAACGATTTTCTTATTCATTTCACAGCCCATACTTCACACGAAATCCCCCAAAATATAGATAGATATGGCACATGTGGAACATATTCATACTAAGAACTGACACAGCATATATATATATATATATATATATATATATAATATACTAAGAGAAACTAGTGGATATACCGTAAAATAAAAATTCAATTATTACGTTTGATATGTTTACGTAAGAGCTCTCTTTCTTATTAAATTTTTCTGTGCAGTATATCTTTTTTCTTCCCTTTATTTCTTTATAAACAAACGGAATGGTCTATTATGTAGCTGAGGTGACGACACTCATAAGAAATAATTCGACACCAGATAATCAAGTTTTACATTTTTGCATATCATCTTAGAAGATTTGGGTGGTCTCATTTTTAATCGGATGTTGTTATAAGATAACAGTCGGAAGATTAAGGAACAAGAATATTATTGTATAGGTTGTTTATTTTCTTGTGTGTAATATTATATATAGTGTGTGTGTGTGTTGTTTATAATGTATAGATGATTAAAAGGAGAACTATACATCGAAACAATCGGCTCTTTAGAGCTTTCTCGCAGACGGGTATTTTCTATCGCGCCGTCGAGAAATAACTGTGTGGAAAAATGTAGTTTGTCTGTCTGTCTGTCAGTCATTGTTCCTGAGTCGTTCTTATTCTCTCCTCTGCCACGTAGACTCTTGCTGTCGTCATTTACAGTCAGGCCCATTGCAGAATCAGGAAGGGTTACACTGACACGATTTTGAGGAATAATTTTGCTTAAACGTAATCTCGCGTCTATTATTCAGCATTCAGATTTTTCTACCCCATTCTCTTTCTCTTGCCAACCAATCTGTCTGCAGTCAGTCTCTCTCTCTCTCTCTCTCTCTCTCTCTCTCTCTCTCTCTGCTTTTGTCTGCGTGTAAATGTCTCGTGTAATTCCATCATCAGTCTGTCTCCTCGCCTCTTCATATGCATGCAGTGAAATCTTTGCTTGCCAAGGTCTATTTTTTGCGTGATGTAGGCGTTATTTCCCTCTGGTTTATAACTTATATATCTTTTATTATATATCAAGATTCTAGTGAGTATACATATATGTAAATGTACTAAGTAAAGCAGAAATAAATAGTTACTAACAACATATCATTACTGACTTTTTATTGCTTCTACTCCACCCTTATATATATACAGTTTAGCCCAGTTAGTAGTGTATCCACCTAGGAACCACAAGGTTCCTGGTTCGATGCCGGCTCTCGCCAACTCAGCGTATGAGTAGCACACTCGTGTATATATATATATATATATATATATATATGTGTGTGTTTAGCTCGGTCGGTAGTGTGTCCACCTATAAACCACAAGGTTCCTGGTTCGATACCGGCCCTCGCCAACTCAGCGTATGAGTAGCACAGGGATCTGTGCGGGCTGATGGTAGGCATGCCGCTCCTCCTCAGACGCTAAAAAACAATCTCATTTGTCTAGCGCTAGTGAAAAAGGGATAGACTCCCTCGCTGTCTGGATAATACCGACTTTAGGCCACCCTGACGACTCTTTACTATATATATATATTATAAGGTGCTATATCAAGTAAACAGTGCTTACTATCGGGGATAGAGCATGTATATCTTAGTCAGGGTAGCGTTGACTCCATGTCCATGCTACCCTAACATATATATAAACTTTTGGATAGTGTAGACACAGTCAAGGAAGTTAGGTAACCGACAGTTTCTTGTCTCTGTGATCGTCGGACCAGACTCCCCACCAATAGTGACAAATGTTGGCCGTATGTCGCGACTCGTTCATTTTTTTTGTGAATGCTCTTGGAAAAGGTATGAACCTCCTCATTCCTCGACCAGGTATGCGTGAAATAGTGCCACTACTGTCCTTCTACAAGGATGACTTTGGCATTAATAACCCTCGAAGGGTGATATGCCATTAAAATGATAAACGAAACCGATCTGTCGTAACCTACGTAGACGGGTACTTGACCTAGTTTTTTTATACTTTTTTTAAATACTTTTTTTAAAATACTTTTTTAAAATCGTCTTTTTAAAATACTTTTTTAAAAATTTTTTTTTAAAATACTTTTTTAAAAAATTTTTTTTTTTTAAATACTTTTTTTTAAAATACTTTTTTTTAAATATTTTTTTTTAAATACTTTTTTAAATCCTTTTTTTTAAAATACTTTTTTTAAAAATACTTTTTTTATAATTATAAAGAAAGAAAATCCTTTTTTCCTCTTACAAAAGAAAAACACGACAACTCATTTAACGGTTATGTAATGTGCGTGTTTGTGGTGGTGTGGGCGGAGAAGTTTTGACGAGATTTTACAAGAGATAAAATATTTTAGTAGAAATGTAATTATGAAAGACACAAACATCAAAGCCGGTTACTAATCACAAATGTTGAATTGAATTTATAGACTAAATAAGAAAAAAAAAAAAGAAAAAAAGAAAAGAACAAAAACAGACATAAAATCTTAAAGCTTTAAAAATCTCTTTCCGCTTTATTTTCTATAGCAGTTTGAGATAATTCCTATCACAAATTAAATCCTTACAATGTAAGATTTTAAAATAAAGCCATATATATATATATATATATATATATATATATATATATATATATATATAAGGGTTTTGTAATTTGCTTGAAGCATTGTGTTTATATTGGTTTGCTGGTTGGTTTTGAAGGCTATCACAATGCAAGTGTAAAGAAAAAAGAAGGTAACTGTGGTGTTGTTTGTTAACCTGTGATTTATTCTCAATTCTTAAAAATTTCGGGATTTTTATCCCGAAATTTTTAAGAATTGAGAATAAACCACAGGTTAACAAACAACACCACAGTTATACACTTGCATTGTATAGCCTTATATATATATATATATATATATATATATAATGACCGGTTTAGCTCAGTCGTTAGAGCGTCCACCTAGGAGCCACAAGGTTCCTGGTTCGATATCGGCCCTCGCCAACTCAGTGTATGAGTAGCACAGGATCAGTGTGAGTAGAATGTGAATAATAACTCGTCTATTTCCTGTGATTATTCGTGTCTACCCCCCCAAAAAAAAAAAAAAATTGGCTCAGAAATTCTGTTTAAGGTTACTTATGTTTTGAAACAAAATACTTACACAGTAATTAGGGCAAACGGTCGGACCTGTTCACACAAAAAAATCAAAAAGCCTGTGGCAAAATAATCTTAAACCAGGAGAAAAACTTATTTCCAATGGCTATTTCTCAATTGCAGCATAAAACAGAAGTCTTAGTAAAACAGTTAACTTGAATCATTCGGTCATACCGTCCCAAGTATGGTGATGCACGTAGCCGGAATAAAAACTTTAGGTTCCATCCTTAAGCATCACGTGTCGGCACCCACGAACAATAGCCGGCCGCATTAGGGGAGGGTTCCATGGATTTGTTGGAACTGTATAACTCATGTCCTTGTACCTTAGTCCATAAACTGACCAATCACCCTGTCGTACACAAACATTCGCACATGTGCGTACACAGAGATACCAGTGAAGGTATATACAAGCCCTCCACACGAGCAGGATGTGACACAAGGTCTATTTCTAAGTGGAATTTAACAAAACTTAGAGTTTTCCCTCACCTAGAATGGTTGCAGTCTGTCCTACAATTCCACCAGCCTCGTCCAGATATTGAACCCATATCACCGTGTTCATTTAAGGTTTTTAATTCAGTTTTTCTTCTCCTAGACTAGTTGCTGCATTAAAGTTAAAAAGCAGTCATATTATTTACCATGCTACCAGTCTCGTCCTGAATTTGAACCCATGTCAGCCTGTCCATTTCCAACAACGGTAACCATTTAGCTCAGTTGATAGTGTCCGCCAAGGAACCACAAGGTTACGGATTCAATACCGACCCTCGCCAACTCAGCGTATGAGTAGCACAGAGATTTGTGCGGTGAAGTGAGGAGTTGAAGTTGGAGTGGCGCTCCCCCACAGACACCAAAAACAATCTTTGGTCTAGAGCTAGTGAAAAGGGGATAGACTCCCTCGCTGTCTGGTTGATACTGACTTTAGGCCACCCCTGACGACTTTTTTTTCTTTTACACAGGCATACCCATGTGTGTAAGACATTCCTGAAAAAGCAATGGGCTAGTCACATGAATGAAGTATCTATCTGCGAGTCATTACAATCTTTTCGTTTTTTCTTTTTTTTCCTGTCCGCATTAATCTGTGGTAATCTTACACAGTACATGACGTATGTAAACAGCACATGGCGAGGCTGATAAGGTTGGCTCCAAAAGAGATGAAGAGGAAAGACAGGGGGTTTACTGTGTTGAGGCTGGCGCTGAAGGGCAGAATCGGAAGGTTTTGAAGCTGGTCTTCAAAGTATTTCGTGCGCTCTGTTTATTTTCAGCCCAAACGTTTTCAAGAGACACAGATTTTGTACTTTAAAGATAAAAATGGACAACCGCAAAACACTGATAGGCATGTGTGTGTGTGTAAAAATTGTTAGTTTTTTCTGTCTTTAAGGGTCAGGGTTACAGAAAGAAAGGCCCGTCTGGTAAACTGAGGCAATATGGTCTTCCTTTTCTATTTCATTTTATTAAGCTTAATTTAAATTTTCTTCTGTACAAAATTTACCAGGATTTTAGTATTAAATAATATTATGAATATCACTAGGTATTAAATATTTCTAAAGTCTACTGCATTGAAACTCACAAAGAATATAAACATGTAAGAGCACAAAATTAAGTACACCACATTATATATATATATATATATATATATATATATATATTATATATATGTGTGTGTAACCATCCAGACTTTCTCATTGTTTCCTCGCACAAAGACACACACCAGAGACCTATTTGCAATAAAATATAATATCGTAACCTCACTCTCGTCAATTTGATCTCTCCTCTTCTCTCTCTCTCTCTCTCTCTCTTCCTCTCTCTCTCTCTCTCTCTCTTCTATCTCTCTCTCTCCTCTCTCTCTCTCTCTTTCTTCTCTCTCTCTCTTTCTTCTCTCTCTCTCTCTTTCTATCTTCTCTCTTCTATCTCTCTCTCTCTCTCTTCTTTCTATATTCTCTCTCTTCTCTCTCTCTCTCTTCTCTCTCTCTTCATCTCTCTCTCTCTCAAAAATCAACAAATAGCAGAATATGCACGAGTAGGTACATGAAAGACAATCAGTACACACCCTTTTTTTATGATGCACCCTGATTAACAGACAGACCAAACCAAATTCTTTCTCTTCACCAATGTCCGCCGCGTTTCATTCTTTGCTTTTACAACAAGCCGCGGTAATTTGACGGCCGTAAAGAAGCTCAGTTTCCAAATGTTGAGACACAAAGAAAAGATAAAACAGTTTCATAATTCCAAATACTTTTTTCACAACACTCTTCTCATCTCTCTAACACGAGGGAAATTTCGAACGTTAAACATTTCGGAATTCTCGAAACGAGAAAGAATACGAGAAAAGTTTCCAACCGAAGAGTACTCATTGACATGGTAGCGTAGTGTCTTAACGCATACAGCATCAGATGCATTTTGGGGATATAATTAACTATTTTAGTTCTAGCCTCCCCCTACACACTCCTAAATTAACCCCTTTACACCTAAGTGCCATATATAAAGTAAAACGTAAAGTCGTCGGGGCGGCCTAATGTCGGTATCAGCCAATCGGCGAGGTAGTCTATCCCCTTTTCAATAGCACTAGACCAAGGATATTATTTTAGCGTCTGGGGTGGAGTGCCACACCTACCAACAGCTCCTTACTTTACCGCACATATCTTTGTGCTACTCATACACTGAGTTGGCGAGGGTCGGTATCGAACTAGGAACCTTGTGGTTTCTAGCCGAACGATCTACCCACTGAGCTAACCCGGCCCTATGAGTGTCTTATTATTCGTATTTGATAGCAATTTCTTGATGCAATATGACTGTAAATTGCCATATGTAATTTAGTCATATGGCATCAAGAAATTCCTATCTAATACGAATAATAAGATCTATTTAATCCTAGATAAGACCCCCATCAAGTACTACCACCCTGGGTCAAAGTGGAACTGGAAGTAATGGCAGTTAAACATTTTTTAAACTCATTTATTCTATTTAAGTGGAGTGCTGTCATGGACTGCTCCACTACCAAGGTTCCATCCTTAAGCATCACGGGTCACCACCCATGTTCAACAGGTGGCCCCATTGGGGGTGGAGTAGGTCTTACCCCTTGCAGTGGGAGTATTTTCGATATGGTTGTCGTGTGCAGGGGTTGGGTAAATACATGTGTACATTAGAAAAGTGTCTCTGTGCTTCCGTTATCTTAATCGTTTTCGGTTTTTTGTCTGTAACAAAAATTACGTCACTGCTTACGTTACATTACCCAAAATCGTCATAACATAGAATAAATACACTCAAAATTTGAACATGCAGCATTAGACAGTCCTCGTTGTTTTTTAAAACAAGTTTTAATAAATACATGACTGGTATTATATATCTATATATAGTTTGTTTTATTTTAATACATATTTAAAGTTTACATTTCAAATTGTTTTATTTTTTAATCCTTTAATGAATTTGATGATTTTACTTACTTAGGGTACACACTCGCTGACATTGATTTTTTTACTCTCCCTCAGGCAATATGTTTCAAAAATCTATTTTTACATCGCCCGGAGAGTGTTTTTTTTTTATTTTGCACTAGTTCAAATAAGATATATAATAAATATGTCAGTTTTGTATACATTTAATTTCATGGAAACTTATCTCCAACCATTTTGGTTTCATACTCGTTTAAACTGAGAAACCTTCAGACAGTAAAAAATTTTGAAAAAGAAAAAAAATGGTAGCAGATATGTTTCAATGCAATTAAATATATATAGAGACTAACATATAATTTATTTATTATTAATATTGCTCTATCACAGATATTGAGCACTCTCTTAATAATGTTGTACATATTGACTTACTACTGTCTCATCAAGTGACTGTTAACGATACACTGTGGTAAGATATACATGTCTTATTATAATGGAGATTGTGTGTTTTTCTGTCTGTAACCGAAACTATATTCCTACTCAAGTCACAATTCTCTTAGTTATTGACATCACATTCTCCATGATTTTATTTTTATCTAAACCTCAATTATTAATAAAATTGTCTTACATTATTAATACTGTTAACTATGTCTACATACTAACAACATGCAATTATATTTATATATACAACAAAATAGTGGTTTACAGTGTAAACGGGAAGGCTAATTTGCATATTAGTATTAAAAAATCGAATTTAATAAATATGTGCTTAGTATCATTGATTTCTAACTGTTTGGTTTTATTTTAATGAATATAAGCAAAAATCTCTTCAATAAATCTTAAATGAAATCCATTAACAAGATAAAATAACTGTCATTTTATTCTTTACTTCCTCTTATAACTAAATACTTAAATTAGAAAAAATAACAATGAAAGACGAGAGTGATGGAAGAGTAAGTTTCAGTTGTTCCATTTTTTATTATATTCCCTCTGTTTCAAATCTTTTATTATACTCCCTCTGTTTTTATCTGTATTCTTATTTAGTTTCATTAGCCTTTCTAATTTAATATAATATTTTATTATTAAAACTTAAATACTTGCACCCGGAGGGTGCATATATTTGCTAGTATATATAAAGTACGCTAAGTGCTCGACTTTTGCTGTTAGTGGATATAAAATTCCTTAACTTAAAATAACTCCTTGTATTTCTCAACTTACGTAAAATTTGATAAGGCAAGATACATATTGAAAAAAAAACGAGTTTACAGATATGAGAAGACAACAAAGAAAGAGAAAGAAAATTTAAAAAAAGATATCTAAGTGGGTGAATAATAACCTCTAGGTTGTTTAGGAAGAGAAGAGTAATGGTAAAACAATGTTACTGACACGATTTATACGATCAAGGCCATAAATACCAAGATATGAATGAATGTAGACCTACTTTCTTGAATGAGATTCGGCCATTTCTCAATTCACACACGTCTGTCTGTTTATATATCTATGTCTCTTCAGTCTCTCTCTCTCTCCATATATATATATTTCTTTCTCTCTCTCTCTCTCTCTCCAAATATATATATATTTCTTTCTCTCTCTCCTCTCTCTCCAATATATATTATCTCTCTCTCTCTCTCTAAATATATATATATTCTCTCTCTCTCTCTCTCTCTCTCTCTCTCTCTCTCTCTCTCCAAACATATATATTTCTCTCTCTCTCTCCAAACATATATATTTCTCTCTCTCTCTCCAAACATATATATTTCTCTCTCTCTCTCCAAATTATATATTTCTCTCTCTCTCCCCCTCTCTCTCTCTCTCTCTCCAAATATATATTTTTCTTTCTCTCTCTCTCTCTCCAAATATATATATTTCTCTCTCTCTCCCTCTCTCTCTCTCTCTCCAAATATATATATTTCTTTCTCTCTCTCTCTCTCTCTCTCTCTCTCTCTCCAAATATATATATTTCTCTCTCTCTCTCTCTCTCTCTCTCTCCAAATATATATATTTCTTTCTCTCTCTCTCTCTCTCTCTCCAAATATATATATACTTTCTCTCTCTCTCTCTCTCTCTCTCCTATATATATCTCTCTCAAATATATATATTTCTTTCTCTCTCTCTCTCTCTCTCAAATATATATATTTCTTTCTCTCTCTCTCTCTCTCTCTCTCCAAATATATATATTTCTTTCTCTCTCTCTCTCTCTCTCTCTCTCCAAAATATATATATTTTCTTTCTCTCTCTCTCTCTCTCTCCAAATATATATATTTTCTTTTCTCTCTCTCTCTCCTCTCTCTCTCTCCAAATATATATATTTCTCTCTCTCTCTCTCTCTCTCTCTCTCTCCTCGAAATATATATATTTCTTTCTCTCTTCTCTCTCCCTCTCTCTCCAAATATATATATTTCTTTCTCTCTCTCTCTCTCTTCTCTCTCCAAATATATATATTTCTTTCTCTCTCTCTCTCTCTCTCTCTCTCAAATATATATATTTCTTTCTCTCTCTCTCTCTCTCTCTCCAAATATTATATATTTCTTTCTCTCTCTCTCTCTCTCCAAATATATATTTTCTTTCTCTCTCTCCTCTCTCTCCAAATATATATATTTCTTTCTCTCTCTCTCTCTCTCCAAATATATATATTTCTTTCTCTCTCTCTCTCTCTCCAAATATATATATTTCTTTCTCTCTCTCTCTCTCTCCAAATATATATATTTCTTTCTCTCTCTCTCTCTCTCTCTCCAAATATATAATTTCTTTTCTCTCTCTCTCTCTCTCTCCAAATATATATATTTCTTTCTCTCTCTCTCTCTCTCTCTCCAAATATATATATTTCTTCTCTCTCTCTCTCTCCAAATATATATATTTCTTTCTCTCTCTCTCTCTCCAAATTATATATATTTCTTTCTCTCTCTCTCTCTCCAATATATATATATTTCTTTCTCTCTCTCTCTCTCCAATATATATTTTTCTTTCTCTCTCTCTCTCTCCAAAATATATTTCTCTCTCTCTCTCTCCAAATATATATTTCTCTCTTCTCTCTCAATATATATTTTTTTCTTTCTCTCTCTCTCCTCCAAATATATATTTTTCTTTCTCTCTCTCTCTCTCCAAATATATATTTTTCTTTCTCTCTCTCTCTCTCCAAATATATATCTCTTCTTTTCTCTCTCTCTCTCTCCAAATATATATTTTTCTTTCTCTCTCTCTCTCTCCAAATATATATTTTTTCTTCTCTCTCTCCCTCTCTCTCCAAATATATATCTATATTTTCTCTCTCTCTCCCTCTCTCTCTCTCCTAATATATATCTATATTTTTTCTCTCTCTCCCTCTCTCTCCAAATATATATCTATATTTTCTCTCTCTCTCCCTCTCTCTCTCTCTCCAAATATATATCTATATTTTCTCTCTCTCTCTCTCCCTCTCTCTCTCCAAATATATATCTATATTTTCTCTCTCTCTCCCTCCAAATATATATCTATATTTTCTCTCTCTCTCTCTCTCCAAATATATATCTATATTTTCTCTCTCTCTCTCTCCAAATATATATCTATATTTTCTCTCTCTCTCCAAATATAGATATATATTTGGAGAGAGAGAGAAAATATAGATATATATTTTCTCTCCCTCTCTCTCTCTCTCTCCAAATATATATCTATATTTTCTCTCTCTCTCCTCTCTCTCTCTCCAAATATATATCTATATTTCTCTCTCTCTCCCTCTCTCTCTCCAAATATATATCTATATTTTCTCTCTCTCTCTCTCCAATATATATCTATATTTTCTCTCTCTCTCTCTTTCTAAATATATATCTACATCTCTCTCTCACTCTCTCTCTTTCTAAATATATATCTACATCTCTCTCTCTCTCTAAATATATATCTACATCTCTCTCTCTCTCTCTAAATATATATCTACATCTCTCTCTCTCTCTCTCTCTCTAAATATATATCTACATCTCTCTCTCTCTCTCTCTCTCTCTCTCTCTCTCTCTCTCTCTCTCTCTCTCTAATATATATCTACATCTTTCGATCTATCTCATATATATATATATATATATATATATATATATATATATATATATAATTTGTCTCTCTCTCTTATATATATGAGAGAGAGTACAGAGAGAGCTTCCTTATAAATGCGGTCTTTATTTGTTCAAGGAATAAGCTCCCATTTGTTTGTCTTTGAAACTTATCATTTCAACCAGTTTATATAAACAAGGCTGTCATGTATTTACCAAATCTTGGCCACTTCCCACCCTGTTAACAAGGCTTATAATACGATAACTGTATCCCCTGCTGAAAGATAAGATCCCCCCCCCCCGGGATGTCCTGGGTATGACAATAAACTGCATCTGATGTTGAGGTTCCAGTTCTGGAGATCTAGAGAGTGTAGCCCGGTGTGGTAGATCATGTTAGTTCCATCTATGGGTCGAAAAGAACTGTTTAAAAATTCCACGTATCAGAAGGGAATATTTGAGGCAATTATTACTGTTAATTATTTATGTAAAAAGTAGTTAATTGTAGCTTTAATTCTTTACTAAGTATTATTATTATTACTAGCAAATATATGCACCCTCCGGGTGCAAGTATTTAAGTTTTAATGTAATAAAATATTGTATTAAATTAGAAAGGCTGCTGAAACTAAATAAGAATACAGATAAAAAGATTTGAAACAGAGGGAGTATAATAAAAAATGGAACAACTGAAACTTACTCTTCCATCACTCTCGTCTTTCATTGTTATTTTTTCTAATTTAAGTATTTAGTTATAAGAGGAAGTAAAGAATAAAATGACAGTCATTTTATCTTGTTAATGGATTTTATTTAAGATTCATTGAAGAGATTTTTGCTTATATTCATTAAAATAAAACCAAACAGTTAGAAATCAATAATACTAAGTACATATTTATTAAATTCGATTTTTTAATATTAATATGCAAATTAGCCTTCCCGTTTACACTGTAAACCGCTATTTTGTTGTATATATAAATATAATTGCATGTTGTCAGTATGTAGACATAGTTAACAGTATTAATAATGTAAGACAATTTTATTAATAATTGAGGTACAATAAAAATAAAATCATGGAGAATGTGATGTCAATAACTAAGAGAATTGTGACTTGAGTAGGAATATAGTTTCGATTACAGACAGAAAAACACAATCTCCATTATAATAAGATTAGTTACTTGAAAGTATATCACTGTGAGAAGAAATGGTTATTACTAAATAGAAATGAGTATTTGAAAACATAATTATTGATACGAGCTGGATCTGTAGTTATACCGCAGTATGATAATTTAATTAGTACAACGTTTGATATGTGTACAGAATAATTCCTGATTATCTGGTGTTGCTTATTTGCCGAATTTTTATGAGTCTTTACCTCAGCTAAACAATGGACCATTCCGTTTTTATTAAAAACAAAGTAAAGAAAAATGACATGCTACACAAAAATATATAAGAATGGAAGAAAGTTGGGGAAATATAGCGAGAGGAGGTGGGCGCGTGGAAGTGATAACGCTAATCTGTTTCCATCGAACATAACGAAAAGACGAAAAGAATAAGTTTTCTTATAAATAAATAAAGGGAAGAAAAAGGACATGCTACCCAGAAAAATATAAGAAAGAAAGAGCCAGGGAAAGTTAGAGAGAGGAAGTGTACACGCGGGAGCGATAACCCTAATCTTTTTCATTCAAACATGATGAAAAGAAGGAAAGAAAGAGTGAGAGTAATTTAAATCAAGATTAGTATACTTTTTACATATTGAACAATAGCTCTTAAGTAAACATATCAAACGTTGTGATAATTAAATTCTCATACTGTGGTATATCCACAAGTCCTGCTAGTTCTAATGAATGGACTTATATCTAAATCATATGCTTTAAAAATCCTTTGGAAAAATGATTTATGTATAACGTAGCTTTTCCTTCCTTTCTGGTGTAATTTTTTTCCATTAAGTGTGTTTTCTGCAACGAGATGTAAGAGCAAATGCATTGCTGAGATTTAGGAAAGAAAAGAAAAAGATGAAGTAGAAATCCTTTTCGATGTGTATTAGTGTTTTAGCACTGGACGTAGAGCCGATGCAGGCGGCTAGAATCTTTCTTGGCTTTCTTTCCAATTACTGACTGGCGCATGTTTTGTAATGAAAACTCATAGAAGCAGAAAATTTTCAACGTCGCAACAGTCGGTCAGTAATGAAACAAGGGTTAAAAGCAAAAAAAAAAAAAAAGAGAAAAGAAAAAAAGAAAAAAAAGAAAGAAAAACGCCCACCCGACTCGTCTTGATGAGATTTTAAAAGAAAAGAGGGAGAAAAGAAAATGAAAATATTACAAGGTATTTTCAAAATCTTACTCCCTCCTCAAATAAATTACAACCATTTTTTTCTGATAGTTCCCAGTCTTCTCCTCCGAATTCATTTCACGTAATCATTCTGTTCTAGTTTATTGAACAGCGCTATGAATCAATTCCATACTTGCCGGTAACCGTTCCGTTTGTTAATCAACTTGTTTTCCCATTAGAAAAAAAAAACCCTCAAATTCTCAGACAGGTTCGAGATTGATAATAATAAAAAAATATTCTTAAAGACATTTAACCGCTACCAACTGAGTGCGTGGTCTCAAATGTACCCCGCACTGAAAACTCTCCGGCCTACTCTGACCCGGAGTGGTAGAACCTATTAGGGTCCTATCTGTGGATTAAATAGAAAAAAGTGAGATTTAAAAAATGTTTAAAAATTGTTTTAAATAAATTGAGTACCCTCGGCATAAAATGACCCAACAGGGGTTGACATGCCGTAACATCCAACCAAACAACCACCACCACCAACAACAACAAAAATAAAAATAAAATAAACGCAAATTTTCAGACAGGTTAAATATTGATAAGAAAAAAAACCTGGTTGGCTTAGGCAGAAATATACACCAACGGCATCCCTTCAGAGGCGTAAAATCCCAACAATGGGGGCCACCTGTCGGCCGTGATAGGCGACCCGTGATGCTTAAGGACGGAATCCTTAGGGATTATTACTACTATTATTGCTGGGTACAAACAAATATAAATGTACAATGGATGAAATTTCCTAGCCTCTAGGCATAAAATAACCCTAGACAGGTTGACGTGCTGTTTAAATCAATATGTATTCTTTGCTTGTCAGAACCTTAGAAGCAACGTGATACTTCAAATTAGGAATTGCAGACAGGTAGAGCAGGTCTCTTTGAGACATACTTTTCATTAATACCTGAAAGTAGATATAGTCATGATGGTGCAACTGTTATTGCTAGGAAAATTGTGTTGGGATTTCAGTTGCATGTGTTCATTTCGCTCTTGAGGGAGGGAAAAAAAGGTATGAAACGCCTTATTATTCTGTCCTCGTGACCAAAGTCTTGCCAAAGGTCTTGAACGTTAATGGAGAAAACTTACGGTCATACCAGGGATTTTTTTTTTCTTCTGCTATTGGTATCCCGTAACTTTGTACTATAAGTCACGTTATAATAGAAGAGACAAATACCACGAATGGACTCTTCTTCTTTTTCTTTTTCTTTCTTCTCTTCTTTTTCTTCTTCTTCTTCTTTCTTTTTCTTCTCTTCTTCTTCTTCTTCTTTTTCTTCTTTTTCTTCTCTTCTTCTTTTTCTTCTTCTTCTTTTTCTTTCTTCTCCTTCTTTTCTTCTCCTTCTTTTTCTTCTCCTTTCTTTTCTTCTCCTTCTTTTTCTTCTCCTTCTTTTTCTCTCCTTCTTTTTCTTTCTTCTTTTTCTTTCCTTCTTTTTTCTTCTCCTTCTTTTCTTCTCCTTCTTTTTCTTCTCCTTCTTTTTTCTTCTTCTTCTTTTTTCTTCTTCTTTCTTTTTTTTCTTCTTTTCTTTTTCTTCTTCTTCTTCTTTTCTTCTTCTTTTTTCTTCTTCTTTTCTTTTTCTTCTTCTTAGAAATTTTTATGACTCTTGAGACCCCTAAGACTTCCTCAATAATCGGACAAACCACTTAGAGGAAATAATTCACTTAAGTTGATAAAATGTTGAGCATCTCGAGAATCTCCCCCCCCCCTCCCCGCCAAAAAAAAAAAGAATTTTGCTCAGCAAAGTGACAAAAAGAGAAATAGAAAAAACAACCGTTTTAAAAGGAATTTATCATTTACTAGCAGTACCTGTGGATATGCTACAGTATAATTCAATTATTACAAAGTTTGATATGTTTACTTAAGGGCTATTGCGAAATAGTTCAATATGTAAAAAGTATAAAGATTTTGAATTCATCTCACTCTTTTTTTTCTTCTTTTCATCTTTTCATGATGTTAGATTAAAACAGTTTAGCCGTATCGCTTCCGCGCGCTCATTCACTCTCTCTCTCTATCTTTCTCCTACTCTTTCTTTCTCATTGTATGTTTTTCTGTGTAGCATTTCTTTTTTTTTCTTCATTTTCTTTATCATAATAACGGAATGGCCCATGACGTAGCTGAGGTAACAATACTCATACGAAATAATTCGGCAGATAAGCAAAACCAGATAATCAAGATTTACATTTTTACATTTCATCTTGGACGGCTACATTTTTAAACAGAGGGTATTCAAGTTGATAACAGTCGGAAGATGAAATAGTAAGAGTATTAATATATACTAATTTTTAATTCACTGTGACTTGTATCGACGGTCTACTTAGCGATAAAAAGATGGGGCATAGTAACTTGTGGTTTTCTCACCCCCAGAAGATTTGGACCTGGTTTTCGGCAATACCGTGTTTGTGCAGAATGTTTTAGAGACTTACTCCAATGACATTGGATTCAAGAAGCTGGATTAAACTGTTGGATTCCTTGAAGATTCAGGAGATTCTGAAACATCTTTCATCTCATTTATTCCACTTAATAATGGAAATTCAATAAATTGATGTATAATGTATATATAAGTTTAGCTTCGTCTGGCACATATTCACATTAGTGAGAACTCCACTGAGAAATCAATTCGATCATTCATTATCGAAGTCAGTCAGTCAGTAAGTCAAACAATTGGTTTGAACAATGTGACTAACCAAGCACAAACTGAACCAGTGTCAAGACAACTGGTACTTATGGGAATTTCAGAATAGTCCACTCATGCATTTTGGGTGATTCCATTCCCTGAGTCCTGATCGGCTGCTTGGTTTGTATGAATCATCTGAGGCTTCATAAATCCTGCCACTTTGCAGTAGTCTTGCAGCCAAACCAGAATCGTATTGAGTTACGACTGCTTGCTGTCTTGTCTTGCCAATTCGACGGTAATTGGACTTAGTATGATTATTCTACATTTATTAGATTGGTCAGTGATACAAATCTACCAAAACCGTCACATTATAGGTACCTATACAGTAGAAGTACATTGAGTGACCTATGGTTCATATAATGTCATTTTTTTATTCTAAAATTGTTCTCAGTTTGCATTTTTGTCCTTTGTGCAAACTACTAAAAACAGCTATTCTCAGAAGACCAACACTTCAAAAACAGAACTTTCTATAGAATCTCTATTTTCGCAAATCGGTATGGAACTATTCTTACTCTCTGTAAAAGCCACAGAATCGCTTGCAGCGCACCTGACTTATCAAAAACCATGTATAAAGCAAAGGAAAAAAGTTTTTCAAAGCTGGAATTTTCAATTTTAGACTGATAAGAAAATAAATTCTATGATTATTTATTTAGAAAGACCGAAATAATTACCAAATTTAAAAAAAAAAAAAAAAAATTATTTCCCTTTAAAATATTTACCTAATTTTTCTCGTAATTAAAAAAAAAAATCATTATGCCGCTCTTGTATCGCGCATGCGCATATAGAAAGAGAGAGAGACACACGCACAGAGGGAAGATTTTGAAGGAGACAGTCCGTTGATAATGAATATTACATATGGCATCTGTCCAAGACTTTTGGTCTTGATGAAGAACTGGGACGTGTTCCAGGAGCTATCAAAGATCATTTGAAAAAGGAAAAAAAAAGGTAAAATAAATGCTTTGTGTCGTCCGACAGGCCGACGGAATTTGGCAAACTCGTCTGTCCTTTATTAAAGAAAAGATTCGCTCTCCAACATCCGGAAATAAAGAAATACTTGCTGCCACGTTATGGCGTCATGACTTCAGTTTAAGGATATATGGCCACCAAATACGTATATGCTTCTCTCTTTATACCTGTCTGTCAAACATTCAAAGATAAAAAAAGATTTTCTTCATTTGATAAAGCTTTGTCAAATTATTATTATTATTGTTATTATTATTATTATTGTTATTAGCTAGCATTTTCTGTCATCTTTTACATTTGTTGCTTTGTATTCGCAACTCATGAGGTTCATTATTCCGAAGAGAGCGAGGAATGGAGCATGTCGGAAGCCAATACTGAAGGGGCGGGGAGATTTCTGTAAATGCGTTCGGCTATCGACACAGAAGTGGACTCTGCAACCCGAGTTCAAATTCTGAACGTGGCTGTTTGCATTTCTAATACCGATAATACCCTTACGGAAATTTAATAACCCAACAATTCTTCCAGCTATGAGTAAATAATTTGGCAGATTGGGCGTAGCGTAGTAACTTAGACCAGCATCAGGTTACTTTGCATATGCAGTTTTTTTAGATTATCGCTTGCGTCTGGACACACCTGGATCAGATATAATGGCTGAAATCGTCAAGAAAACATTGGTTGTGAAAAAAAAGTCTCGGATGACAAGCAGTAACCAGTATAGGAGAAGGAGAAACTCTGAATTAAAACCCACCTGGAAAGGGATGGACTCCCCCAGTCTATTTCTGCCCTAGACCTGCTACAACCAAACCAGATTACGTGCCCAATGAGAAAGTGAAGCTTTCTACAACTTTAAATATGCATATACTCTACCATATGAGTATTACGTCCACACAATTTGAATGGGAACGCTATCGTTACGTAGCGTTTCGATTTGCATATTTTTTACATTTCGAGTATGGACAAAGGCCTTTAATCATCGTAAACAAATGCTTGTTCCGCAATTTTCTTTCATATGATTAATGATTATTAGCCCTGTTGATGGAAGCGTTAAAATCGAAACGCTATAGCGTCGGTTTCAAGAACGTCCATTTTTGACATATTCTCATTCATATTTTCATTTTTTTTTCACAAACTTTATACACTTTACCATGTATACTTTCTGTGTGTGGGTCTATGCGCACGGAAAAGTGTCGGTGAGAAAAATAGGATGCTGGCCAGTCGAGCGGCACCCGTTAGGCGACATTTCATATCAAGAGAAATCAAGCTGTTCGAGTTATTTGCGTTCTTCTTGTATTCGCGGGCTGATCGCCAGCGAATAAGACCGTCAGGGGGTGTGCAGACCCCGACACCCGACACCCAACGACTCAAGCTTCAGTGCACATGTCAACGTCATTTTCTTACTTCCGGTAGAGACTTTCAAACTCATCTTTCAGAATTGACGTTTTCAGAATCGACGCACGATATCATAAAAATAATTTGGGAATAGGTGATCGAACCGGCATGGGATCTGGGTTTTTCGTTACAACTTTGAATATTCATGGCTGACTTTTCTACCGACATAGTTGTTGGCAATTGCTCAGGTGTTATTCAAATATTCACGTGTACCTACACGCCTGCATAGATGTGTATATGTAATTTGTGTAAGTATACACAGGCTTTCTTTTATTTCTAGTTAGTATATATGATTTTTTGTATCTATGCGTGTGAGTATTTTTGTCTTAGTTGGTAGCCTTTATTGTTATTTCGTTATCCAGTGCATAGATACCGGTTGAATTCACGTTTATCGTGAGAGCTTAGACGAGACTATAATTTTGATTAGAATATTTGTATTTTCACCAGACGCTTTTACGACGTAAAGAAAACAGAGACAATGGGAAGTTTTATTTCTTAGTTTGCTTGCAGAAAATAAAAAAAAATAAAATGGAAGAAAATAAAATGATAAACTGGCAATAAAGAAAAACTACTGATTTAATTTTTGTTGATATAAGAGCTTCATGTCTTGGGATGGTGATATGGCTCTGCAAATATGACTGGGTTGGTTGGATTTTCCGGCATTACTTTTCTTCTGTGAGGATGGTTTTGGCATTAAATAAACCTAAAAGTTTGATATGCCACCAGAACAAGAAAGTAATGATGCTGGTTGGTTGGATTTTACGGCATGCCAACCCTTGGATTATTCTATGAGGAAGACTTGAATATTTTTAAAACATTTTTAAACTCATTTTTTATTTATTTAATCCACCCTAAAAGGTACTACCATTCTGGGCCAGGATAGACCCAGGAGAAATGGCAATGAGGAGGTAATTTTCACGTCCCAGAGCTCTAGAATTGGACCCTCACAACTAGATGAAGATTAACGTCATATCCAGAACATTAAGACCCCTAGTCAGGCTTACTATTTACCCATAGCTGGAGGGAGAGTAATTGGATGCATACTTTTCCTAAGTGTATTAGCACTATGTCTAATGTAAACAGCTTTGTTCAGGGTATGAACTCAGGTCGACGAATCCATTTCGAACTCTCTCTCTAATCACCCCCTATTCTCTCGCTAATCACACACACAAACTCCACCTCTCTCTCTCTCTAACTCTCTCTCTCTCTCTCTCTCTCTCTCACTCTCTCTCTCTCTAATCTCTCACACACACACTCGCTCTCTCTCGCTCTCTCTCTCTCTCTCTCTAATCTCACACACACACACTCGGTTCTCCTCGCTCTCTCTCTCTCTCTCTCTCTCTCTCTCTCTCTCTCTCTCTCTCTAATCAGGCATACACACTTTCTTTCTCTCTATCTCTCTTTGATCCCCCACACACGCATACACTATCTCCCATTCTTTCTAGTCAGACACCCCCCTTTTCTCTATAATCACACATTCTCTCTCTCTACTCCTCTCTCTCTCTCTGTGATTGATTAATTGATTTTTACATCCTGTGCGACTTTTTATGCAACGCACACGCCGAGGTTACTTTCTCTTTCCTGATAAAAATATCCCCGAAAGTTTCATTAAAATCTTGGTGGAGATTGCCAATAAAATTCACTCGAACATGTAACAATTTTGAGTATATTCGTACAATTCCTTTAACCTAGATTCTCTGCCTCGCTATGAAGTCAAGGTATTTCCATTGATATCAACACTGACACTTCCATTTCCTATGAAAGTTGGGAACTCTGCTTGAAAGAGACATGAAATGCAGGATGGGAGGGGGCGACACAGACCAGCACCAGCACAATCTCGATTGGCACAGCTGACAATGAAATTCCGAGTCGATCGGTATATGTATTTACCCAACCCCTCGATGAGACACAAGGTCATTCTACTGCTGGTTTGAATTAAGATTTTTCCTTCATCTTGACTGGTTACTGTTACGATTTTAGTCGCCATTTTAGGCATTTAGTTCCGTTGTTGTATTGAGTGCAGTTTCAGTGGATATTACTTGTGGCATAACGATTGATTTATCCTTGAAGTAGAAAGATGTAGTATCGGTTAATCCTTGTCTGTTGCTTCTTGAAGTATTCCTTGAAGTAAAAAGATGTAGTATCGGTTTAATCCTTGTCTGTTGCTTCTTGAAGTATTCTTGAAGTAAAAAGATGTAGTATCGGTTTAATCCTTGTTCTGTTGCTTCTTGAAGCTAAAAAGATTAGTATCCGTTTAATCCTTGTCTATTGCTTCTTGAAGTATTCCTTGAAGTAAAAAGATGTAGTATCGGTTTAATCCTTGTCTGTTGCTTCTTGAAGTATTCCTTGAAGTAAAAAGATGTAGCTATCGTTTAATCCTTGTCTGTGT
>CM042137.1:121468811-121490950 GCA_023376005.1 Doryteuthis pealeii | reverse complement strand
GAGAATCTTCATAATATTTCATTTACAATTCTGCTTGTACATTTTTCAAGCCAAAATTTTGTCAAATGTCTATTCCTTTAGAAGTCCGTTCACAGATTGATTGATGATGTCACTCCATATCGTTCATCAGTTATGGGACCTTTGGTAACTAATAGTCCAATTTCTGAACTTGCAGATGCGGTTACACTCATGCAAGGGAACATTTTCCATCTGCATTCTCGTGGTGCATGACGACAAGACTGTCGATACTCTGCAGGCCCTTATTAATCTTGAGTATTGAGCCGCTCAGCTTCTGTGCGGTTATGTGTCTCACCAACCGTGTCTGTTGGAGACCAGAATCTTCAGCTTGAAAGTGTAATTGGCACATTCTCTTCAGAGTTCATCTCATATGCGTCTTTGATATTGCTTTTGGTAGCGGCCTCCTGCCTTACCAAGTGCTTTCTGCAGTTCATCATAAAGTACTTTCCTGGGAGTCCGTCTGCAGGCATGCGAATGTGTGACCCAACCATGTCTATTATATTCTGTTACACTTGAGAATTGACATCAAGAACCTGAGTCGATTTTTCTCTCATTTCCTTTGATTTAGTTTTCAGTGCTAATTTTTATGACTTTTTCTTATTTAATGTTTAGCATATGTGTTAAATTTCTATGCTTGGCTTACTGATGAGGTTTTCTGATGTAAGATAGAAATGTAATTATATTGATAAAATTCTGAATTTGAAGGAATGAACTGGCTGTAACTGCTGCTGGAAATGGGAAAAAAAAAAGAAAAGAAAAAAAGAAGAAAAAAAAGAAACAATTCAAAGGAATCATTTAATATTAAAACCAACTTGTAAATTTTTTTTTAGGTATATAGGATGTGTGCAAAAAATTTTGGGCTGAATTTGCACAAAAGGGTTTCAAAAATATAGGTGATCCAGAAAAAACAGAACCCAAATTATTTTTTCTCCCATTAAACTAACTTTTAAACCCCCAACAACCAACCCTAACCCTAAACCACCCTAGTGGGGTTAAAATTAACAGTTTTATTACAAAATTTGTGGCGTTCTGGTTTTTTTCTGCGGCACCAGTATTACAGGGTTGATCCAGAAAAAAACAGACCCAATTATTTATTCATTTTCCCCATTAAACTAACCCTAAAACCCCAACCTTAATTCTAACTCTTGTATCCCTGACCCTAGAACCCCCGAATAGTTAAAATTAAACCAGTTTTATTACAAGAATTGTTGGGTTACTGTTTTTCTGGTTCACTCTAAATTTGACACCTTTGTGCAAGTTCAGCCAAAATTTTGATATCATTTGAGATGTAAAGGTTGTTTAAAAAATATGACATCATTTCAAATCTAATAAGATAGCTACTCTTGTTCAAAGGAATCTCAAAATTTAACAGCCATGAGTAGAAATGACTCAAAATTCTGCTTCATTGTATTTTCTCTTTGCGTTACAGATGCTTTATTTACTAAGAGAAGAAAAAGTGTTTAAACACTAAATATAGAATTGTTTTTATTTACATCTCTGTAGAATTTGAAGATTGTTTTGATTTGAGAAATTGGTTAAAGTTTATTAGATTACAACTTGATATCATTTCTGAAAAGCCCCATTTATATACTCACATCGGGTACAATGAGTGAGAGAGTTCTTCAGACTGAGAGAGATGACGAGAGAGAGACTGAGAGAGAGACGAGAGAGAGAGGAGAGCAGAGATTGAGAGAGAGAGAGAGAGATTATAAGACTTACTTCATTATCTCTAGTATATTCTCGTTTGCTAATTCTCTCTCCTCCTTTAGGGTTCAAGGTATTAACAGTCAGTGGTAAATTCCACGGGCTCCCCTGCATCCAAAGGTTAACGCCCAAATTTAATTTCTACTTTAAAGGTACTGCTCACACTTTATGACCTCCTCATAAACTTGAACACCTAGACATTTGGATATCAATTTTTTTCCCAAACACCCTATAGACAAAAGATGGATGAAGTCCATAGTCTGATCATAGTTATTAGCAAAATTTTGAAGTTAAGTTGCAAAAATTATAGTTAAAGATAAATATTTGTCCTGTTAAAACGAATGATCTTTTAATATTAGACTAAATATAGGTTTATAGACAAACCTATGTAAATGTTAACTTTCAAAAATGAATAAAAAATATAACTGTAGGTTAGAAGCTTTTTTTTTTTAAAATTTAATTTTATGATCATACATAATTTTTTTTAAATTTTATTTATTCTTTCTATGATTTAAAAAATGTAATCTATGATTCATACATCCAATTTTTTTTGTTTTTGCTTTTTATAAGATGAGAAAAATGTTTAGCCAGGATCAGATGATGAACTCACAGAACAACTATTGACTTGCTCTGTCCACAAAGATGTACCCAAGTCCACATTATGATATTTGGGCGTGGTCACTAGCAATCATGTCTTTATGCCTCCATTCATCTTCCCATTTTAGATTAGACTGGAGGGCCTACATCCTGGTGCCTCGAGGAGGTAGTGCTGCCCTGGATTGAAGAGTGGTGGCTACAGGAAGAAGTCTGGCAAACAGAACTCTGTGCCATGCCACAAAAAAGCACCCAACCCAGTATTGGCAGTGAGAAAATTTCAGCAACTACATCACCCCTAACATCTGATCATCCAACTTCACAGATTGCAATACCCTTTATTATGTGTGGGGTATGGTTGAACGAGACACCAACAAAACATTGCTGCAACATCATTTAATATTGACCTTGTGTTGCATCCTGCTCATTTAGAGGGTTAGGTAAATACATGTACTGAATTATTGATAATCTGAACATTTAGCTACATAAATGAGAGTAACCTCCCCTGGTTTATTTCACTTTGAGGAAGCCATATATTTTGTCAGCCATTTTCATTTCACCGTAATCAATACAACTGCGATGTTTTAACACAAAAATATCATAAAATGTGTTCTTAAATAACAATTAAGTTCATTTCAAATAATGCACAAGCACAATTAAGAACACATTTTATGATATTTTGTGTTTAAAACATTGTACTTGATTTCGAACAAATTCGTATTTTCAGTGTAGATTTATGGTGAAATGAAAATGGCCGGACTAAAATCATATGGCTTCCTCAAAGTGAAATAAACAAGGGGAGGTTACTCTCATTTATGTAGTTAATGTTCAGATTACCAAATTATTTGTGTTATGTGTATTTTAACCTAGATTTTTGATTCCGTAGTTTATAAATCATCCGAAAATGGCCGACTAAATCATATGGCTTCCTCAAAGTGAAATAAACAAGGGGGGTTACTCTCATTTATGTAGCTAATGTTCAGATTAACGAATTATTTGTGTTATGTGTATTTTAACATAGATTTTTGATTCCGTAGTTTATAAATCATCCGGTTGCAATTCAGTGCATTGCTTTACTTTTTGTGTATGTTATGCATGATCAATGGTATTAAGAGTTAAGTGGGGAGGGCTAATTTGCAAGGATCTTGTGCCCCTAACCCCCAGAGAATGTGGAGGGTCAATGACATTTTACCTTTTAACAAATAACTTACAACCAATAAAAGGTGATAAGGATTTTTACCTTTAACTTCTAAGGGAAGAAGAGATCGAAGTTTTTCTGAATATGACATTCCTAAGAGGACTTCAGCACCTTCTTGTACCAAACGCTGGGCCATCGATAAAGCATTTCCTCCAAGATACCACTGCCTTCCTTTTATAGAATTGGCACCTTTCCATAATTCCTCAAAAAACGTATCATTGTCAACATAACGCCTGGAAAAATAAATGAAAAAACAAACAAATAAAAAAGCAAGAAGCTTGGTATATTTTCCTATATAATGTGATATATATATATATATATATATATATATATATATATATATATATATTTCAATATGTAGTGATATAATTTCACTGAAAAAATTAGATACATCATTTTTTTTACTAGTATTAGTCTTCCTCTTCCAAATTTCAGTAGATTTATTTTTTTGCAAGTTATCAATTCTATGACATCAAGGAAAACATACATTAAATGCATATCGGACTCAATAAAATAACCAATCAGCTTACAGTTACAAAAATGGGGGAAAAAGTGGTTTTATCCAGTACAATAATCTCTACTACTACCTCATATATATATATATATATATATATCTTATTATAATGGAGATTGTGTGTTTTTCTGTCTGTAGCCGAAACTAAATCACTACTCAAGTCACAATTCCCTTTGTTATTGACGTCACATTGACCATGAATTTATTTTTATTTAAACCTCAATTATTGATAAAATTGTTTTACATTGTTAATACAGTTAACCATATCTACATACTAACAACATGCAATTATATTTATATATACAACAGAATAGCGGTTTACAGTGTGAACGGGAAGGATAATTTGCATATTAATATTAAAAAATCAAATTTAATAAATATGTGCTTAGTATTATTGATTTCTAACTGTTTGGTCTTATTTTAATGAATATAAGTAAAAATCTCTTCAATGAATCTTAAATGAAATCCATTAACAAGAAAAAATAACTGTTATTTTATTCTTTATTTCCTCTTATAACTAAATACTTAAATTAGAAAAAATAACAATGAAAGACGAGAGTGATGATAGAGTAAGTTTCAGTTGTTCCATTTTTTATTATACTCCCTCTGTTTCAAATCTGTTATTATACTCCCTCTATTTCAAATCTTTTTATCTGTATTCTTATTTAGTTTCATTAGCCTTTCTAATTTAATACAATATTTTATTACATTAAAACTTAAATACTTGCACCCGGAAGGTGCATATATTTGCTAGTATATATATATATATATATATATATATATATATATAAGTCATCCACAGAGACCATGTTTTGCCGTTTCATGTCTCTTCAGTTTGGCTAGACACAGGAACTACCTCTGACCAGGAGTGAAACCCGACTGACTTTTCCTCAGCCCGATTCGTTAACCTCTCAGCCATTTGACAGCTGCTGTTAAGGGGTGGTGTTTAAACTATTAAATACATACATTTGTTTATATATTTTATGATCACCAGAGAGATCCAGTCTGTAAACAACAGGCAATCATTGCTTTATGCCTGCAGTAAAAGTTAATTTAAGTCCCCCCTAGAGAGCTCTACAGGGTTTCAGAAGCATATAAGTCATCCACAGACACCCACGCACATCACCAACAATATCAACAGTGAAGTTCAAAGGCTCTAACAATTCCTGGTTTACACTGGCATACCATCACTAGGTAACTGGTACTAAACTAACCAAGAAGAAATATATAGAACTTTAATAAAGCTCTAAGGTAGACTTATTCCAGCGAGTTTTTCATTGGTAGAAGCTCCTTTAAAACTCCCCATTTGATATGATATGAGGCTGTTGATATTTATTTTGTCCTTCACTTGTACAATCCTGTATTTTGCCAAAAAAAAAAAAGAAAAAAAGTTTGGTCAAAAATTCTTTAGACTGACCACATAATTATTTGTTAGGCCTCCTTGGTTATCTCCCCCTTTTTTTACCATCTTCTCACATCAACTTAAATTAAATCAAAAAAATACACTCACACAATCTTTGCACTGAACATATACAATATCTATACGGATCTAATTGATTTTTTTTTACTATTGTCCTCATCTTTGTGGTAGTTAACACATTTTAGCCACTGTATCCTCTGGCTAAAATGTAGTATTAATAACCACTACAATAAAGATGAGGATAATAGTCTGAAAAATCAAAATTATTCACATCAAGCCTCATCTCAAAAATACAAATAAGATCAAATTCTCTTAAATGATTCATCTAATAATTCCAAAAAATCATTTTTCTTATTATTTAAACCAATTCAATCTTAAAATATTTTACAACTATTTTTGATCAAATTTGGTTAATAAACTTAATTTTTGAAATCTGCCTTGAGAGTAAATTTCCAGTTCAGGAAGACATTAAAATAAATCTACCATAATTAGAAATTTCATTATTATTTTGAAAGTTTTAATCAGATCACTTCTCATTCTTCTTTCCAGTAAACTATTGTCAGTATCAGTCAAACAGCAACAGAATATATCCCCTTTTTGCTAGCGCTAGACCAGGAAGATTGTTTTGCAGAGGTGGAGTGCCACACCTAACGTCAGCTCATTTAACACACAGATCAGATTATCCAAGCTGTGCATACAGAGTTGGTGGGGAGCAGTATCAAACCATGGAACCTTGTAATTCCTAGGCAAATCCTCTACCTTATGTTGAAAAAAATCTTGATTATTAATTAAAATAAATTACTTTTATTAATTTGAATTATGTTTCATGAAGACAGAAACTTTTGGTCATTAAATATAAAAGGTTTTGTCTCAGATTTGCGCTTAGTTTATTTGTCATGGATTAAAAATAACTAATGTTTTGTTTTTTACCTGGGGTGGTTTTAAAAATGTAAGTGAGGTCGTTGAAGTGGCCTAATGTCGGTATCAGCCAATCAGTGAGGGAGTCTATCCCCTTTTCACTAGTGCTAGACCATGGAGATTGCTTTTAGCGTCTGAGGCGGAGCACCACACCTTCCATCAGCTCCCCACTTTACCGCACAGATCCCTGTGCTACTCATACGCTGAGTTGGCGAGGGCCAGTATTGAACCAGAAACCTTGAGGTTCCGAGCCAAACACTCTACCGACTGAGCTAAACTGGCCCTTATTTAAAAATGTACACAACTCTATTTTGTATTATTTGGATTTTTCAGACTATTGTCCTCATCTTTATTGTTATCCATAATCCAAATTACCAAGCCTCATCTAAAAAATTCAGAGAAATACAACTCCATATATTCATATGTATCTTTATATATATATATATATATACACACCTATATATTAACTTTTAAAGCAATATGGCTATAGTCAATTATAGGCCGTTTTCTATAGGAAATCTTTTCAAATGTATTTCTATAATAAAGAACAAAGGTTGTTGATTTACTTTTTAATACAAAATATTTTGAAAAAGAAAATTCAATAGCAAATAATTCTTTTGTAAAATCTCCAAGGTTACAAATCCTAATGTTACAAAATGGAGAAATTTAGAATAAAACAATTTGAAGTAAAACACTGACCCATGGGAGTGGGGACATTCACATGTTCAAACAAAGAAATCACTTTTGTCACTCAATGTCAAAAACCTGGCTTGCTAATATAAAATTTAAATACTAAATTCAGAATATCTTTTACATTTTGCTAAATTCAAATAAAAATTAAAAAAACTTTTAAAAAAACCCAAAAAACAAACTGTTTTTACTCATTTCAGAATAATGTTAGAATAAAAACAAAGTAACAAAAAAAATAAAGTAAATAAAAAAGACAACTTGAAAAACTTCATTTAAGCTTAAAGTTTCACCTAATGTGTTCAGAATAAAAACTAGTTATCTCGCCCTTTTTTTTAATAAAAACTATCGGTTTCCATGGTAGCAACAGTCCATGATGATACTGACACTCCTATCTAGAAGGGAGTGAAGGAATCAGACAAATTCTTATTTGTCTGATTAAAAAGTAATATTCAATATAAATTCAGATTCTTGAACTTATTGATAAACTGGAAATTACTTTAATTTTTTGATCTCCATGTTTCTAACACACATGGGCATGCCTACAAAGTCAGAAAACAGCATAGCTCACATGACTTTCGGAAACATTTTTTCATGCTCAGAGTTGCCGAGGCATGGAATAAGCTGCCTTTTATAATAAGCTGTCTATTGTGTGCTACCGAAACACTGCATCTTTCAAAGCCTCCATGCTTCCTGTAGTCCACCAACACTATACCTGATACTCCCATCCACACACATATGCACACATGCACACACATACATGTATATTATCACTGTACACTGTTCATGTTCCTGACACTAATATATTATTCTGTGTACTAGTCATAAGACTTGGATGACTTGTGGTGCACCTGAGCACGGTACACAATAAATTTCATTATCATTATTAAACATACATATATATATTTGGGAGAATATGTGCTTAATTGAAGTCATACCTCATTTTTGAAAATTAATTAATTGATAATTAATGAATTAGGCAGGCATATCTGTTCAAATGCAAGGCTAAACAAATCGAGAAAAAGTCAATCTCTGTATGTACATTTCGGCCTATTATGCCTCATCAGCACAATGTCAAATCACACACAGAGCAGTCTTCCTGTCTATAACTCTGCTGATTCTTTTTCTTGATTTGTTTAGCCTTACATTTGAACAGATATGCCCGCCTAATTCATTAATTAATTATCAAAAATTAGGTATGACTTCAATTAAGCACATATTCTCCCAAACATTGTCGGCTAAGGCCATATCAAACACATTGTTTGTTTACTTCTCATATATATATATATATATATATATATATATATATATATGTATAAAAATTCTATATATTTATTTTATTATCTTTTACTTTTCATAAATTCTTGTTTTTAAGTTGTTTATTTTTTTTTATTCTTTGAATTTTTTTCTTCTTTATTTGCTTTTTATTGTGTTTATCCTTAATTGTTTTTAATGATCTTTAATATAACATTGATTTATATTCTTATATTTATTTAGCTTTTCTTATGGAAAATGAGGGGTAACATTTTTTGTTGGCCTGCCAATTTTTCTTTATAAAAGGACATGCCCTCAATCATTGTACAAACAAACATACAGTATCTTTATATATATATATATATATATATATATATATATATATATATATATATATGTGTGTGTGTGTGTGTGTGTGTTTGTTGCGACTAATTCTTAATGAGTGTCTCACTTTTTAAAGTTCTCTACCAGACCAAGATAAACTTGCAAATACTTAGGGTGATTGTTATATAACAAGGTAGATTTGGAGAAATTTTATTACTGCAGCAATTTTTTCATCTTAATTCAAATTATTTTACTATAGCCCTGTGATATATTAAGCTAATTTTATTCATTTATTGATTGATTTTAACAGCATGTCAACTCATCTAAGGTTATTCTATTGGCATCTGTTACAATGTGATAATTAAAATAAGCAACTGTTACTAAATTACCTGTTTAATTACCTGTTTTTAATCTAAAAATTTGATTGTACCCCACCCAGGCCCTGACACTAACTTTTTTCATGACCGTCCCGAATAAAAATTATCAACCGTCCTGAATGGGGTTTGGACCGTCCCAAAATCAAAATATTTTTGTTTAATTCATTAGCATCATCTATACTTGTCAGTCATCAGTAGCATAACAACATGTAATAAAACATTAAGAAAAGCTGAAGCAGTTGAAAGAAACATTTATTTATAATCAAGAATGATAAAATAAAAATTTTATAAACTAAAATTTATTCTATTTCCATCTTTATGCGGACATTTTCCAACCATAAAAATATATACTGTATGACTGCGTCTATTTCTTCAGTGTTGTTGCCATTAGTAATTTTAAGTCTAGAACTAGACCGTTTTTTGAGGTCAGTATTCGGGCAATCACTGGACGGCTAATATTGGAATGTAGTACTAACTTTTAGGAAAATTTTTTTACCATCCCCGGCAAACTGTCCCGGATGACGTATTGATTGTCCCAGATGTAATTTTTATCATCCTCAGGATGACGGGACGGCATTAATGTCGAGCCCTGACCCCACTGCTCAGCCATGGACAGGATGTGACATAAAATCAATTTTTAAGCAGAATAAAACTGGTTTGAATTCAAAGTTTTCTTTTCCTTTGCCAAGACTGGTGGCCTAACTGAGGCTAAAGAACCCAGTCTATCCTACTATTTACTCATAGCTGGAGGAGGAGAGTGAAACACAATCAGATTCAGAATTTGAACTTAGATTTCAAATTCCATTCTCTACGATCATAACCATAAGACTAAGTGTGCCTTGGATTGTAACAGGGTCTCAATTATACATGTTTGTTGGATATTGTTTCATGAATTTTTGTGACTCTTCATACTAAAAAAACATGAAAGAAATTCCTGAAATATAACTAATTATTTGAGTATAAGATGCAATATTTTTCAGTCCCAAAGTTACAGATGCATCTTATACACAAGAACTATATAATCAACTTTTTTTCTGGTTACATGCCTCACCATATTTGACATGGGATGGCTGAAAGTAAGTTAAACCTATAGTCCAACTTATGTCATTACAGAGAAATATCCACTGAAATGTGTGTTTATGATTTTAGTTCTCCCAATGGGAACTTATTTTCACTACAAGCTTTTTGTATTTTTGTGTGAAATGTGTGATGAGACTGAAAGGCAGCCTATGAACAAGCGGATTCCCAGCCCCCACAAACAAAGCGCGCCAGGATATGTTTGGCCTGTGCGAGGGGAAGAGTGTGGCAAGTGGCTATGGATACTCGAACTCACTACCTCCTCGTAGCTGAGGCATTGTTAGTAGAGACCCAAATAAAGTATATCCGAATTGCATGAGCGCAGCCTCACCGAACGAAGAAATGACATGCTACACAAAAATATATAAGAATGAAGAAAGTTGGGAAATATAGCGAGAGGAGGTGGCGCGTGGGAGTGATAACGCTAATCTGTTTCGATCGAACATAATGAAAAGACGAAAAGAATAAGAGTTTTCTTATAAATAAATAAAGGGAAGAAAAAGGACATGCTACCCAGAAAAATATAAGAAAGAAAGAGCCAGGGAAAGTTAGAGAGAGGAAAGTGTACACGCGGGAGCGATAACCCCAATCTTTTTTCATTCAAACATGATGAAAAGAAGGAAAGAAACAGTGAGAGTAATTTAAATCAAGATTAGTATACTTTTTACATATTGAACAATAGCTCTTAAGTAAACATATCAAACGTTGTAATAATTAAATTCTCATACTGTGGTATATCCACAGGTCCTGCTAGTTCTAATGAATGGACTTATATCTGAATCATATGCTTTAAAAATCCTTTGGAAAAATGATTTATGTATAACGTAGCTTTTCCTTCCTTTCTGGTGTAATTTTTTTTCCATTAAGTGTGTTTTCTGCAACGAGATGTAAGAGCAAATGCATTGCTGAGATTTAGGAAAGAAAAGAAAAAGATGAAGTAGAAATCCTTTTCGATGTGTATTAGTTTTTAGCACTGGACGTAGAGCCGATGCAGGCGGCTAGAATCTTTCTTGGCTTTCTTTCCAATTACTGACTGGCGCATGTTTTGTAATGAAAACTCATAGAAGCAGAAAATTTTCAACGTCGCAACAGTCGGTCAGTAATGAAACAAGGGTTAAAAGCAAAAAAAAAAAAAAAAAAAAAAAAAAAAAAGAAAAAAAAAAAGAAAGAAAAAAACGCCCACCCGACTCGTCTTGATGAGATTTTAAAGAAAGAGGGAGAAAAGAAAATGAAAATATTACAAGGTATTTTCAAAATCTTACTCCCTCCTCAAATAAATTACAACCATTTTTTCCTGATAGTTCCCAGTCTTCTCCTCCGAATTCCTTTCACGTAATCATTCTGTTCTAGTTTATTGAACAGCGCTATGAATCAATTCCATACTTGCCGGTAACCGTTCCGTTTGTTAATCAACTTGTTTTCCCCTTAGAAAAAAAAAACAAACTCAAATTCTCAGACAGGTTCGAGATTGATAATAATAAAAAAATATTCTTAAAGACATTTAACCGCTACCAACTGAGTGCGTGGTGTCAAATGTACCCCGCACTGAAAACTCTCCGGCCTACTCTGACCCGGAGTGGTAGAACCTATTAGGGCCCCATCTATGGATTAAATAGAAATAAGTGAGATTTAAAAAAATGTTTAAAAATTGTTTTAAATAAATTGAGTACCCTCGGCATAAAATTACCCAACAGGGGTTGACATGCCGTAACATCCAACCCAACAACTACCAAAAAAAAAAAAAAAAAAAATAAATAGAATAAACGCAAATTTTCAGACAGGTTAAAGATTGATAAGAAAAAAAAATACAAACTGGTTGGCGTAGGCAGAAGTATACACCAACCGCACCCCTTCAGAGGCGTAAAATCCCCACAATGGGGGCCACCTGTCGGCCGTGATAGGCGACCCGTGATGCTTAAGGACGGAATCCTTTCGGATTATTACTACTTACTTGAAACCATATTGCTGTGTACAAACAAATATAAATGTAAAATGGATGAAATTTCCTAGCCTCTAGACATAAAATAACCCCAGACAGGTCGACGTGCTGTTTAAATCAATATGTATTCTTTGCTTTTCAGAACTTTAGCAGCAACGTGATACTTCAAATTAGGAATTGTAGACAGGTAGAGCAGGTCTCTTTGAGACATACTTTTCATTAATACCTGAAAGTAGATATAGTCATGATGGTGCAACTGTTATTGCTAGGAAAATTGTGTTGGGATTTCAGTTGCATGTGTTCATTTCGCTCTTGAGGGAGGGAAAAAAGGTATGAAACGCCTTATTATTCTGTCCTCGTGACCAATGTCTTGCCAAAGGTCTTGAACGTTAATGGAGAAAACTTACGGTCATACCAGGGATTTTTTTTTCTTCTGCTATTGGTATCCCGTAACTTTGTACTATAAGTCACGTTATAATAAAAGAGACAAATATCACGAATGGACTCTTCTCCTCCTTCTTCTTCTTCTTCTTCTTTTTCTTCTCCTTCTCCTTCTTCTTTTTCTTCTCCTTCTCCTTCTTTTTCTTCTTCTCTTCTTCTCTTCTTTCTTTTTCTCTTTCTTTTCTTCTTCTTTTTCTCTTCTTTTTCTTCTTCTTCTTCTTTTTCTTCTTCTTCTTCTTCTTCTTCTTCTTCTCCTTCTCCTTTCTTCTCCTTTTTCTTCTCTTCTTCTTTTTCTTTTTCTTCTGCTTCTTCTTTTCTTTTCTTCTCCTTCTTCTTTTCTTTCTTCTCCTTCTTCTTTCTTTTTCTTTCTTCTCTTTTTTCTCTTCTTCTCCTTTTTCTTCTTTTTTTTCTTCTTTTCTTTTTCTTTCTTTTTCTTTTTCTTCTCCTTCTTCTTTTTCTTCTTCTTCTTCTTCTCCTTCTTTTTCTTCTTTTTTTTCTTCTTCTTCTTAGAAATTTTTATGACTCTTGAGACCCCTAAGACTTCCTCAATAATCGGACAAAACCACTTAGAGGAAATAATTCACTTAAGTTGATATAAAATGTTGAGCATCTCGAGAATCTCCCCCCCCTTCCCGCCCCCCAAAAAAAGAATTTTGCTCAGCAAAGTGACAAAAAGAGAAATAGAAAAAACAACCGTTTAAAAGGAATTTATCATTTACTAGCAGTACCTGTGGATATGCTACAGTATAATTCAATTATTACAAAGTTTGATATGTTTACTTAAGGGCTATTGCAAATAGTTCAATATGTAAAAAGTATAAAGATTTTGAATTCATCTCACTCTTTTTTTCTTCTTTTCATGATGTTCGATTGAAACAGATTAGCCGTATCGCTTCCGCGCGCTCATTCCCTCCCCCCTCTCTCTCTCTCTTTCTCCTACTCTTTCTTTCTCATTGTATGTTTTTCTGTGTAGCATTTCTTTTTTTTTCTTCATTTTCTTTATCATAATAACGGAATGACCTATGATGTAGCTGAGGTAACAATACTCATAGAAAATAATTCGGCAGATAAGCAAAACCAGATAATCAAGATTTACATTTTTACATTTCATCTTGGACTGCTACATTTTTAAACAGAGGGTATTTCAAGTTGATAACAGTCGGAAGATGAAATAGCAAGAGTATTAATATATACTAATTTTTAATTCACTATGACTTGTATCGACGGTCTACTTAGCGATAAAAAGATGGGGCATAGTAACTTGTGGTTTTCTCACCCCCAGAAGATTTGGACCTGGTTTTCGGCAATACCGTGTTTGTGCAGAATGTTTTAGAGACTTACTCCAATAACATTGGATTCAAGAAGTTGGATTAAACTGTTGGATTCCTTGAAGATTCAGGAGATTCTGAAACATCTTTCATCTCATTTATTCCACTTAATAATGGAAATTCAATAAATTGATGTATAATGTATATATAAGTTTAGCTTCGTCTGGCACATATTCACATTAGTGAGAACTCCACTGAGAAATCAATTCGATCATTCATTATCGAAGTCAGTCAGTCAGTAAGCCAACAATTGGTTTGAACAATGTGACTAACCAAGCACAACTGAACCAGTGTCAAGACAACTGGTACCTATGAGAATTCAGAACAGTCCACTCATGCATTTGGGTGATTCCATTCCCTGAGTCCTGATCGGCTGCTTGGTTTGTATGATCCTCTGAGGCTTCATAAATCCTGCCACTTTGCAGTAGTCTTTGCAGCAAACCAGAATCGTATTGAGTTACGACTGCTTGCTGTCTTGTCTTGCCAATTCGACGGTAATTGGACTTAGTATGATTATTCTACATTTATTAGGTTGGTCAGTGATACAAATCTACCAACCGTCACATTATAGGTACCTATACAGTAGAAGTACATTGAGTGACCTATGGTTCATATAATGTGTCATTTTTATTCTAAAATTGTTCTCAGTTTGCATTTTTGTCCTTTGTGCAAACTACTAAAACAGCTATTCTCAGAAGACCAACACTTCAAAAACAGAACCTTCTATAGAATCTCTATTTTCGCAAATCGGTAAGGAACTATTCTTACTCTCTGTAAAAGCCGCAGAATCGCTTGCAGCGCACCTGACTTATCAAACCATGTATAAAGCAAAGGAAAAAAGTTTTCAAAGCTGGAATTTCAATTTTAGACTGATAAGAAAATAAATTCTATGATTATTTATTTAGAAAGACCGAAATAATTACCAAATTTAAAAAAAAAAAAAAAAAATTATTTCCTTTTAAAATATTTACCTAATTTTTCTCGTAATTAAAAAAAAAATCATTATGCCGCTCTTGTATCGCGCATGCGCATATAGAAAGAGAGAGAGACAGAGAGAGAGAGACACACGCACAGAGTGAAGATTTTGAAGGAGACAGTCCGTTGATAATGAATATTACATATGGCATCTGTCCAAGACTTTTGGTCTTGATGAAGAACTGGGACGTGTTCCAGGAGCTATCAAAGATCATTTGAAAAAGGAAAAAAAAAAAGGTAAAATAAATGCTTTGTGTCGTCCGACAGGCCGACGGAATTTGGCAAACTCGTCTGTCCTTTATTAAAGAAAAGAATTCGCTCTCCAACATCCGGAAATAAAGAAATACTTGCTGCCACGTATGGCGTCATGACTTCAGTTTAAGGATATATGGCCACCAAATACGTATATGCTTCTCTCTTTATACCTGTCTGTCAAACATTCAAAGATAAAAAAGATTTCTTCATTTGATAAAGCTTTGTCAATTATTATTATTATTGTTATTATTATTATTATTATTAGCTAGCATTTTCTGTCATCTTTTACATTCTTGTTGCTTTGTATCGCAACTCATGAGGTTCATTATTCCTAAGAGAGCGGGGAATGGAGCATATCGGAGCCAATACCGAAGGGGCGGGGGAGGTTTCTGTAAATGCGTTCGGCTATCGACACAGGAAGTGGACTCTGCAACCCGAGTTCAAATTCTGAACGTGGCTGTTTGCATTTCAAATACCGATAATACCCTTACGGAAATTTAATAACCCAACAATTCTTCCAGCTATGAGTAAATAATTTGGCAGATTGGGCGTAGCGTAGTAACTTAGACTAGCATCAGGTTGCTTTGCATATGCAGTTTTTTTTTTTTTTTTTTTTTTAGATTATTGCGTCTGGACACATCTAGATCAGATATAATGGCCGAAATCGTCAAGAAAACATTGGTTGTAAAAAAAGTCTCGGATGACAAGCAGTAACCAGTATAGGAGAAACTCGGAATTAAAACCCACCTGGAAAGGGATGGACTCCCCCAGTCTATTTCTGCACTAGACCTGCTACAAGCAAACCAGATGACGTGACCAATGAGAAAGTGAAGCTTTCTACAACTTTAAATATGCATATACTCTACCATATGAGTATTACGTCCACACAATTTGAATGGGAACGCTATCATTACGTAGCGTTTCGATTTGCATATTTTTACATTTCGAGTATGGACAAAGGCCTTTAATCATCGTAAACAAATGCTTGTTCCGCAATTTTCTTTCATATGATTGATGATTATTAGCCCTGTTGATGGTTTAAATAAAATCGAAACGCTATAGCGTCGGTTTCAAGAACGTCCATTTTTGACATATTCTCATTCATATTTTCATTTTTTTTTTCACAAACTTTATACACTTTACCATGTATACTTTCTGTGTGTGGGTCTATGCGCACGGAAAAAGTGTCCGTGAGAAAAATAGGATGCTGGCCAGTCGAGCGGCACCCGTTAGGCGACATTTCATATCAAGAGAAATCAAGCTGTTCGAGTTATTTGCGTTCTTCTTGTATTCTCGGGCTGATCGCCAGCGAATAAGACCGTCAGGGGGTGTGCAGACCCCGACACCCGACACCCAACGACTCAAGCTTCAGTGCACATGTCAACGTCATTTTCTTACTTCCGGTAGAGACTTTCAAACTCATCTTTCAAAATTGACGTTTTCAGAATCGACGCACGATATCATAAAAATAATTTGGGAATAGGTGATCGAACCGGCATGGGATCTGGGTCTTTCGTTACAACTTTGAATATTCATGGCTGACTTTTCTACCGACATAGTTGTTGGCAATTGCTCAGGTGTTATTCAAATATTCACGTGTACCTACACGCCTGCATAGATGCGTATATGTAATTTGTGTAAGTATACACAGGCTTTCTTTTATTTCTAGTTAGTATATATGATTTTTTGTATCTATGCGTGTGAGTATTTTTGTCTTAGTTGGTAGCCTTTATTGTTATTTCGTTATCCAGTGCATAGATACCGGTTGAATTCACGTTTATCGTGAGAGCTTAGACGAGACTATAATTTTGATTAGAATATTTGTATTTTCACCAGACGCTTTTACGACGTAAAGAAAACAGAGACAATGGGAAGTTTTATTTCTTAGTTTGCTTGCAGAAAATAAAAAAATGGAAGAAAATAAAATGATAAACTTGCAATAAAGAAAAACTACTGATTTAATTTTTGTTAATATAAGAGCTTCATGTCTTGGGATGGTGATATGGCTCTGCAAATATGACTTGGTTGGTTGGTTGGATTTTCCGGCATTACCTTTTTTCTGTGAGGATGGTTTTGGCATTAAATAAACCTAACAGTTTGATATGCCACCAAACCAAGAAAGTAATGATGCTGGTTGGTTGGATTTTATGGCATGCCAACCCTTGGATTATTTTATGAAGAAGACTTGAATTTTTTAAAAACATTTTTAAACTCATTTTTTATTTATTTAACCCATAGGTGGGATCCTAAAAGGTATTACCATTCTGGGCCAGGATGGACCCAGGAGAAATGGCAATGAGGGGGTACTTTTCACGTCCCAGAGCTCTAGAATTGGACCCTCACAACTAGATGAAGGTTAACGTCATATCTAGAACATTAAGACCCCATGTCAGGCTTACTATTTACCCATAGCTGGAGGGACAGTAGTTGGATGCATACCTTTCCTAAGTGTATTAGCACTATGTCTAATGTAAACAGCTTTGTTCAGGGTATGAACTCGGGTCGACGAATCCATTTCCAACTCTCGCTCTCTCTCTCTCTCTCTCTCTCTAATCACCCCCTATTCTCTCGCTAATCACACACACACACACAAAACTCCTCCTCTCTCTCTCTCTCTCTAATCTCTCACACACTCGTTCTCTCTCTCTCTAATCACACACACACACACACACACACACACACACACTCTCTCTCTCTCTCTCTCTCTCTCTCTCTCTCTCTCTCTCTCTCTCTCTCTCTCTCTCTCTTTCATAAGATATACACACTTTCTTTCTCTCTATTTCTCTTTGATCCCGCATACACTATCTCCCACTCTTTCTAGTCAGACACCCCCTTTCTCTATAATCACACACGTTCACTCTCTCTACCCCTCTCTCTATACTCCCCTCTCTCTCTCTCTCTACCCTCTCTCTGTGATTGATTAATTGATTTTTACATCCTGTGCGACTTTTTATGCAACGCACACGCCGAGGTTACTTTCTCTTTCCTGATAAATATTCCCCGAAAGTTTCATTAAAATCTTGGAGATTGCCAATAAAATTCACTCGAACATGTAACAATTTTGAGTATATTCGTACAATTCCTTTAACCTAGATTCTCTGCCTCGCTATGAAGTCAAGGTATTCCATTGATATCAACACTGACACTTCCATTTCCTATGAAAGTTGGGAACTCTGCTTGAAAGAGACATGAAATGCAGGATGGGAGGGGGGCGACACAGACCAGCACCAGCACAATCTCGATTGGCACAGCTGACAATGAAATTCCGAGTCGATCAGTATATGTATTTACCCAACCCCTCGATGCGACACAAGGTCATTCTACTGCTGGTTTGAATTAAGAGTTTTCCTTCATCTTGACTGGTTACTGTTACCATTTTAGTCGCCATTTTAGGCATTTAGTTCCGTTGTTGTATTGAGTGCAGTTTCAGTGGATATTACTTGTGGCATAACGATTGATTTATTCCTTGAAGTAGAAAGATGTAGTATCAGTTTAATCCTTGTCTGTTGCTTCTTGAAGTATTCTTTGAAGTAAAAAGATGTAGTATTAATCCTTGTCTGTTGCTTCTTGAAGTATTCCTTGAAGTAAAAAGATGTAGTATCGGTTTAATCCTTGTCTGTTGCTTCTTGAAGTATTCCTTGAAGTAAAAGATGTAGTATCGGTTTAATCCTTGTCTGTTGCTTCTTGAAGTATTCCTTGAATTAAAAAGATGTAGTATCGGTTTAATCCTTGTCTGTTGCTTCTTGAAGTATTCCTTGAAGTAAAAAGATGTAGTATCGGTTTAATCCTTGTCTGTTGCTTCTTGAAGTATTCCTTGAAGTAAAAAGATGTAGTATCGGTTTAATCCTTGTCTGTTGATTCTTGAAGTATTCCTTGAAGTAAAAGATGTAGTATCGGTTTAATCCTTGTCTGTTGATTCTTGAAGTATTCCTTGAAGTAAAAAGATGTAGTATCGGTTTAATCCTTGTCTGTTGATTCTTGAAGTATTCCTTGAAGTAAAAGATGTAGTATCGGTTTAATCCTTGTCTGTTGATTCTTGAAGTATTCCTTGAATTAAAAAGATGTAGTATCGGTTTAATCCTTGTCTGTTGATTCTTGAAGTATTCCTTGAAGTAAAAAGATGTAGTATCGGTTTAATCCTTGTCTGTTGATTCTTGAAGTATTCCTTGAAGTAAAAAGATGTAGTATCGGTTTAATCCTTGTCTGTTGATTCTTGAAGTATTAAAATGTACTATCGGTTTAATCCTAGACCAATTTTCAACGACCTTAATTGCATGTATGACGGTATTTTTCATTGGTGAATCCAATCCTTGCCAATTGGTAGAGTCTATAAGTATGTCCTGACTTCTAATACAGGTTATACTCAAGATAATCCAACTGTTACCGTAACAAGGCAGAAGAACCCAGGCTGTCCAACTGATTTACTTGTAGCTGGAGGGAAAACAGGGGAGTTCATATCTTACCCAAATTAATTTTTTTCGTAGTAGACAAAAAAACTTTTTCAGTAAAATATAGCCAGGCTTATTATTTAAGATATCTGTACTTTCCAGTTTTCAAACAATATAAACTTTCTTTTTAAATTTTCAAAACATAGACTGTTAAAAATATTTACATATTTTTTTCAAACCAGGAAACGCTTTAGAGATTTTTAAAAAAAAATCCGTTTATGACGTAATCCTTTGCGAGGGTCCTTAGCTCCCTCAGTCGCTTGCCAGATCTTAGGGCTCCCAGTCCTGCATTTTGTAGGTCCTCCCACACCTTACCGACCGTTCAACCAAGTTTGTGCAGTAGCGGCTTTTTCGTGCCCGGTTGTTGTTTAACCCTTAGTCGGTAGAGCATCCGCCTAGAAATCACAAGGTTACTGGTTCGATACCGGTCCCCACCAACTCAGCGCTTAAGTAGCACAGATTGGGTAATCTGATCTGTGCGGTAAAGTGGGAGTCTGACGATAGGTGTGGCGATTCACCTCAGCGAAATCAATTTCGCCGGTCTATTGCTAGCGAAAAGGTGGTAGACTCCCTCGCATCAACTGATCCCAACAATAAGCCACTCCGCCAACACCCCTTACTTATTATTTTAGAGAGACAAAAATCGTTAATTTTAAATGTACAATTTACTTCAACAAAATCAATCTCGCCGGTCTATCGTTAGCGAAAAGGGGGTAGATTCCGTCGCTGTCCGACTGATAACCGACAACAAGCCACTCTGTCAAACATACTTTTTTAGGCGGTCACTCATGTAAGTACTGAATGAGCTCATCTTTGCTTAATTTCAGTGATCTGGTAGAAACTGGCTTTTCTCAGTGTCACGTGACCGACAGTCGGGATATGTCCATCTAAGATGTTATATTTCCGCAACTCTAGAATTTGCCAAGCATCATTTTTCAAATTGTCTGAATAGGGCGAATAATTTTTTTTGTCATTCCATAAGTTTAAAAACATGTTTTTTCTTTTATCATTACATATTTAGTTGATCTATTCCAGAATGTCACAATCTCAGAATATTGTACGCGTAGCTCATCAAAAAATCACCGAAAGTATTTTTTTTTTCATTTTTATGGAAGCATCTAACGGTAATCTACAGCTGCGACGGACAAAAATAAATTCCGATTTAGATAGCAATAAAAGAAAAGGAAAATCCAAAACATGTACTTATGTGTGTGTGTATATTATATATATATGTACTTATATATATATATATATTATATATACACACACATACACATAAGTACATATGTGTGTGTATATATATATAATATATATTATATATATATATATATGTTTTGGATTTTCCTTTCTTGTGTGTGTATATATATATATATACTTGTGTGTGTGTGTATATATATATACACACACATATATGTACGTGTGTGTGTGTATTTATATACATACATATGTATTTGTGTGTATTTATATACATACATATGTACTTGTGTGTGTGTATGTATATATATATATATATATATATATATATATATACACACACATATATATGTATTTGTGTGTATATATATATATACATATGTACTTGTGTGTGTATGTGTATATATATATATATATATATACATACATATGTACTTGTATGTATATATATATACATACATATGTACTTGTATGTATATATATATATACATATATATATATATATATATATTCTTTGTACGTCATAATGTAAAACTTTTTTTCTTTACTGCTAAATTGTTTTGGTTCTAACAAAAATAATATCGGGTGATAGAGGAATTCTGCACACATTATTTTGTTTACTCTTTTATCACAGGAGAAAATATTTTTGTCCTATATGAAGTATTTAACTCGTGTCGTGTTTCAAACTAATAGCAAACATCGATGCTGTTCAAATTGACATCAATTGGCTAGGAATCATCCAATCAGGTTTGAGCATAGGACTATCATTTGTTGCATTTGATACTCTATTTATTCTTTCTCTGGATTTCCCGCGCTTTTGCTTCCGTTAGAATAATTACTCTCTCTCTCAACTGACTTTTATGTTGGTTACAGTGGCCAGCGCTAAAAAAATTTTCAAAAGGTTTATCAAATGATATATAATCACCATTTTATGCTGCATTCAAAAATAACATTCATTGTGTCTATACAGGTCTGGGTTTTTAGATGGCTTGAATACTTCACAAGTTGTACACAAAAGCCAGTGGACTCTAATTGTCAGAGCTGTAATACTTTTCTTTACGTTTCTTGTATCGTCAAAATTTGATCTGATATAGAAAAAATGAGAATGATTTCTAAATTCGGCGTCAAAAAAACTGCCTTAAAATCAGCTATTATGTATTCGTCCTTGAAAACGTCGCAGGCCAGTGTTATGAATGTTTAACGCGACGAGACAATTTTGAGAGGCGGGTGAAAGGAACAGCTGAAGAAAAATACATTTTTAGATGTGTGTTATATGGGACGATGTGGAAGCGTTGGTGTAACGGTTAGTCGTAGGAAATAGACTTATCGTTGCAGGTTAAAATCCTGGACGAAACTATTTGCATTTCACATAGCGCTAATACCCTAGGGAAAGATATTCATCCCAGTACTCTCTCTTCAGCTATGGGTAAATATTAGGGCAGACTGGGTTCTTTAACCTTGATTAGGCTACCAG
>CM042137.1:121438811-121463811 GCA_023376005.1 Doryteuthis pealeii | reverse complement strand
TAGGACAGACTGGGCCCTATAACTTTTGCTAGGTAGTTTATGAGAAGGAAAATTTCAAATTCAAAACTCCGCTTAAGAGATTGAACCTGTGTCGCATTCTGCTTATGCGGAGGGGTTGTCATATATATATATATATATATATATTATGATAATGGTACACGGTAATAACCTACTCGAGTTTCACCATTTCCACAAATACCATATATATATATATATATATATATATATATTTCTCGCGTATACAGAACAATGTTTGTCTGCAAGCGAGTCTCAGATTCTAAGCTTCCATTAAAGTTCTATTTTTTATATTGGGAAGGCCAGATGTTATCTCAGTAAATTAATCTAAGTAGAAAGTTAATTTTTGTATTCCAAACTACACACACACACACACACGCGTACATCAAGTAAAAGATTTGATAAATTTCTATTTCTGAATTGAATTTCTATCTGGATCCCCACCCCACTCACCACTCTGCTTTTTCGATAATGTCTCAGCGTCCTATACTCTCCTGCCTTCAGGTGAAAATACGCAGTGTCCGTATATAAAGACTCAATAATGCCTCGAGCAAATTTGATAAAATTTTCTTTAACTTAGACAGGTTAATATTTACAAGCGATAAGGTTAGTATAATACGTTCAGTTATGGGGATGATGGGTTATTCTAAAATTAGACGATCACGAGAGGTAACGAAAAACGAAATTAAAAAAAAGATAAATAATGTTTGAATTTGGAGTCTAAAAAGAAGCAATTTATGTGTTTCGTCTTGGCGTAGAATCGTAGCGTGTCTCCTCAAAAGTGTAAATACATATATCAAGTTTGATCCGGACTCTAGTTAGATGCTATTCAGGCCTTATATATATATATATATATATATATATATATATATATAATATATATATACACACACTGTGTGAGGCACATTGTGTACTGGTTAGAGTCATAGGAAATGGACTCGTCGACGAGTTCAAATCCTGGACGAAGCGACAGTTCACATAGCGCTCATACACTTGGGAACGGTATGAATCCAGCTATGTGTAAATTGTAGGACAGTCTGGGCTCTTTAACCTTGGTAATGCAATTTATTTACAATATAATATTTCTAATGAAAGTTAACGTAATGTCGATACTGGAGATCGAACTCGTTTACTACGACTTCGCAGTCCAGCACGTTAACCACTATACCACTGACACTCCTCCGCTTTATTACTTTTGCTGACTTCGATTAAGCAGTAGGTATCAGTCAACGGGGTGTCGTTGCCGTAGTTAGAGAACCATTGTATTAAAATGACATTTAAGTGGTTCATCTCATTTCTGTAACGTTAAAAGGGTCATGAATAAAATATACGACGATAACAAACCGTGAAATGAGTGCCCTAATGGTAAAAAAAAACGTGTCTGATCCGTCCTGAATAGTGACGAAATGGGTGTTCAGAACTAAATCTGATAAAAGTCACACATTGATAAAAGTCACACATTGCAATAGAATTTTGTTCATTTTAACGTGTGATCTGAGTTATCCTAAGTCTTCCCGCCTGAACACAATTCATGCCAGTTATTCATAGTATCTCTCTTGGGGGAAAAGGGAGATAATTGGCGGTGTCCATTTAAATAAGATGAGCGAACAGAACCAATTTACTCTCCACAATAGACAGGCAGGATTACCTAACCTTATGAATTGTAAAACACTGTTTTTAATCTGATTATCATTTGATGGTTGATTGGTTGTGTTTTTACGGCATTTCACCCTTGGGTTATTTTATGCCGAAGATGTTTAGTTATATTCATTATAGTTGGGTACTCTCAACGATAGACAGAAAGGTTTACCTGACCTTATGAATTGTAGAACACTGTTTTTAATCTTATGATTTGATGGTTGGTTGGTTGTGTTTTTTACGGCATTTCACCCTTGGGTTATTTTATTCCGATGATGTTTAGATTTATTCATTCTAGTTGGGGATTCAATTTTTTTAACACATTTTTTAAAACTTATTTTTTTATATATTTAACCAATAAATGGGACCCTAACAGGTACTATCACCACGGGTCAGTGGATCTGGGAGTAACGGTGATGAATGCGTACTTCACACTTTCCAGAGCTCCAGAATTGGAACTTCACCACTAGATACAGTTTAACATCATACTCGGGACACTAAGACCCCCCGCTGCCGCTTTCAAGCATATTTATGAAAATAATTGTGGGTTTGCCATAAGAGCAAACTGTTCAGGACAGTCATATAGGTGCAAGGGTTTGACGTGACCAGCCGATTGATCAGAGGGTGCATCTCCAACCGACCGTCTGGCATAAGTAATGACCAAAGTGGAATGTTGCATATGATGTGCTGCTCAGCTACCAGAATTCCGTCCTCAAGCAACACTGGTTGCCACCCACAGTCAAGAGGTGACCCCATTGGAGAGATTTTACCCGTCTGAGAAAGGCACTACATATTCTACAGTCCCGGCCGACAAGTCTAATTAACATTTTATGAAATTCACATATTCCCGCCTGAATCTCTGTCAGCAGAGTTTAGAAAATGCTGATTGTATCCCTAGCAGAAAAGACTTCCACCCCACCCCCTAAATAAGAAAAATACGGTGGCCTAGATATGACACTAAAATGTATTTTATGGTGAGGCCCCAGATCTATAGATTTGGGAATAGTGGCGTACATGTTCATTACAATTATTCCCAGGTCTACTCTGATCCCGATTGGCTGTACTTGTTAGGCTCCCACCTATGAATCAAATAGATATTAACTTATTTTGTAATAGTTAAGAGTATATACCAAACCCTGCACACAAACAGAATGTGACACAAGGTCAATTTCTCAAGCGGGTTTTTAACAGGTTTAAATTAGTTTTTCTTCTTCTTACTGGTTAAAGAACCCAATCTGTCCAACTATTTACCTATAGCTGGAGGAAGAGTACTTGGCTGCGGACCTTTCGCAAGGGAAGAAGTGGACGAATCCATTTCCTACGACTCTAACCAATACATCACACACCTCCTCTGATAAATGATATGACTGTGTGCAAATTATATTTTAGGAATAGTTACTTGAAGCTATTATTGTTTGCTAAAGATTATCATTATTAGTTACTTAAAACCATATAAACGCGTGCAAACAAAATCCTTATTGAATCGAAATAATTACTTGAAACCATATAATTTTTAGTATTAGTAAGGCATACTTGAAACTATATAACTCTATGCAAATTATCTATACCAGATAGGAATACATGCTACATAATTATTAAAAAATGCCTGTAAGAAACAACACAGAAATGTAGATATAAATGTACAATAACAGCTGTTATCTGACGTCTACGTTTAAAATACCCGAGATGGGTTGACATGCCGTTAAAACGCTCGACGTCTATCTAAAATTGTTATTCAATATTCTTTGTCTTAATAGGTCGTCCCATTGTAGTATAATGGTTAGCAAGCTAGTCTTGTAGACCCAGTACTACTGAAAAGCGAGTTCGATCCTCGCCGGATGTCTCATATTTGCGACCCAGTATGACAACACGTGGCGAATGGTTTGGGTAAAAACGTACTTGATATGTTAGTTTTGTTTTACTGTAAACGAAAGACCGCACAAATAGCATAGAAACGTATATCTGAATTTATTTTTCTTATTTCGCCGTGTACATTATTTCAGAATATATATATATATATATATATATATATATATATATAAACAATGTTGGGTGGTATAGGTTTTATTACTTCTTCTTTAGTGAATTCTGAAAATGGCAAAGAGGCGAGAAATAAACTTTACCAAGAAACCTTCTCTTCTCACAGAAAGACAAATACATCATTGTATGGTGCCCCTCTTAGAACAAAGAAAGGCCTGAACAAGAACTGAAACGCTCTTGTTGTTCTTATCAGTGACTACGTGTTCCAATCCCCCCCCAACATAAGACCATTCATGCTACCATCACCACTACCACTAAAAATACGAAGATATACGATAAGCACGTTGAAATGAACAAGAGGCACCACACTTTACCCAGAATAAAATATCGTTTAATCTTCTTCCGTTTCAATTGGTGTCAGTGTATATATATATATATATATATATATATATATATATATATATATATATATATATATATATATAATCATTTCAGCCTCCTAGCTTTATCTAATCTGATTTTTTTAAAATATTTATTCATTATCTTTGAAATCAGATTTGAAAAAGCCAGAAGGCTGAAATAAATTTATACCTGATAACTTAAAGGTTTTCATTAATTTGTTTATATTTTACTCCGTTTGAATGAATATATTTACACACACACACACACACACACACACACACACGCAACCATATAATATATATTATATATATATATATATATATATATATATAGGGTACCGTGAACATGGAGTAAACTGCGCTTGGTTACTGACAGTTTCCCGCCTATGCGATAAATAGCTATAAATAGTATGCGATAAATAGTACCACTATTCTTTATCTATAAGGATGACTTTGTCATTAAATAACCCACGAAGTTAGATATACCATTAAAACAAAATCCTTTTTCTAATGGCTAAATGTTGCGAAAACGAGTATTTTAGTGCATTTTAGTAGAAGATCATTGATGCTATTTCTTCAATCGATGGTACCACTAAAAGATCTACTTTTTGGTATCAGTATTCAGTATATTACCACACAATTTTCGCATAGATGGACAATTTGATATTTGAAAAAAAAGTGAAAAATCGACCTACCCTACTGATCAGTGAATGTCGACACAGCGTGGGCTAGCTACCGATTAGAAGCGCCAAGAACGTACGTCGCAGCCATGACTGGATTTTAACTTTGTCGTAAGAAGCATTAGCACGTAATCTAGCAAAAGAAACACAAATGCTTGTCTTTCGGAATTATACTTTTCGACATTTTACCGTTTCACGTCGGCTTGGAATCGGTTAGGACTCAGGCAAATTCTCTACGAGCCGAGCCGAACTGAACTGAACTCTTCTTGGAATTGGTGATTGTCCCACAGCTGGATTACGAGGTATAGGATTAAAATGTCGCGCATTTAAAGCTTTTGAAACTGGGCAGTTTTATGTGCGACAATATTAGCTTGCATTAAAGTGGGGACTTTTTGACTTAGAAGCAAATAAATCTTTATACGCCGACGTGTGATAAGAGAAAAGTCCGAAAATGTCATTGGAATTATGACATAGAACTAGCGTAAAAGCTGACGGATTTTCAGAATTTTTTTGTCCTGCAGGTTATGAGGACCGTCTCACAATTGTCCAAAGTGACACCCACACTATCTTATTAAATCGGCTTTATATATATATATATATATATATATATATATATTAGTTTTGTTCATGTTTATCTATCGTTTTGTTAAGCACAACAGACGCCAAGTCAACACATACACACATATATGAGCACGGCAGATACACACACACACACAACAAACATATACATAGCACACTACAGGTAATAAAAAATCAATCACAGCAGCAGCTGACTCTGAAGATCACATACTCCCCCCCCACACAAAATGAACAAGCCACAAACAGCTGGGACCGCCCCCCCCCAAAAAAAAGAAATATTCAAAAAAGAATAGGCCAGATCTGGAATTATACTAAGACATTGTTGGACACACACACACACACACACACACACAATTCGGAGGAAGATATCACACAGGTATACAACAGAATAAACAGATCCTAGCCACAGAGTAACAGTTCCAGAACTTACCTTTCAGAAATCTTCAAACAAAGGGATCTTTATCTCGAAATATTAAGAATAAATCAAAGGTAAACAAACAATATGATAGTTACCTCATTTTTCCTTACACTTGCATTGTGATAAGCTTCACAACTCGGCGTTGCCCGGTTTAAAGATTATGTACTAAAGCGTGTAAAACCCCAAATCATCCTATTTGCTTTTTATACGAATAACTTCTGTCTGGTTAATTGTCTTCCCAAAAATGTCCGTGTGTCCCGCGGGTATGCTATGAATAGGATGTAACTTTACATTGCACTTGATGACTGCCGAAAGCGGTGTTTAAGCAAATTTTTTTATCATGGAGATTCGGTGCCTGTCTGTCTGTAACCGTAACTACGTCAGCGCTTACGTCACAATATCCTTATGGATTCTCTAAGTTTGTCAGTGAGTATTTAATTCATAGTCAAAATCATTAATACATACAATAAATCTTAATTATTAACAATGTCTCTACGGAAATTTGAATTAGATTTGCCTCGAAACCGCCTATGTGCACTTAAAATCCTGTAATGTGTTATTAAAAAATAAAGGTTTACATATTATATGGTGTGTTTAGTTTGCATACAGGTTTTAACAAAACCAGGTTTGATAAATAATTACTTGGTGCGATTGATCTCTAATATCATTGTTTTATTCTCCAACGTATTGAAATCAATCCTATGAATGATTTTCTATAGAAACCAATTAAAATATAATTAAGATCAGTGTAATCTTTTTATATGCGTTCTTATTTAATTTCGTAAGTCTTTCTAATATAATATATTTCATTACATTAAAACTTAAATACTTACGCCCGGCGGAGGGCGTATACTTTTGCTAGTATTAATAACCAGTGTAGATTAACGAGCCAATTCATTATTTTAACTTCTCTTTCTCTACTGTACAAATATATCCAGCTAAAGAAGACGCCTCTTTAGTAGAAGAGCCCTAATATATACGCTTGTGCTTTTTAGTGCCATATGTCTCCCTAAAGAAATGAAAGTAATGGCAAGAGGGAAAAAAATCGATACCACGGCCGACCAACCGGTCGACCAGCCACCCCTACCTCGTCGCCATCTTTTTCTCATAATGATCCGCCTTAGTTATTAGCTCTTCTGACAATGAGGAAAACTAACGCGCTTATCTTCTCTTTTATTTCTCTTCCTCCTGCTCGCTTGTTAAGATATGGACCTCCGCTAAAAACCGCAAGCAGATACTAGCCTATACGTCTATTTATGCATACGACTCGATCGTAAAAATCTTTTTAACCCGGGGTGGATATTGGTGGGGGTAGTTTTAAACATGTCCAATAAAACCCTTGGCCCTTTATCCTGCCACGGTTAAACAAATCACCTGTCTTGTCATAAACCTTATTTTATTCGAGCAAGTCGAACAAAAATGGCTTTCTCTAGCCTGCAGCCATCTTGATAAAACAGATATGCCAGCCGGGAGTAATAACTACCTGTTACTTCCAAGTGATATGTCACAGCTAGGATTATTAAACTAATATTTAAAATCTCTATTTACTATAATTATAATATCTAGTCAAACTGCAATTCGGGTTAACCGAGGAAAAAGACGAAGCCATAATCATATAGTTATTTATCAAGCTTAGCTGTGACACAAGGCCAGAAATATGGGCGTTTAAAATTTTTGTTGGGTTATAGCTACAGACACACACATATACATACATACATACATACATACACTTAAAATGCTCTAATTGGGCTATGTAGTGTGTATTGGTGTAGCAATAAGCCAGCAAAAAAATGACACAATACAGCAAGATATTAATGAATCAATACACTTTTAAGTGGTCTTAGTCTTGTAGAGAGAGTGTGTGCGTGTGTAGCCATTTCCCAGCAAAAACGGCACAACAAAACAATATTTTAAAAATTGCTCTAATCATGCGTTGTAGAGTGTGTATGTGTAACCCTGCAAAAATTGTACAAAATACTCAGTGTCTATATAGCCATAACCCCCCCCCCCAAATGGCACACCATAACAATGGTCTGCGAATCTAGCTTGCAAAACATTACACCACGTGAGGTGCTCATAGCTATTTACCAACCATAGCTTAGATGTGGCACAAGGCCAGAAATATGGGGCGCCCAATGAGAATCGAACTCATTAACAATGGTCTATGAATCTAGCTTGCTAACTAGTACACCGCATAAGGTGCCCTAAAAATACCGAACCTGTTCACCACTGGTAGGATTTGACACAAGATCACAAGTATGGGGTCTTACAGCAAGGATCGGACTCGCTTTTCAGTAATAATGGCTGAGGATTTTCATGTCCTGGGTATGACGTTAAACTCAATCTGGTGGTGAGGTTTCAGTTCTGGTGCTCTTGGGAATATGGAGTACTCCTTGATACCCATTGCTCCCAGGTCTACTCTGACCCCGAGTGGTAGTACCTGTTAGGGTTCTATCTATAGGTTGAATAGAAAAATTGTGCTTAAAATGAGTAACCATAAAAAAATAATAAAACAAAATTCCTTCGGCATAAAATGATCCGACGGGTTGACATGCCGTAAAACCAAACAATCTACTACAGCTTGACCTGCTTTGGTCACATGATATACGACCTGCAAACATGCACGTACCAAAATATTACAAAAAGTCTTGACTCCCCCTCATACAAACGTACAGACCGAATTTCACTTATAAACTAGGACAGCCAAATTGGCAAGCCTATTAGTGAATGAATATCGGCTGATATTTTTTTTCTTCTTTCTAACAGAAAAAAATAGTTGATATAATGCAGTTGAACTTCGAAATATTTGGTACTAATAGCAAAAACAATCTAGAAAATTATAGCATTTATTGGTAAAATAGTTTATTTGACCTCTATTTTCAGTAATAACTTCGTCATATCACGTAGTAATGTAAGTAATATCCTTCAGGAATTTCGAAGTTTATAAACGTTGGTCCTAGCAGTCTTGCTGATTGGACAATTTCCCAAGTCTTTGTGATAAACAAGGTGTTGATAATGTAAGGTAGCAGGGTCATGCCAATTAATCAGTATCTGAAAGTAGATCGGGAGTTGGAAATTACTCAAATTAATGATCTGAATACAAAATGTTCTCGCGGAATGCTGTTATCTGTCTCCTACAAGAGAAACATTTTACAGCACAAGCAGTATAAAAGAACTGTTTAAAAATATCAAGTGGACGCTTTAATATACTTACCATTGCGCTAATACCCTTTGGGAGTGGTATGCATCCGATTACATCCCTCCAGCTATTGGTAAATAGTAAGGCAGACTGGGCTCTTTAACCTTGGCTAGGTAAATAGTCTAAAAGGAAAACTTTGAATTGATACCTATTAAACTCCGCTTAAGAATTTGACCTCGTGTCGCATCCTGCTCGTGCAAAGAGGTTGGTATATATATATATATATATATATATATATATATATGTTCTTCTTAAATCCTAAGATATTCATCAGTTTGAATATCTTGGACATTTAGCTAAACAGTAAGTAAGTAAGTAAAGTCGTCGGGATGGCCTATAGTCGGTATCAGCCAATCAGCGAGAAAGTCTATCCCCTTTTCACTAGCGCTAGACCAAGGAGATTGTTTTTGCGTCTGAGGTGGAGCGCCACACCTACTATCAGCTCCTTACTTTATCGCACAGATCCCTATGCTACTCATACGCTGAGTTGGCGAGGGCCGGTATCGAACTAGGAACCTTGTGGTTTCAAGCCGAATGCTCTATCGAATGAATTAACACGACCTGTAAACCCAATTAGTGGATGCATTTCTGTGTAATGGTTATCGTCTTAGGAAAGGACATGGTGAACAGAGTTCAAGTCCTGGACTTGGCTGTTTGCATTTCACATAAGGCTAGTACCTTTGGGAAATATATGAATTCAACTATTCCCCCTCCCTCCAGATAGGAGTAATTATTAGAGTAGTATGGGCTCTTTAATCCAGGTATGGCAACCGGTCTAAGAGAGTAAATACTCTAAATTCAAACCTATTAAACTTCACTTAAAAAATAGACCCGGTGTCACATCCTGCTCGTACGTAGGGGTTGGGTATTTACATACAAACAAACCTAATTTGTAATGTTTAATGAGTCTATATATATTATATATATATATATATATATATATATATATATATATATTAGTCGGGGAAATAATTAGTTAATTTTTAAGTTTGGGAATTCAAATTCTATTCGATTAGTTCCGTTTTTCAGTAACATGGCCCCCTTCTGATTATTTCGTTATAGATTTTTCGATGAGTTCACTCATCCCAGTGAGAAACCAAATAATTACATTAAGATCTATGAGGTGTCCTATTGTGGTGTAATTGTCAGCAAACTACTATCACAGATATATTACTACTGAAAAGAGAATTAGATACTCGCTGGGTACCCCCTACTTGTCATCTTGTATCATATCCTACCTGTGGCGAACGGGCTGGGTAAAAACCTACCCACAAAGAACGAATAAAATAAAAATCTCTTCGGCATAAAATAACCCAATGGCTGACATGCAATCAAAAAACCAACCAACCGACCAGCATCTGTATAGTTATTTACTAAGCTTAGCTTAGATGTGGCACAAGGCCAAAAGTATGTGGGGCGTTCAGAGAGAATCGAACTCACTGGTCTGCGAATCTAGTTTGCTAACCATTACACCACGTGAGGTTCCCAACCAGCACCTGTATACCAGATTTGGTAGTTCTATATCTAACAGTCTTTGTCCGTCTATCGAGGACAGACAAACAAACAAACCTCCAGTTTTTGTTATAGATTAATAATCGTGCCTTGTCCTTAAAGTACCTCATTAAGGAAAAAAATGGGTTTGAAATTTGTCACGTTTTCTCTGCCTCCAATGTATAGTAATTATTGGCACACATACAAATGGTTCTTTGCTACTGTGTCGATGGATGGCTAGATGGATGGATGACGGGAGGGGGGACGTATTTTGATAGTATGCCAAACACAATAGAGTTTACAGCAAATAGTAATTGGCCGCCGCCGCCCGTGACAAAGTGCTGCACAATCGAGCCAAAGGATGTAGTCTTGAAACTGACGGACGTCGGCCTCTCCTCTGTTGATTACGTGTCTTTGTTTATGACGTCGCCGGTCACGTGTCTGGTGACGTCTTTTATCGAAGGTTCAAGTGTTTACGCGGCGGCGACGGTGGTTGCGGCGGGACCTTTTACCCCGACTGGCAGTAATGGGCGGTGTATTTTATATTAGTTAATTTCACAGTTTTGGAGTTTCGCCTTGACGCGGTCAGACTTGTCGGCACTGTGTACGTACCTACCTACCTACCTACATACGTACGAAGCTTCTGGGTGAGGACAGACTTGAAGTCGACTTTGTTGACTGTATCATTTGGTTTGGTTTGATGGATTTCACGGTATGTTAACCCATTGGGTCATTTTATGCCGAAGACGTTTTTTTTTCATTCTTGATGGATAATCAATTTTTAAAAACATATTTTTAAAACTCCTTTGTTCTATTTAGCCCATAGACGGGGCCCTATCAAGTGCTAGCACTCAGTGTCAGATTAGACCCGGAGTAATGGCGATGAAGGGGTACTCCACATCCCAAGAGCTCCAGAATTGGAGCTTCAGTACCAAATAGTTTTACGCCAGAGCCAGGACATTAAGACCATCAGCCATCGCCTTCTAGCACATATAGGATAAAATGGGTTGGAATTTGCCACAAAAGAATAGGGTTGGGACAATCATATAGGTACTAGAGCTTGACGTGATCACCCGATTGACGACCAACCGTCTAGCCTAAGTAAGGACTAAAGTGAAGTGTTACATGTCATGGACACCTGTGTTCCGTCCTTAAGCATCACGGATTGCCAACAGGTATCCCCATTGGGGAGGGTTTACCCCTCTGCAGAGGTGCAAACGGTATATTCTAAAGTTCCAGCCGACAGGGCTTCCTTCATTTGTTATTTTGTAACCCTTTGTCTATATTGGGCAAGTGGCATTGCTTGGGGATAACTTTCAGTATTAAAATTAATGACAGTAGCACAAAATAGCTATTTTATCAGCACGTACCCTTATCCTTTCATTGTGTAACAGTTTTCATATAGTGCTTAGCTGATTTTGCTTATAGTGACTTACAGTTTTAAAAGGAAAAAAATGTACTCCCGGCGGTGTAAAATTAGTTATTAAAAGATATTGCCTGTGGGGAGAATTAAGGAGATAAAATAGAACGTTTAATATTTGTTTTATTAATTAATTACTTAAAAAGCATCATATCCATTCCAGTCCGCTCTTCTGACATATTTAGGGCCGGGTTAGCTCAGTCGGTAGAGCGTTCGGCTAGAAGCCACAAGGTTCCTAGTTCGATATCGCCAACTCAGCGTATGAGTAGCACAGGGACTGTAGCGCTCCACCTGAAAAAACAATCTCCTTGATCTAGCGCTTGTTAGCTGATTTTAGGCCACCCCGACGACTTTACTTTTTTTTACAACTCCAAAACGTTTCTAAAAATTTCTGATTTAATTATTCAGACTCTTATCTTTAGAGAAAAACTCAAAAATCGTACGAGTAAAATATACTTTGTTCGGATTTCTTAAAATTAAATAAGGGAGGGGTCGACCTAGTAAAAAATATTCCCTCTAATATATTTTAACAAAAAAAACTATTTTAAACATAAATCCATCTAAAAGTATCGAAATTTTCGTGAAAATTTAACAATTGATTTTTCATAGAATTTTTAAATTTTAGTTTCTGACAATAAATTAAATACTCATTGATAAACTTACTTGATTCCTGAACTGAATGTGACGTAAACAGTGACGTAGTTTCGGTTACAGACAAATAGACCAAATCGCTATTATTAATAGAAGATATGACAGTAGCATAAAACAGCATTTTTTAGTGTGTACTCTTACCATACATTTGACATTTTGTTACACTTTGTCTATAGTGACCAAATGGCTTTACTTAAGGTGACTTAGTATATAAGAAAAAGGAAAGAAAAAAATGAAGAATAGATGTTAGAATCACTGGAAAAACTGCTTAAATCTAGTGATGTATTGATCCATGTCTAACTCGTGTATACGTCTTCAAAATTCAACTTGTACATGACTACTTAGAGGTGCATGGTGTAATGGTTAGTCGTAGGAAATAGATTTGTTGACCAGAGTTCACATCCTGGACGAGGCAGTTAAAATCTCCCTGATGCACTCGGGAAAAGTATGCATCCAACTACACTCCCTCCAACTATTGGTAAATAGTAAGGCAAACAGAGCACTTTAACCAGTCTATGAGAAGAAAAACTGAATTCAAACCTGTTAAACTCCATTTAAAAACTTCATCTTGTATTACATCCTTCCCGTGCGAAGGAGTTGGTATATATATATATATATATATATATATATATATATATATATATATATATATATATATATATATAGATTATATATATATATATATATATATATATATATATATATATATATATATAAATGGGAGGAGGTTAATCCGACAGTATGTGGAGAAAGGTAGACAAACACGGGATGTTATGGAAACTGGATGTTTATTGTTAATACCTTTCTACACACCACACACACACACACACACACACATAGATATATATATATATAGAGAGAGAGAGTTCTCAGTGTTAACATATTATATATATATATAAATGTCTATAATATATATTTTTGGGGGGTTTCGTGTGAAGCATGGGCTGTAAAATAAACCAAGAACTTTGTTGGATGTTGAGTTTCATTATATTTCATATATATATATATATATATATATATATCACTGGCCCCGTAATCTAGTTTGATCGGGGGGGGGGCACTATTCACGTAGCCTGTCTAGGATAAGAATAGCCTGACGGAGACCATCCCTCTCCAGGTCTATAACTGGTTTTGAATTCAGAATTTTCCTTCTCCTAGACCTGCTCGTGCGGAGGGGGTTGGTAAATATGTACAGTACAGTTACTCTTAATTGTTTTCATTTTAAAAATAGGATTGCGAGAAAAATGATTATTTTTTCGCGTGTGAAACTTCGTAATTCCAATCGCTATCGGAATATTCCTAACAAGAAGAACTTGCCTGAAGTTTCAGTTTCTTCGAAGTTTTCTTTAGCAATCAAAATAGGAAAGAATGCACATCAATCACTGTTGCCTATCAACACTCAATTTCAACGAAAATCGAACAATGCTACAGTAACATCCCAGTCGGCTGGGGTTTTAGAATACACCAACTGCTCCTCTGCAGAGGGGTAAGACCACCCCAATGTGACCTCTCACCCGGTCTTCGGGTTGGGGGTCCACTGGACCGGAATGTTGTAATAATAGCCTCGATCCCAGGGGGCCATCCCCCCAGGCAACACCTGCCCCCTCGATTTAAAGGGGCAGGGCTGGGTTTATTGCCCGGTGCCTGAGGCGCCCCCTTGAGGGGGAATGCCGATGGGATACACGCACTTTTTCACCCGCCATCCCATGAACTTCGGTTTGTGGGTGGATCCCACGTTAATAGGGCCTTTGTGCCTGACCTGGTACGAGTGGGGTACTGGGAAAATACACCCCAAAGTGCACTCGGATTGGACAATAGTTGGAATAATCCAAATAATTCAAACTAGTAGTTGAGATTAAAAAAAAACCCAAAAAACATTCTAGCCACTGTACAGATTGTCTAGGAAAGAATCTATTGGAATGGAACACGCGTCTGGTGTTGGGAAGATCCAGAAAAGAAAATGGATGCTGCTCGCTAGAGGCAGCAAGAATTCTTATTTGAAAATCTCAAAGAAGCACGACCAATGAATTAGTGAGTTTCAAGTTAAGAACTCTTATTTTTTGCTGTCTTTCTGTCGAGTAGGGTCTATTCTTTCAGACAGATCTTCCATTCCAACAGCAGCCTCATCTTTCCGAGAACATCTGCACTGATGGATCAAAACTCCTTCGCGAATAATTTCCTCGCAGCCATAACTTTGGTCATTATCCAATAATCGAAGGATCGCCATAATATTGACGCTCGACATAATTGAAATTTCTGAATCCGGAAAAAAAGCAAGCAGCGTTCAATTGTATCACTTATTCGACATTGAAACGAAACAATTACAGATCGAAAAAGTATGCAGGCGTACATGCATGATCGTTTCTCATCTTTCCGGTTGAACGTCACGCGCTCATTGTCAGTTTCGTGTTATGATTTATTCTACTTATGATATTCCATAGAATATTGCATAGAATTTTAGCTTTTTTTTAGAATGAATCTGAAACCATAACGATCAACTTGGATTGCAGAAAGAATTAAAAACAAACAACAAAAAAGAAAAAAAGAAAATAGAAATAAATAAGATAACTGGATCACGTGATCTTTTCAAATTTTATTGATATTCTATTTTCCCTCCAACCAAATTTCCCATCAATTATGGCAAGAAAAATCTTAAATTAATTTTACTCTATCTTGTTATGATACTGGGTGTAATCAAAAAGTATCGATACTGACGTTTGATTTTTTTAAATGTAAAAATTGAATTGAATACATGTGTTAGATGAGCCACTTAAATAGTGATAACGTCTAGATATTAATATATATATATATATATATATATATATATATATATATATTAAGAAATGGATATAAAGTAACCTACTCAAGTTTCATCATCTGAATCGTCAGGGTTACATCCGCTGAATTAATCGAGTTCTCGATTAATATCAGTTGATAGCACGTATGTCTCGATTCAGATGATGAAACTTGAGTAGGTTACTTTATATCCATTTCTTAAATAAATGTTGCTCTACATTGTATTGAACACGTTGTAATTGTTTTTTCACGGTCTTAACCCCTGGATTCTGTGCGCTTCCAACGATCGTACCCGTACCCACCGGTAAGCCACCACTCATATATATATATATATATATATATATGCATGTTTTGTTGAACGCGACAGAAAATTCTTGTCTGACTAGTTTCTTTTCTATCGTTTTCAATTATCTGGTCATTTTTTTTATATCAGAGTGAAATTGGTGGATGAATCCACTGAAGGTTCTTACACTAGTACTTTCTGCACTACTTAGAGCCATCATCAGGTGTGAAGGGGTGAGATGTTTCCATGGTTATTTTTAAACAAACAGTATCAGTAGGAATAAGTATGAGGAGGGGGCTTCCAAGTTTATAAGAATGTTATGGGGAATTGGTGGGAAATTATTGGCATTTGAGAATATGTTGGCTGGTTTCAAATATGATATTGACCAATATACATATATTTCATATATCTGGTGTACTGGTTAGAATCTCCGCCTGTCAGCTTGACAGTCGAGGTTTCGGGTCACACACGGAGCAGTCTCCCATGTCTATAACCTTGCTAATGAGACCTAATGGGTCGATATGTACGTTCAGGGATTGACATTTTCTCGATCTGTTTACCCTTACATTTGAACATATATGCCCGCCTAAATTCATTAATTATTAACTAATTAATTTTCAAGAATTAGGTATGGCTTCAATTAAGCACATATCCTCCACAAACTGTCGGCTAAAAGCCATATCAAATAAACACAGTGTTTAATTACGTACTTTCATATATACATATATATATATATAATTTTTAAAAATATTTTGGGGGATGGGTAGTATCGCGATAGTGGAGAACAGGGAACAGAAAAGGATCTTACCGTATTATATGCGCATATGTGTTTTATTTAAATGATACTATGCGAGAACTTGCGACTTGGCTGCTTTTTAAATTCTCCTACTGCTCTAAGATTGGGACTTGTCCTGGCTGAGAGATAGCATCTTGGACTGCCATGATTTGCTGCGCATAATGCTAATGTGCGAATTGTTTCTGAGTCTCGGAGAAATCAACTAGATTGTTTTGCTGAGATGGAGCGCCACATCTACCGTCATCGCGCGGATCAGATTAGCCAATCTGTGCTACTGAAACGCTGAATATGGCGGGTCTCTACCGACTGAGCTAAACCGTTCCCGAGTGCTAAACAATAAAGATATATTATGGTTATTGAAAAATAATATTTTTAAAAAAGAATCTTCAGACATTTAAGAAATATGGTTACTTGAAAGTTTCACTGCGTGACAATCCATATTTAGAGTGAACATTCGGCAGAATTATTTTCTGCTGTTCCAAAGAATTATCCGGGAAAAAAAAAATCTTTGAAGTGGCAGGCGAACAAAAGCGCCGTGTATGACAGTAGATCTTTTATAGATGTTTTTTTTTTTTTAATTTTTTTTTTTATATATTTTTAAGAAAAGTTTCTTAGATTCTTTTTGCTTATTTCATAAAACCTATGAGAGAAATAGTCGGAGATTTTTAATATCTTTTTCTTTTCTTTCTTTTTGAAAGACAAGGCGACAGATCTCGTTAAATCTCACATCAATTTAATAACTGTTTCTCGTCCGAGGCATCTCCTGCTTAACGTTCTTCAAAGACAGACTTTGTCTCTTTAGAACTGCAGACTTCCATATATATATATATATATATATATATATATATATATATATATATATATGATCTTATTAAAATAGATATTCTGTGCCTGTCTGTAACCGAAACTACGTCAGCACTTATGTAACAATATCCTCAGGAATTGTGTAAGTATATCAGAGTATCTAATTTATAGTCAAAAGCATTATACATAGAATAAATCTTATTTATTTAACGACATCTCTATGAAAATCAGATTTGCCTTAAAACAGCTCATGTTATCTTTGCGTTTAATATCCTGCAATGCGGCTTATATGTCACTGAGAAATAAAGTTTACATAATATATGGTGTGGTTAATTTGCATACTGGTTTTAAACAAAACCGGGTTTAATAAATAATTACTTTGTGTTATTGATCTCTAATATCATTGTTTTATTTTCCAACATATTTAAATCAATCCTATGAATGATTTTATATAGAGACCAATTAAAATATATATTATATATATATATATCAGTGTAATCTTTTTATATGTGTTCTTATTTAATTTTGTTAGTCTATCTAATTTAATATATTTCATTACAATAAAATCTAAATACTTACGCGCGGCGGAAGGCGCATATTCTTGCTAGTATATAAGGGGCCGGGTTGGCTCAGTCAGTAGAGCGTTCGGCTAGAAACCACAAGGTTCCTAGTTCGATACCGGTCATCGCCAACTCAGCGTATGAGTAGCACAGGGATCTGTACGGTAAAGTAAGGAGCTGATGTTAGGTGTTGCGCTCCACCCCTGATGCTAAAAACAATCTCCTTGGTCTAGCGCTATTGAAAAGGGGATAGACTCCCTCGCTGCCTAGCTGATACCGACTTTAGGCCGCCCCGTCGACTTTACTTACTTACCTTTTATTTAAGATTTTCAGATTTTGCTCTGATGCTAGTTAATGCTGGTGCTCAAGTAAAATTCAGAATTTAGAATGCTGATTTTGAGCAGACAGAACCCGTCCGACTTAACGACTGGCACTACTCTAACCTCTTATCTCCATAACAATATCGAGTAAGGATCGAACTCGCTACGCTGCATGATAGGCCTACGAGACGAATGCACAACGACAGTTGTTCGTTTTTGTTTTTATCTTATCATTGGATGGTCGATCGCAATGTGTATTTTGTATTCTGCAAAAATATGGAATCCTGCGACAATAAAATCCGCAAGACATTTGCTATGTTTCCGACTGCATTTCAAGTTTTATTGATTTTTTTTTTCTTACTTGCATATTCGTCTTGTTCTCGGCTTTTGAAAAATGCCTGACAGTAGCAGAACATGAGGTCTGTCTTTTTACCGCCTCGAGCAGAAATGGCGGAAGCAGTTGCGAACTTGAGGAAAGTTGAAAACGCTCTATGATTTTTCTCAATGCCCCAAGAGACTATCCTGGAATTGAGGAAGTAGTAGGAAATTCTTGACAAAATTTCCATTTGTTCGATTCACTTTTTACCAAAAAAAAAAAAAAAAAAAAAAAAAAAATCAACATAAGCTAACTAATCGTATGCTGACATATTCCTAGCTGACTTTTAACCTATCACATAACCCACTCCCCCTCACTTCACCGCCATACACTAGACAAACAATTCTTATTATAATGGAGATTCGGTGTCTGTCTGTAACCGAAACTAGGCCATTGTTCTCGTCTCAATACCCCCAGGAATTGTGTAAGTTTATCAACGAGTATTTAATTTATAGTCAAAATCAATAATACATAGAATATAATAAATTTTAATTATTAACGATGTCTTCGTGAAAATCTGACTCAGATTTGCCTCAAAACAACCCATGTTATTTATGCGTTTAAAATCTTGCAATGTGTCTTATATATCATTAAGAAATAAATGTTTACATAATATATGGTGTGGTTAATTTGCATACCGGTTTTAACAAAACCGGGTTTGATGATGATTACTTGATGCTATTGATCTCTAATATTATTGTTTTATTCTCCAAATAAATTAATGATTTCTATAGAAATCAATTAAATATAATTAAAATAAGTAATCTTTTTTTATATGCGTTCTTGTTTAATTTCCTTAGTCTTTCTGATATATTTCATTACTTTAAAACTTAAATACTTACCAATTAAAATATAATTAAAATAAGTAATCATTTTTTATATGCGTTCTTGTTTAATTTCCTTAGTCTTTCTAATATATTTCATTACTTTAAAACTTAAATATTTACGCCCAAAGGGCGCATATTCTTGTTAGTTTATTTAAGGTATTAAGTTGATCATTAAATACTAATTTTACCTAATAATTGATTTTTATAACAACAAAATGTTTCTAAAAATGTTTAATTTTTAGGTTTGGAAATTTAAATTTTGTATTTTGTTTTCACCTCAATCATGATTGATAGATATCTCTTGAAGATATGAACGGGGATAAACAGATACCACACTCTTATCCGAACCTGAAGGTCAGTAAGTGAATATCTGTGTAATTAGACTACTAATGGCTTTCGAGATAATGATTGTCTAACGTGCAAGGAGCACAATGTGTATTCATATTTCAAATTTAGAGTGTGATGAGTAATTAGAAATCGTTATTTTGCACAAAACAATTATAAATAGTAAAACAAAAAAATCGCTGACAAAAGTCAATAATAATAATAATAAGAATAATAATAAGTATAATAATAACTATAAATAGGGAAAAAGGCAACACAATTAAATTTTATTTACGGTATTTTACTTTTCTTTGCACGAATGCTGACGCCAACGACCTAACAACGCAAAAATGGAATACTTCATGACGAGAAAAGAATAATGGAGGTTTAAATGTTTTTTGTTGTTTTTTTTTTTTTTTATTTAAAGGCTTTTGGTTCTTTTTCTGCGTTTATTGTTCAGTTAAACTTTTTATTGAAATACAATTTCATTTTTCGGTTTTATTTTTCTTAACTTTTTAATCAAAACGCATTAGGTTCTTCCTTTATTATTATTTTTTTTTTTTTTCTGTCTCCTCCTTTATGTCTTTCTTATTTTTTCCTCTTTTATTCCGTTTTTCTTTCTCTTTTCATTTTCTTTTTCCTTTCTCCTTTTATTCGTTTCTTTTTCTTTTCCTTTCTTTCTTTCCTTTCTTTCCCTTTCTTTTTTTTTCCCTCTCTTCCTCTCTCTGTTTTCCCTCTCTTCCTCTCTTCCTCTTCCTTCTCTGTCTCTTCCTCTCTTCCTCTCTCTGTTTCCCTCTCTTCCTCTCTCTGTTTCCCTCTCTTCCTCTCTCTGTTTTTTCCCTCTCTTCCTCTCTCTGTTTTCCCTCTCTTCCTCTCTCTGTTTTTCCTCTCTTCCTCTCTCCTCTCTTCCTCTCTCTGTTTTCCTCTCTTCCTCTCTCTGTTTTTCCCTCTCTTCCTCTCTCTGTTTTCCTCTCTTCCTCTCTCTGTCTTTCTCTCTCTTCCTCTCTCTGTTTTTCCTCTCTTCCTCTCTCTGTTTCTCTCTTCCTCTCTCTCTGTTTTTCCTCTCTTCCTCTCTCTGTTTCCTCTCTTCCTCTCTCCCTCTCTCTGTTTTCCCTCTCTTCCTCTCTCTGTTTTCTCTCTTTCCTCTCTCTTTTTTCCCTCTCTTTCTCTGTTTTCCTCTCTTCCTCTCTCTGTTTTTCTCTCTCTTCCTCTCTCCTCTCTCTGTTTTTCCCTCTCTTCCTCTCTCTGTTTTCTCTCTCTTCCTCTCTCTGTTTTCCTCTCTTCTCTCTCTGTTTTCCCTCTCTTCCTCTCTCTCTCTCTCTTTTCCTCTCTTCCTCTCTCTGTTTTCCCTCTCTTCCTCTCTCTCTCCTCTCTCTGTTTCCTCTCTTCCTCTCTCTGTTTTCCCTCTCTTCCTCTCTCTGTTTTTCCTCTCTCCTCTCTCTGTTTTCTCTCTCTTCCTCTCTCCCTCTCTCTGTTTTTCCCTCTCTTCCTCTCTCTGTTTCTCTCTCTTCCTCTCTCTGTTTTCCCTCTCTTCCTCTCTCTGTTTTCCCTCTCTTCCTCTCTCTGTTTTCCTCTCTCCTCTCTCTGTTCCCTCTCTTCCTCTCTTCTCTCTGTTTTCCCTCTCTTCCTCTCTCTGTTTTTCCTCTCTCTCTCTCTGTTTCCCTCTCTTCCTCTCTCTTTCCCTCTCTTCCTCTCTCCCTCTCTCTGTTTTCCCTCTCTTCCTCTCTCTGTTTTCCCTCTCTTCCCTCTTCTCTGTTTTCTCTCTTCCTCTCTCTGTTTTTCCCTCTCTTTCTCTCTGTTTTCCCTCTTCTTCCTCTCTCTGTTTTCCCTCTCTTCCTCTCTCTGTTTTCCCTCTCTTCCTCTCTCTTGTTTCCCTCTCTTCCTCTCTCTGTTTTTCCTCTCTTCTCTCCTGTTTTTCCCTCTCTTCCTCTCTCTGTTTTCCCTCTCTTCTCTCTCTCCCTCTCTCTGTTTTCCCTCTCTCCTCTCTCGTTTTCCCTCTCTTCCTCTCTCCCTCTCTTCTCTCTCTGTTTCCCTCTCTTCCTCTCTCTGTTTTCCCTCTCTTCCTCTCTCTGTTTTTCCTCTCTTCCTCTCTCTGTTTTCTCTCTCTTTCTCTCTCCCTCTCTCTGTTTTTCCCTCTCTTCCTCTCTCTCTCTCTTTTCCCTCTCTTCCTCTCTCCCTCTCTCTGTTTCCCTCTCTTCCTCTCTTGTTTTCCCTCTCTTTCCTCTCTCTTCCTCTCTCTGTTTTCCCTCTCTTCCTCTCTCTGTTTTCCCTCTCTTCCTCTCTCTGTTTTCCCTCTCTTCCTCTCTTCTGTTTTTCCTCTCTTCCTCTCTCTGTTTTTTCCCTCTCTTCCTCTTCTCTGTTTTCCCTCTCTTCCTCTCCCTCTCTCTGTTTCCCTCTCTTCCTCTCTCTGTTTTCCCTCTCTTCCTCTCTCTGTTTTCCTCTCTTCCTCTCTTCTCTCTCTGTTTCCCTCTCTTCCTCTCTCTGTTTCCCTCTCTCCTCTTCTCTGTTTTTCCTCTCTCCTCTCTCTGTTTTCTCTCTCTCCCTCTCCCTCTCTCTGTTTTCCCTCTCTTTTCTCTCTCTCTCCTCTCTCCCTCTCTCTGTTTTCCCCTCTTCCTCTTCCCTCTCTCTGTTTTCCCTCTCTTCCTCTCTCCCTCTCTCTGTTCCTCTCTTCCTCTCTCCCTCTCTCTGTTTCCTCTCTTCTCCTCTTTCCCTCTCTTCCTCTCTCTGTTTTCCCCTCTTCCTCTCTTCCCTCTCTTTCCCTCTCTCCTCTCTCTCTCCCTCTCTTCTCTCTCTCTGTTTTTCTCTCTCCTCTCTCTGTTTTTCCCTCTCTTCCTCTCTCTGTTTCCTCTCTCTTCCTCTCTTCCTCTCTCTGTTTTCCCTCTCTTCCTCTCTCTGTTTTCCTCTCTCTTCTCTCTCTGTTTTCCCTCTCTTCCTCTCTTCCTCTCTCTGTTTTCCTCTCTCTTCCTCTCTCTGTTTTCCTCTCTTCCTCTCTCTGTTTTTCCTCTCTTCCTCTCTCTGTTTTCTCTCTCTTCCTCTCTCCCTCTCTCTGTTTTTTCCCTCTCTCCTCTCTCTGTTTTCCCTCTCTTCTCTCTTCTCTCTTGTTTTCCCTCTCTTCCTCTCTCCCTTCTCTCTGTTTTCCCTCTCTTCCTCTCTCCCTCTCTCTGTTTCCCTCTCTTCCCTCTCTTGTTTCCCTCTCTTCCTCTCTCTGTTTTCCCTCTTCCTCTCTTCCTCTCTCTGTTTTCCCTCTCTTCCCTCTCTGTTTTCCCTCTCTTTCCTTCTCTGTTTTCCTCTCTTCCTCTCTCTGTTTTCTCTCTCTTCCTCTCTCTGTCTCTTCCCTCTCTCTTCCTCTCTCTGCTTTTCCTCTCTTCCTCTCTCTGTTTTTCTCTCTTCCTCTCTCTGTTTCCCTCTCTTCCTCTCTCTGTTTTTCCTCTCTTCCTCTCTCTGTTTTCTCTCTCTTCCTCTCTCCCTCTCTCTTCTCTCTTCCTCTCTCTTCCTCTCTTCCTCTCTCTGTTTCCCTCTCTTCTCTCTTCCTCTCTCTGTTTTCCTCTCTTTCCTCCTCTCTGTTTCTCTCTCTTCCTCTCTCCCTCTCTCTGTTTTTCCCTCTCTTCTCCTCTCTCTGTTTTCCCTCTCTTCCTCTCTCCCTCTCTCTGTTTTCCCTCTCTTCCTCTCTCTGTTTTCCCTCTGCTTCCTTCTCTTCCTCTCTCTGTTTTCCCTCTCTTCCTCTCTTCCTCTCTCTGTTTTCCCTCTCTTCCTCTCTTCCTCTCTCTTGTTCTCTCTCCTCTCTCTGTTTTCCCTCTCTTCCTCTCTCCCTCTCTCTGTTTTCCCTCTCTTCTCTCTCTCTCTGTTTTCCCTCTCTTTCCTCTCTTCTGTTTTCCTCTCTTCCTCTCTCTGTTTTCTCTCTCTTCCTCTCTCCCTCTCTCTGTTTTTCCCTCTCTTCCTCTCTCTGTTTCTCTCTCTTCCTCTCTCCTCTCTCTCCTCTCTCTGTCTCTCCTCTCTCTGTCCCTCTCTTCCTCTCTCTGTTTTCCTCTCTTCCTCTCTCTGTTTTCCCTCTCTTCCTCTCTCCTCTCTCTGTTTCCCTCTCTTCCTCCTCTTCCTCTCTCTGTTTTCCTCTCTTTCCTCTCTCTGTTTTCTCTCTCTTCCTCCTCCTCTCTCTGTTTTTCCCTCTCTTCCTCTCTCTGTTTCCTCTCCTTTCCTCTCTCTGTTTCCCTCTCTTCTCTCTCTGTTTCCTTCTCTCTCTGTTTCCCTCTCTTCCCTCTCTTCTCTCTCTCTGTTTTCCTCTCTTCCTCTCTCTGTTTTCTCTCTCTTCCTCTCTCCCTCTCTCTGTTTTTCCCTCTCTTCCTCTCTCTGTTTTCTCTCTCTTCCTCTCTCTGTCCTCTCTCTGCCTCTCTTCCTTCTCTCTGTTTTCCCTCTCTTCCCTCTCTCTGTTTTCCTCTCTTTCCTCTCTCTGTTTTCTCTCTTCCTCTCTCCCTCTCTCTGTTTTCCCTCTCTTCCTCTCTCTGTTTTCTCTCTTTCTCTCTCTTCTCTCTCTCTTGTTTTTCCTCTCTTCTCTCTCTCTCTTCTCTCTCTCTCTCTCTGTTTTTCCCTCTCTTCCTCTCTCTGTTTTCTCTCTCTCCTCTCTCTGTTTTCTCTCTTTCCTCTCTCTGTTTTCCCTCTCTTCCTCTCTCCTCTCTCTGTTTTCCTTCTTCCTCTCTCTGTTTTCTCTCTCTTCCTCTCTTCCTCTCTCTCTTTTCCCTCTTCTTCCTCTCTCTGTTTTCTCTCTTCCTCTCTCTGTTTTCCCTCTCTTCCTCTCTCTGTTTTCCCTCTCTTCCTCTCTCTGTTTGTCCTCTCTTCCCTCTCTGTTTCCCTCTCTTCCTCTCTCTGTTTTCCTCTCTTCCTCTCTCTGTCTTTCCTCTCTTCCTCTCTCTGTTTTCTCTCTCTTCCTCTCTCTGTTTTCCTCTCTTCCTCTCTCTGTTTTCCCTCTCTTCCTCTCTCTGTTTTTCCCTCTCTTCCTCTCTCTGTTTTCCCTCTCTTCCTCTCTCTGTTTTCCCTCTCTTCCTCTCTTCCTCTCTCTGTTTTCTCTCTCTTCCTCTCTCTGTTTTCTCTCTCTTCCTCTCTCTGTTTTCCTCTCTTCCCTCTCTGTTTTCCCTCTCTTCCTCTCTCTGTTCCTCTCTGTTTTCCCTCTCTTCCTCTCTCTGTTTTCCCTCTCTTCCTCTCTTCCTCTCTCTGTTTTTCTCTCTCTTCCTCTCTCCCTCTCTCTGTTTTCCCTCTCTTCCTCTCTCTGTTTTCTCTCTCTTCCTCTTCTCTGTTTCCTCTCTTCCTCTCTCTGTTTTTCCTCTCTTCCTCTCTCTGTTTTCCCTCTCTTCCTCTCTCTGTCTCTTCCTCTCTTCCTCTCTCTGTTCCTCTCTCTGTTTTTCTCTTCCTCTCTCTGTTTTTCCCTCTCTTCCTCTCCTCTGTTTTCCCTCT
>CM042137.1:121378811-121428811 GCA_023376005.1 Doryteuthis pealeii | reverse complement strand
TGACAATAATCTTATGCAACTGCATAGATTATGTAACAATCCGAGTTCAAATCCTAGACGTGGCTGTTTGCGTTTCACATCACGCTAATGCCTTTTGAAAGGCAGGATTCATCTGAATTCCAGCTATGGAAATAGTAGAGAAAACGAGTTTCTTTAGCCTTGTCAAGGCAACCAGTATAGGAGAAGGAAAACATTGAATTCAAACCAACTATACACCGCTTGCAGTAATATCTCATCCACATCAATGTTAATACACGGATAGGAAAGTTATGGAAAGCTATAGACAGATTAGGAAGAGCGTGGTGTAATGGATAAAGTCATCGGAAATGGACTCGTCGCCCCGAGTTCAAATCCTGGACGTGATAACTGCATTTCACTTAGCGTTAATACCCTTGGGAAATGTATGAATTCTACACTCCCTCCAGCTATGGGTAAATAGTAGGACAGACTGGGCTCTTTAACCTTGGTTAGGCAACCGGTCTAGGAGAAGGAAAACTCCGCTTAAGAAATTGACCTTGTGTCACATCCTGCTCGTGCGGAGGGTTAGTATATATATAGACAGATTATCAATCATATGGAAATTTGATCTCACTGATAAGATAAAGCGACAATTCTTCCAAACCGTAGTTGTATCGGTGCTGCTGTACGGCTGTACTACATTGACCCTAACGAAGCGCCTATAGAATAAGCTATATTAGAGTTACATAGGAATGATGTGTGCTGTCATGCACAAATCGTGGCACCCCTCAAGAAAGTATCTGTACGACCACTTGCCTACTATAACACAAACCATCCGAGTAAGACGAACAAGGCACTGTTGACACTGCTGGAGAAGCAGGGACGAACTCATAAGTGATGTTCTCACGTGGACACCTGCACATGAACACGCTAGTGTGGACCGAGCAGCAAGGGCCTACATCGATCTGTGTGGATTCTGGATGCTGCACAGATGAATTCCCGGGGGCGTTGATCGATAAGGAGAGTTGTCGAGAAAGTAATGAATATCCGTATTGTCGGCACGACTTGATGATGATAAAGTAGACAGCGGACTATTGTCAGTATGAGCCGGAAAGCGAAGGAGTCTATCTCCTTTCGCTAGCGCGAAATTATTTTTGCGTTTGGGGTAGAGCGCCATACCTATCATCAACAACACACTTTACCGCACAGATCCAAGCCATGCTACTCATACGCTGAGTTGGCTAGAGCTGGTATTGAACCCATAATCTCGTGGTTCCGAATCAAATGCTCTACCGACTGAGCTAAAACGGTATTTTCGGTGGGGATGATTGATACTACTCTGCTTAAAAAATGACCTTGTGTAAGGAGGGGTTGGGTAAGTCCATATTTTTGCAGATGAACAGGACGAAATTCAATAAATTTCTACAAGATCAATTCTTTCTAATTAATTCAAGAAAAAAAAAATCAATTTTTTAAAAAGATAATGAAAACGTGATTTTGTATTTTCAGATGTTATCACAGATTCGGGAAATTTTCTTCGTGTCTGCCCTGACTAATGTGATCAATTTTTCAAAATGGCTTCGACTGATAGAAAAATCTAGAAATCGATATTTCTTTCTTTTCATTCTTGGATTTAGTCCATTTTTTCCCTGTTATATCAATAACTAGCATATTTTACGTAAAAATGTCTACTATCAGAGTTTTATTAGCTATACGCTCTGTCTAGGATCAAAGCGATGCTCCAAGGCACTTTTGTCTACAACGAGAGTGTAGTATCTACGCCTGTGGAAATTCACTGTCATTCGGAAGAATGTGCGGTATAAAATATAAAGAGGAAATACTTATCATTTCAATGACTAGATGATTTTATGTATATATATATATATAAATGTAGTTGAGAATAGAGGAAAGTGTGGATAAAATTTAGTGGAATAAATTTAGTGGATATTTCGCCTCATATTGAATGAAGCTTCGTCAGTTTCATTCAATATGAGGCGAAATATCGACTAAATTTTTTGCTGTTTTTGTGTTGTTTTTATCCACACTCTATTCTCAACTACATTTTGTCGGATTTATTCAAATCCTCCACTCCTCACACACACACACATATCTTATTATAATGGAGATTGTGTGTTTTTCTGTCTGTAACCGAAACTATATTCCTACTCAAGTCATAATTCCCTTAGTTATTGACATCACATTCTCAATGATTTTATTTTTATCTTAACCTCAATTATTAATAAAATTATCTTACATTATTAATACTGTTAACCATGTCTACATACTAACAACATGCTATTATATTTATATATAAAACAAAATAGTGGTTTACAGTGTGAACGGGAAGGCTAATTTGCATATTAATATTAAAAAATCGAATTTAATAAATATGTGCTTAGTATTATTGATTTCTGTTTGGTTTTATTTTAATGAATATGAGCAAAATCTCTTAAATGAATCTTAAATGAAATCTATTAACAAGAAAAAATAACTGTCATTTTTTATTTACTTCCTCTTTTAACTAATACTTAAATTAGAAAAAAATAACAATGAAAGACGAGAGTGATGGAAGAGTAAGTTTCAGTTGTTTCTATTTTCGATTATACTCCCTCTGTTTCAAATCTTTTTATCTGCATTCTTATTTAGTTCATTAGCCTTTCTGATTTAATACATATTTTATTACATTAAACTTAAATACTTGCACCGGAGGTGCATATATTTGCTAGTATATATATATATATATATATATATGTGTATATATATATTTGGCATCTGACTGTGGCCTTATGGGTAAGAGGTTTGGCGAGCGTAAGTGCGTTCGGGTCTCGAACCAGGCCAGAGGTAGCTGCTAAAATGGTATAACTGCACTGATGAGAGGTGATACCTCGAAACACGTGTCTGTAGTTTTCTCTCTCTCTCTCTCGCTATATATATATATATAATATATATATATATATATATATATATATATATATATATATATATATATATAGCCTCAGAAAAGTATTTATATATATATTAAAATGGTATAGTCAGATAGCCTACCTGTTTTTCACATCGGTTAAATCACCAGTGTTCTGAACGAGGTCAAACCCGGATAGGCTCTCTGACTATACCATTTTCCTAAATCTGCTCTACAGACGTATTGAGCACTCTTATATTCTTTATAACACCGATTTATTTGGTTAATTATTTTATCGACAGTCGAAGTTGCAACTAACTCGATATTTTATATTCTCCGTTAAGTCACCCAATCTTCAGCAACATATATACGAGGGTGAGTTAAAAAGCAATGCCATTTTGTTTAGGACAGGTATAATTACGAACACAGTAACATGTATCATACATCAAAATGAAGCTGGTCCTCTGTGGATGACATCCCTACTTCTCCACATAATCACCGTTTCTCTCAATAGCAATGTTCCACCTTCGAATGAGAGCATGTATCCCTGCCTCGTAAAATTCTGTTGACTGTTCTCTGAGCCACTTCACTGCAGATTTCACTTTTTCGTCACTGGAATAATGTTTGCTTCTCAAACCATCTTTCCTGGGGCCGAAGAGAGGCAAACATTATTCCAGTGATATGCACGGTTTCCTAATGTACTTTTTTTGTACTTCACTTTTTTTGTACTTCACTTTTTTGTACTTCACTTTTCTTTCTTCTCTGCGATATTTTATCTTTATTTTTCGATTTCTTATTCCTTCAAACTCTCCTCTTTCCTTTCCAGCGCCTCCTTTCTCTTTTGAAACTCTTTTCTCTTTTTGATCTCTCCTTTCTTCTTTATAGTCTCTCTTTTCTCCCTACAATCTCTCTTTTTCTCCCTTACAATCTCTCTTTTTCTCCCTTACAATCTCTCTTTTTCTCTTTCTCTCTTTTCTCTCTTTCAACCTCTCCTTTTCTCTCTTCAACCTCTCTTTTCTCTCTTCCAACCTCTCCTTTTCTCTCTTCCAACCTCTCCTTTCTCTTTCAATCTCTCTTTTCTCTCTTTCTCTCTCTCCTTTCTCTCTTTCTCTCTCCTTCTCTCTTCTCTCCTTTTCTCTCTTCAATCTCTCCTTTTCTCTCTTCCAACCTCTCCTTTTCTCTCTTCTCTCCTTTTCTCTCTTTCAATCTCTCTTTTCTCTCTTCTAACCTCTCTTTTCTCTCTTTCAATCTCTCCTTTTCTCTTTCTAACCTCTCCTTTCTCTCTTCCAACTCTCCTTTCTCTCTTTCAATCTCTCCTTTTTCTCTTCCAACCTCTCCTTCTCTCTTCCAACCTCTCCTTTTTTCTCTTCCAACTCTCTCTTTTTCTCTCTCTTTCAATCTCTCCTTTTCTCTCTTTCAATCTCTCCTTTTCTCTCTTTCAATCTCTCCTTTTCTCTCTTTCAATCTCTCCTTTTCTCTCTTCCAACCTCTCCTTTTCTCTCTCAACCTCTCTTTTTCTCTCTTCCAGTCTCTCCTTCCTTTTCTCTCTTTCAGTCTCTCCTTTTCTCTCTTTCTAACTCTTCTCTTTCCCTTCTAATTCTTCTTTCTTTCCTTTCCTAATTTTCTATTAGTTATGAAAAAAAAGTGTTAATAATCATATTAGCAATCATCGAATAGTCGATAAAATCTTGTTGAAGATTCATAGATATTAAGTGAATATTCCAAGAAAATCAGTTTTTAAATAACCAATTGATCACTCAGATTCATTTTGAATAAAAACATTTTTGTTTGTAATAAGATAAGGTTCCTGGGTTGAACATTTTCTTAATATTTTCCCTGGCATTTATTTTAAACCAAATATCTAATTTGATTTTTAGACTAGATATCGTTCTAGCATTGTCTCATCATTGCACTGAAAAGGGTTAGGTTCCAGTGTTGTCCCTGACGCTTACAACAATATGCTGAAAAATGCCGTGTATTTTTTCACTTATTTATCGGGAGATCAACAATAAAATGACCTTGTGCCACATATTACGATACTGTGTCAGTATTAATGTTTGTGTTTCCGGGTTCTGTAGTGTTAGGATTAAATAGAATTATTTTTATACTCTTGCTATTACACTTGAGAAAGGGATGCATTCATGTTTTCTCCCTCCAGCTATGGGTAAATTGTAAGACAGACTGGCCTCTTTAATCCTAACTATCTAACCAGTCTAGGAGAAGGAAAACTCTGAATTCCAACCTGTTGAACTCCGCTTATGAAATTGACCTTGTGTCACAGCGTGCTCATGCGGGGGAGTTGGTATATATATATAATATATATATATATATATATATATATATATATATATATATATATATATATATTGGGGTGACGTGAAGGTTTTTTTCTCGCCTTCTTGTTGCTCCAACCTTGATATTGTCCTATTCCCCTTTTACCCAATTTATACACTTTGACTTTTAAACGATCTACAGATTGTAGAACTTTTGAAAATGCACCGGTCGAAAGGACCCTTAAGTTATTCTATCTTCTTTCACCTCCTTTTAGAATAATTCGTTTAATTAGCTGATCACCAAATAAAGTATATTATTTAAACTAGTATACAAATTCAGTTGAACAAAGAACTTATATACTCCAGCACATGCCAGGACACTAATATCAGCGATGCAAATATTAATTATTTAAACTAGCAAATATATGCACCCTCCGGGTGCAAGTATTTAAGTTTTAATGTAATGAAATATTGTATTAGAAAGGCTAATGAAACTAAATAAGAATGCTGATAAAAAGATTTGAAACAGAGGGGGGTATAATTGAAAAATAGAACAACTGAAACTTACTCTTCCATCACTCTCGTCTTTCATTGTTATTCTTTCTAATTTAAGTATTTAGTTAAAAGAGGAAGTGAAGAATAAAATGACAGTTATCTTTTCTTGTTAATGGATTTCATTTAAGATTCATTGAAGAGATTTTTGCTTATATTCATTAGAATAAAACAAAACAGTTAGAAACCAATAATACTAAGCACATATTTATTAAAATTACATTTTTAATATCAATATGCAAATTAGCCTTCCCGTTCACACTGTAAAACACTATTTTGTTGTATATATAAATACAATTGCATGTTATTAGTATGTAGATATTGTCAACAGTATAAATAATGTAAAACAATTTTATTAATAATTGAGGTTAAAATAAGGATAAATTCATGGTGAATGTGACATCAATAACTAAGTGAATTGTGACTTGAGTAGTGATTTAGTTTCGGTTACAGACAGAAAAACACACAATCTCCATTATAATAAGATATAAAAATAACTTTTGAAATCACAAGAATATGCATAGATGTTGTTCCTCTCTGTATTTCCTCACTGAGAGATGAATGAGATAAGAGAAAAAAAGGAATGAATGAGATTACAAAAGAAGCTGGAGAGCGAATGAATGAGATAACAGAAATAGGGGAATAATGCATGAATGAGATTACAGTGGAAACTATTTAACGAATGAATGAGACTACAGAAAAAGAGTAAGGAATGAGATTACAGAAGAAGAAACTATTGAAGAAAAAGAGAACGAATAAATGAGATTACAGACGAAGTGAGAAAATTAATGAGTTTACAGAAAAAGGGGAAGACCGATTGAATGAGATTACAGAAGAAGAAGAAGAAACTATAGAAGAAAGAGAACTATTGAATGAAATTATAGGCGAAGAAGAAGAATCTATAAAAGTAAGAGAATGAAGGAACGAAATTACATAAGAAGAATAAGAAATTATAGAAGAAAGGGGAGAACTATTGAATGAAATTATAGAAGAAGAAGAATCTATAAAAGTAAGAATGAAGGAACGAAATTACAGAAGAAGAATAAGAAACTATAAAAAAGGAGAGAACTATTGAATGAAATTATAGAAGAATAAGAAGAAGAATCTATAAAAGTAAGAGAATGAAGGAACGAAATTACAGAAGAAGAATAAGAAATTATAGAAGAAAGGGAGAACTATTGAATGAAATTATAGAAGAAGAAGAATCTATAAAAGTAAGAATGAAGGAACGAAATTACAGAAGAAGAATAAGAAACTATAAAAAAGGAGAGAACTATTGAATGAAATTATAGAAGAATAAGAAGAAGAATCTATAAAGTAAGAGAATGAAGGAACGAAATTACAGAAGAATAAGAAACTATAGAAGAAAGGAGAGAACTATTGAATGAAATTATAGAAGAAGAATCTATAAAAGAACGAAATTAAAGAAGAAGAAGATACTATAGAAGGAAGGAAAAAACGAACGAATGAATGAGATTATAAAAGTACTGGTGTCACCAATGAACAAGACTACAGAAGAAAATAACAATAAAAGGATTCCATGACATGAATATCACCGGAGAAAATATTCATTCTTTAAAGTCTATAAATGACAAAAAATAAAAATGTTAAAGAAGAAAATGCATCGAAGTTGTTCTTGTCGCCTCTTTTCCTCTCTGAAAGTTAAACGCACCTTTTCTTCGGTCTTAGTAAATAACGTTTTTTTTATTTATTCTAATCTTTTTACCAACTACGAATCTTACATCAATTTAGACATTTGACTAACAAAAACACTAACGATTTGTTCTGCAAGAAAATAAAATAAAAGAATTGATGGTGTTCTCCAGACCCCACATCCCCACCTCCGCTTAAACCCAGAAATCTGGCGGAAAACGTCATTGTTTATAAACAAGCAAAAATGCAAAGCTTAAAAAAAGCAAACAACATTTTCGTTAGTTTTACTTCCAAAATGGCTGCGGTTTTCTGTTCAGACTGTCTCCATTTTGTAAGCATTTGCAATTTCTCTGTAAGCATAAGGAGAAATGACGGCTTCAAGAGAAGATGGAAGCATTACTTAAGTTCAGTACATGACTTAGATGTAGAATAACGGCCTACAGCTTCTTCGACTAAAACATTCTTACTCGATGCCAAAGAGAGAGAACATTTGTTTTGTTTTTTTTTTGTATTGTTTCTTATCCTTTTTAAGATATTTCTTTTCTTTTATTGTTTTTATTTTTACTAGAGATAAGTTTGCAAAGTCGACTTTTTTCTTCTTTCATCCTGGTGGAAGTAAAATAAAAATAAAACCTCATATGCAAAATGACAAACTATTTTGAATTGCAACAAACATTTTGCCAGCTCGCTCAGAGTTGTATTGGTTTCGTTTGGTTTCACGGCATGTCAACCCTTAATGAATACAGATAATTTTTACACATATCTATTTAACCCATAGATGGGACAATAGGTACTACATCTGGGTTAGTGGACCAGAGAGTAATGGTAATGAATGGGTACTCTAGATTTCCAGAACTGGAGCCTCAGATGAAGTTTAGTATCATGCCAGGGTTACCCCCTTGCAGGGGTGATGTAGTCAGTGTATTCTAAGCCCTGACAACAGCATGCGCAACATATTTTATAAACCAATAAATATTTGAATAAATAGTAATTCTGGTTTGGTTTATTGGATTTCACGGCAGGGGGGGGGGGTAAAAATTGAGACTCGTAGATCCTTTATAAGTAAATCGCGAGTTGGATCCTCACAGAATGCCCCATTAAAATCCATACGTAAAAAAGAATTTGCGTTGATCCAACCACTGTCTTATATTAAATGTAAAAAAAAAAAAAAAAAAGATTCCATACTGTTATCATTTAAATTTTATGTTTTTATTATCTTCGTGAATATAAATCAAATCTTAATTATTTTTGCTCAAAAAGCAAGATCTGCTGATAGTGAATGTGGGTATATATACATATATATGTATATATTTACTTTGTAATTAATTGTTTTATTTTCATAGTTTTCTCCGGACATACATACATACCAACTGCCCTTTATATATGTATAGATAGATAAATTATCTCCTTTCTAACTTTATATTAATGTATGTAATATTTGACACCTTCTTTTATTAACAACTTTTTAATTTCATCTATTTTTTTATTTCTTTTCAGGTGAGTACAACATTGTTTCCAGATTATTTTTTAAAAAATATTACAAATTTATTAAATGCGGAAGAATAAGGAATAAAAATAGGGATTCTGGAAAGGTAAGCGTGTCTTTTTTCTCTCTCAATTTTTGCTTGTTTCAAAAAGAGAAGCAAAGATGTTGGCATCCTTCCGTCTGCTAAAGACGATGGCGTGGTGTCCATAGTTTTAAACTGCATCTGTGCGAGTGACTTAACAGGCCAATTTTTGAATGGCAATCTCAGGTGCAGTGACTGCAAACAAACAGTTATGCTTGCTGGAGTTACTGTTGTCTCTCCTTCCTTCTGGCTCTCTTTTCTGTAGCGGCTTCTTTCCTCTCTTTTTTCACTTCTTTTAGTGCCTTGTTTGACAAGGAGGCGCCCGGCCGCTCGGTTTTCTGTACGAACCTCTCATGTGTTGGTATTGATGTGGCATATCTTCACGTTTTTCTTGCTGACGTCTTTAAAGTGTAGGCATGGTATACCTACCGGTCGGAAACCTTCTACTAATTCGTCATACTGTAGATCTTTGGGGATGCGGTTTTTGTCCATCCTCATGAGAGGGTCAAGCCAGCACCGGCGTCTCTCACAAATGATAACGAACATGCTGAGCAAAAACAAATCAAAACTGCCAAATACAATAAATGTGAAATCAACGGTGTCCTATATGAACCGAATAGAAAGGGAAAATGACAAAGTTGATATGTCAAAGAAAGTTTTATCGTAGGTGAATTGCTAAAAATATTCTTTTAGCGGTCGTAAATCATATATATATTTACGAACCCCTCCGCACGAGCAGGATGCGACACAAGGTCAATTTCTTAAGCGGAGTTTGAATTCAGAGTTTTCCTTCTCCTAGACTGGTTACCTAGCCATGGTTAAAGAATCCAGTCTGCCCTGCTATTTACCCATAGCTGTAGGGAGAATTGGATTCATACCATTCCCCATGGTATTAGTGCCATGTGAAATTCCAACAGCTTCGTCCAGGGATTGAACTCGCGTTGACGAGTCCATTTCCTACGACTCTAACCATTAGACCACGCGCCTCCATCGTAAATCATATAAGGCTAGTTAGAAATTATACAAAACACTTATATGTTTGGGCAAAGGGTTTCATAGCAGCGTCGTTATAATTTCTTGTGCTGGTCATTCGCCATTTCCCTAGTGCTGCTATGCAGTTTCAGCCGAGCAAAGAGGGCTGTATTGTATGTTATTCCAACCGTCCAGTTAGCCATGCTTGTTCTGTTCTAATCCGTCCAGTTGGGCTACTTTTTCTATTCTGTCATATTTCCAGGGGCTCTGGCTCTGGTAGTTTTTTTTTTTTAATTATTATTTACTTCCGTGTTTTACTTTCTTCCGGGTCCAGTGAAGATAAGACATATTTTCATAACCGAACAACGCGGACAAAATTAACACTAAATAAGATATAAACCCAAAGGCGGGAATATTCGAAGCGGAATTTGATTTAAATATTAACTTATTCTTGAAGCGCTGTCGCTCCGAATGATAACGTCCCTTGTGTTACTCTTGATTTCAGAAGAGCATAGTTCCCTTCCTTAGGATCCTGTTGTATTCGTCGCGGTAACCCACTAAAGGAAGGAATGTAAATGAATTTGTCTCTGTTGTAGTTAATTTTATTATTTGGCAGTGACTATCGTCGCTAGCAGTAATTGCTCATAACAAAGAAAGAGGAAGGGAGATGTTGTCTTGTCTCTACGCACATTGTCAAATGAGGGAGAAAAGGAAAAAGAAGGTTGTTGTTTTGGGCTAAAGTTACCGGCTTCAGTTGTACGCCATGCCCTGGTCTATGTTCCTCAATCAAACTCTCTCCCTCCTCCTTTTTTATAATCATCGTTTTTTTTCGACTTTATTGCTCTTATTTCTCCTAGACTGGTTACCTATCCAAGGTTAAAGAGCCCAGTCTGACCTACAATTTTACCCAGAGCTGGAGGGAGAATATATGGATTCATACATTTCCCAAGGGTATTAGCGCTATGTGAAATGCAAACAGTCTTGTCTGGGATTTGATCTCTGGTCCAGGAATCCATTATGCCACACTCCTACATATACATATACAGAAGGAAAACTCTGAATTTGAAAAACCGGAAGTCAGTCGTTGCTCGGGTGTGTGGCATTACTTGTGTACCAATTATTTACTATCGGCTGTGCCAAAAAATGCAGATGTTCCAGCACAAGCCTCCACCATTATAAACAAAACCTCTGTGTAAGTTGTTCATTGGATGAACCCTCATGCGTCGAAATCGATGAAAGAGTCCATTTTCTATGTTGCCCTTTTAATCATATATATATATATTAGATGGCAGGGGCTAAGGGTGTTAGTAATCTTTGGGGTGGATTTCAGTTCTGGATCTTTGCGAAGTGCAGTGTACCCACTCATTGACATTATTCCAATGTCCACTTTGATCCGGAGTGGAAGTACCAGTTAGGGCTCCATCTCTGGGTTAAATAGATGAAAAATGAGTTTAAAATGTGTTTAGAGAAACTGAATGTCCAACAAAAATGAATAAAACATAGTCTTTAGCACAAAATAACCCAAGGATTGACATACCGTAAAATCCAACCAACCAAACAAATTCACGGAGGAACAATTATCTCCTCTCTAGACTCCACCACACTGAACATCACAAAAAGACGCCAGCTTATTCACAATTCCTCACAATTAGAAAAATAAGTTGGAACAATAATAATTTATTTAATTATATTAGGAAATTTAAACTAGATTTTGAAGAAGTATGTGTAACAAAAAACGATTTAAATATTACCAAAATTCTTATTGATTATATCTAACTGTAACCCAGCAGAAAACGACACATCATGGCGTGAAATTTTATTAGATCAATACACTGGTAATATTTTAACTTTATAATAAAACAGATAGCAGTCCAATCAATACACTGGTAATATTCTAACTTTTATAATAAAACAGATAGCAGTCCAATCAATACACATATTCTAACTTTTATAATAAAACAGATAGCAGTCCAATCAATACACTGGTAATATTCTAACTTTTATAATAAAACAGATAGCAGTCCAATCAATACACTGGTAATATTCTAACTTTTATAATAAAACAGATAGCAGTCCAATCAATACACTGGTAATATTCTAACTTTTATAATAATCACAATCAGCAATACACTGTAATATTCTAACTTTTATAATAAAACAGATAGCAGTCCAATCAATACACTGGTAATATTCTAACTTTTATAATAAAACAGATAGCAGTCCAATCAATACACTGGTAATATTTCTAACTTTTATAAAAACAGATAGCAGTCCAATCAATACACAATACAATATTCTAACTTTTATAATAAAACAGATAGCAGTCCAATCAATACACTGGTAATATTCTAACTTTTATAATAAAACAGATAGCAGTCCAATCAATACACTGGTAATATTCTAACGTTTATAATAAAACAATAGCAGTCCAATCAATACACTATTCTAAATTTATAAATAAAACAGATAGCAGTCCAATCATACACTGGTAATATTCTAACTTTTATAATAAAACAGATAGCAGTCCAATCATACACTGGTAATATTCTAACTTTTATAATAAAACAGATAGCAGTCCAATCAATACACTTTTATAATAAAACAGATAGCAGTTCAATACACTTTTATAATAAAACAGATAGCAGTCCAATCAATACACTTTTATAAAACAGATAGCAGTCAATCAATACACTAATATTCTAACTTTTATAATAAACAGATAGCAGTCCAATTTTGAAGTGAATTTTAATTTTGTGGGTTCGGCGACCGCGAGGAACGTCATTTTGAATCCTCTAACTTCTCCGTGTAAGAAAGTTAAAGATAAATCGATAATTAGAATCCTTTAATACTTCTTCAATATAATCATCCTTATTATTATGAAACGCGGTTATGAAGGAAACCCAAAGGATTCGCGGGTCTCTTAAACCCATGACAGATTTTCATCTGAGCCGGCGGGCGTTTCTATCTCATATTGCGTTTCTCAATATGTTATACAACATTAAATCAGTCGCCCGCGGCCAATGACATCGTGCGTAAGTCTGTGTCTTCTCTTTCCTTTCCTTCGATTAATGTAGATCAGAAAATAATATTTCCGATATCTAATTAATATCAACTTATTGATGGCACTGAAAATTTGGGCAATGATGGGTTTTTTCACAAATTGTTTCGTTATAGAAATTGCTATATATATATATATATATATATATATATATATATATATATATATATATCGTATTATTTTCTTATTTGTTTCCTGACAGTTTATCGAAATGAGGTGCCGAAAAATAAATTTTGATCTCAATTCCCGAGAATTATATTGCCAACGCTTAAGTAAATTCAATTATATCTACAATATAACAACAACAACAACAAAATCAAATATCTATCATCATTCTTGCTTCTGAGAAGATAGAGGAAGGAATGATTGGTAGATCCTGATATGAATAAAAGAATAATATATAATATAAATTATTACTCCTCGAATAATGTGTATCATCAACCAGAAATTGCAGTAATGTTTTTTAAGAGCTCTATCGAATGGCATTCTAGCATGGAACACGCCACGTGACCAATCCGATTAAGATATGAAGGACAAACCCAACTCTCGATCGTGCATTCAAAATACAACGTGTAACATTTCTTATGAATCTGTGAGTTTCTCGCCCCTACTTACTCCTACTGTTTGTTTAAAAAGAACCACGGAGATATCTCACTACTCTACACCTGACGATAGCAGAAAGTAATGCCGAAAATACTAGTGAAAGAAAATTTGGTAGATTCATTCACCAGTTGCACTCAGAAATACAAAAAGATGGCGTGACAATTGGAAAAGATCGAAAAGAAACTCGTCAGATAGGAAATGTCTGTCGCGTTCAACCAAACCTGTATAAAGGAAATAGTGGTGCCAATATATATCGCATAGTCAAAAAGCATGTACATTGTATATATGATTTATTTCTTAAATCTTAAAATTTAAATGACAACGTATGCACAGTTGAGAAACGTTATTATATACAGGGGTGTCGATTCTCAGGATGAGAGTTCGATCCTGCCTAAAGGTCCGGAGTTTAAGAGCTGATTCTTTGAATGAATTGGGCCATTTTTTTATGTTGGGTCAATAGTCTGCCTGCTATATTTTTTGAACAAGAAATAATATCAAATCAGAGGAGTAAGGGGCTGTTGTACTAAAGGAATATTCTTTTGGTTAAAAAAAAATTACTCAGAAAAATACTTTTAAAAGCTCTAAAAATTATGGCTATCATATTCAAAATTAATGGACCATGTGTGATGGAAAAGTATAGAAAGAATCATGTGCGTTATCCCTTCTTAACAATATTGTATATAAGTCTCGCTGTTGACTTTCACAATTCCTTTTAAATATATAATTCCCGATATACTGTGTCACCTATCTTTTGATCAACCCTAGCACGCATATGGTTGGCCACCTTTCATCTACGAGAGACGATGGAGTAGTGTCAAAGTTTTTTTTAATTTATTTATTTTTTAATTTGAACTACATAACATGGGCGGATTCATATGGAGGATAAACTGTTGCCCATGCAGCAAATTCTCCCTCTCCACACTGCCGTTGTGATCCAAAGGAAAGGTAAGGTAAGGTACCAATGCGATTTGGCAACGGTAGTGTCGCAGGAGTTGATTGGTAATACTGGATTTTAGCATCACACTACCTTAGGGACTCCGGCTCTTGATTTGTTTTGGGGTTTACTCCCCTAGCCTCTTAATTTTAATATAAGATTCCCTTAAATATTCCTGTATATGTTATTTCTCTAAAAAATTATTTTGATTTTCTAAAATAATTCCTTTAGATATTGCCCGTCAATCGACAACTGTTATATACTGTCGTTTTCACAGTACCAAATCTATATAACGTTGTATACCCTTCTTACTTCTAGTCGTCTCTTCTTCTGGTCGGCTTTGGTTCTATCTTCTAACATCTTGGTCTGGTCTCTTCTAAGGACTTCGGGTCTGGTTTCTGTTAGGGATCGCTCCTTATCAGAAGCCCTGTGTCATTGTTAGTTTTTAGGTAATAAACACAAGACTTCGATTTACGTTGATGTTACTTTATATGTAAATCCCCAAAACCAGACATATGCGCAGATCCTTACATCTTGCTAGCTCGGCTTCTAACTTCTAACTGCTTGAACTTGCTATATCCTTAAACCGGAAGAGGGCCTTCTATGGGGGTTCCGGTTCTCACGATTTATCCCCGGAAAGCAAGGTGAGAGTGAGGTCAAGCGCTGTCACTCACTCTCAAGGCCATCAGCTGCACTAATCGCCATTATGATTCTACACTACCTTAAAAAAACTATTAAGTATCCAATAATTATGTAACACAACAAACTAATCATTATTTCATTATTTTTTCATGGTGAACTGATTATTTTTTCTATACTGTAAGTGTATTTTTAAAAACATATCTGCAATTTTATTTAACAATGGTTTGAGGAGATAAAAGTATTCTTGTGATTATGTATTACATAATATCTGGCTCACTACGGCACTACCAGCTTCTTGACTATGGCTGTCTACTACGAAAGGTGACTTATACCCGGTTTTCCTTAAGAGATTAGCTCTAATAGTGAAAGTAGAGCTTAAGCAATTTAGACTCAATTAGTTCTATTTTTTCTTGAAGGATGCAAATTATACTTCATTTGGTACCAATCCTTAAAACCAATGTTTTGCCAATTTTACCAATACGATCGATTTTTTTCTCTCTCTGCTTTAACTAGAATGATAATGCTACAAACTAGCGTCGTTACAGTCGAGCAATTTCTTCTGTAGAATCACCAGCATTCTTCTCTAAAAACATGTGATCTTCTCTCTCGTTATCGGCCAGAAATTTGCGTAAAGCTTTCGTCGATGAGATGTATCTGCTTGAAGGCATCGTATTTAAAATCAAATTTGAGACTGCATTAATGACATCACTCCTCTCCTGTATGCTACGTCGGGACCTGAAGAGTTTTGGCATGTCTGCAACTCTGATTGTGGTGCAAAACGCCAATTTTTGTTCTCCTTATTTCACATGGGTGGTAAGTAACTCGTAATCAAGTGCCACCACGTCACTTTAATTCTACAATATTTAAATAATAATATCTATTAATAATATAATAATAATAATAATGATAATATATAATATCAATAATATTAATACTATCTCATTGTAATAATATCTAATAGTAATAGTAGTAGTAATAATGATTTTATCTAATAGTAATAATGATTTTATCTAATAGTAATAATAATAATATCTAATAGTAGTAATAATAATAATATCTAATAGTAGTAATAATAATAATATCTAGTAGTAATAGTATTAATAATATCTCCTTGCAATAATATCTAATAGTAATAGTAGTAGTAATGATAATAATATCTAGTAGTAGTAGTAGTAGTAGTAGTAGTAGTAATGATAATAATATCTAGTAGTAGTAATCTAATCTATAATAATGGAGATTAGGTCTCTATTTGTATGTAACAAAAACTACGTCATTGCTTACGTCATATCACACAAAATCGTTCTTTAACAAGAAATGTTCTCCTAAGGTCGAAACTAGTTAAGAAAAATAAGCAACATAAAAGAAATATTCCTGTTTGTCTTATCACTTTTTGTTCATCTTCTATATAGACTTTCATATTACTTATATATACATATAGTACTTTTAAACAATTTTGCTCCCAACTGGAATTCAGATTTCCTAAAGAATGCCGGAAGCGTTACTTTAAATAAAATTCACCATTTAGAAACTTGTCAAGTTTCTGCACATCCCTCGCAATCCCAATATATTAATACTCATGTTTCTTAATCTTCCGATCGTTATAATCTTGCAACACTCTGTGGTTAAAAATGAGAACGTCCAAATCGCCTAAGATGAAATTCCAAAAATGCAACTCCTGATTATCTGTTGTCGCCTATCTGCCGAATTCTTATTTCTTATGAATGTCGTCACCTCAGTTAAATAATGGACCATTCCGTTTTTTTTTATAAATAAAGTGAGGAAGAAAAAAAGGTCACGATACACAGAAAAATAATAGAAAGAAAGAGTAAGGGAAATATATAGAGAGGGGTGAGCGCGCGGAAGCGATAACGCTAATCTCTTTCAATCGAACATTAGAAAAAAGGAAAGAATGGAAAAAAGTTAAATCAAGATTATCATTCATTTCACATATTGAAATATTTAGCAATAGCTATTACTTAGACATCAAACGTTGTAATAATTAAATTATCATACTTTGGTATATCCAGAGGTACTGCTAATAATTTTATAATAATACGAACATAACTATTCTTTAATCAAGTGTTTTTCCTTTATCATCTCATCGGGTTTAACAACATTTTTTATATTACAGGAATTATATAAAAAACCGTAAACATTGCACCAAGTGCCCCCTTTAAAAATACGTTTTAACATACTTTTTTTTTATTCAAAATGGCGTGAATTTAAAGAATTGATTTGAGGTGATAAACGTCGCTACATCAAAATATATAGCAATATTTAAGTATAAATTTATTTCTTGTCAAGCGTAGAATTTATTCTCTCTTTTAGACAGAATTTAAACATGAAGGAGAAAAAATATTTTTTTCATTTTTTCTTCTGATATCGTTTTCCAAAAATTAAAAGGCGTAAGGAACTGATTTGAATCTGGGAATCAGTTGACGAATCATTGTAATTTTTATGCTTGGTTATTTTGCGAAAATAATACAATATATCAAACTGATATTCATAGATTGTAAATGTACATATTTTATGCGTGTATGTATGTGTGTGTGTGTATATATATATATATATATTGACACAAGGTCAATTTCTTAAGCGGAGTTTAACAGGTTTGAATTCAGAGTTTTCCTTCTCCTAGACTGATTACCTAACCAAGGTTAAAGAGCCCAGTCTGCCCTACTATTTATCCATAGCTGGAAGGAGAGTAGGATTCATATCTTTCCCAAGGGTATTAGCGCTAAGTGAAATGCAATTACCACGTCTAGAATTTTAACTCGGGGCGACGAGTCCATTTCCCATGACTTTAACCATTACACCACGCGCTTCCTATTATATCAGTATTATATACATATATATATACACACACACACACATATATATATATATTATATATATATATATATATATATATATATATATATATATATACATGCTTGTAGGGCTAATTACAGTGATGCGCGTCTCTCTGTTTTAGATAGGGTGAGGACTACAAAACACATCAATGTCTTAGAGGTAGTCTCCATTTTATTTGACCCCACCCCCGCCCCGTGTAAGCAGAGACCAAAACACTCATTGTATTTACTAGGAGAAGTTCCTGGTTCTGGTGTGACTTACCGGGTTTTATTTTTTTCCCCTTAGTCACGCCAACATATTTCAAATCACAAATGGTATTAATAGATCATTACATATGATTCCATTAATTACAGTCTTATTTAAATTTTCTTGTAGGAACAATATATATATATATATATATATATATATATATATATATGCACGCACAAGCACCAAATTTTACGATCTGACCCATTCGATTATCCTTTCTACGTAATAATCACATCAAACTTTAGCGGTATTGATGAGTCAATTGAGCGCACCTGAGAGGAAAGTTTCTGGTGGTGAGGTTGTAGGATTGTGAGGGACGGCAGTGATCTATAAAGAATATGCTATTGCTGTGTAAGTTTGTATAGATATGTGTTATATATATATATCTTATTATAATGGAGATTGTGAGTTTATCTGTCTGTAACCGAAACTATATTACTATACAAGTCACAATTCCCTTTGTTATTTACATCACATTCTCCATGATTTTATTTTTTATTTAAACCTCAATTATTAATAAAATTGTTTTACAACATTAAGACTGTTGACCATATCTACATACTAATAACATGCAATTGTATTTATATATACTAGCAAATATATGCACCCTCCGGGTGCAAGTATTTAAGTTTTAATGTAATAAAATATTGTATTACATTAGAAAGGCTAATGAAACTAAATAAGAATACAGACAAAAAGATTTGAAACAGAGGGAGTATAATAAAAGATTTGAAACAGGGAGTATAATAAAAAATGGAACAACTGAAACTTACTCTTCCATCACTCTCGTCTTTCATTGTTATTTTTTCTAATTTAAGTATTTAGTTAAAAGAGGAAGTAAAGAATAAAATGACAGTTATTTTATCTTGTTAATGGATTTCTTTTAAGATTCATTGAAGAGATTTTTGCTTATATTCATTAAAATAAAACCAAACAGTTAGAAATCAATAATACTAAGCACATATTTATTAAATTCGATTTTTTAATATTAATATGCAAATTAGCCTTCCCGTTCACACTGTAAACCGCTATTTTGTTGTATATATAAATATAATTGCATGTTGTCTGTATGTAGACATATTAACAGTATTAAAATGTAAGACAATTTTATTAATAATTGAGGTTTAAATAAAAATAAAATCATGGAGAATGTGATGTCATAACTAAGAGAATTGTGACTTGAGTAGGAATATAGTTTCGGTTACAGACAGAAACACACAATCTCCATTATAATAAGATAACAAAATAGCGGATTACAATGTGAATGGAAAGGCTAATTTGCATATTGATCTTAAAAATTTGATTTTAATAAATATATGCTTAGTATTATTGATTTCTAATTGTTTGGTTTTATCTTATTGAATATGAGCCAAAATCTCTGGGATAAATCTTAAAAGAAACCCATTAACAAGAAGAAATATCTGTAATTTTATTCTTTACTTCCTATTTAACTAAATAGTTAAATTAGGAAAATTTACCAATGAAAGACGGGAGTAATGGAAAAGGATGGAAGAGTTAGTTTAAAAGTTGTTCTATTTTTCAATCATACTCCCTCTGTTCCAAATCTTTTTATCTGCATTCTTATTCAGTTTCATTAGCCTTTCTAATTTAATATGATATTTTATTATATTAAAACTTAAATACTTGCACCCGGATGGTGCATATATTTGATAGTATATATAATAAAATGTTTCTATAGATATATGTTTGTATAGGTGTAAGTATGTGTATAGATGTATGTATATTGGTATTAATATGTGTGTATATAATCTTATATATGCTGGTGAGTGTAGTTATTAACCCAAACCACGGTAGGATGTGACACAAGGTCTGCAAGTATGAGAAACATAGCGAGGATCGAACCCATATTCGGTAATGGGTCTCCGAGACTCACTTTCTAACCATTTCCCCAAGATAAGACGGCCTATGTGTATGTGTGTATAAATGCCTGTGGACATATTTGTGCGTATATATATATATATATATATATATATAATATAATATATATATATTTAAAAATTTGTTTTGGGATGAAACAAAGAAATCACAGTGCTCAACCACAAATTTGTAGGAGCTTTATTTATTTGCTGAATTTTTTTAAATATAAAAGTTTTTCATGAGCAACGGCTGCTTTTTCAAAAATATCTTCATTAGATGACAGTTCGGAGATCCTACGGACTAGTTTTTTTAAGACAAATGGTGGATGGTTGGAATTTACGTTAATATATTTAAGTTTTTCATTTTGTTTGTGATATGGTTATATATATTATTTTTTAGATCTAAATTGACATCAAGGAAATTGACATTTGTTAAGTTAGTATCTATAGTAATCTTAAGATCCATATTTTTTAGGTGTGCTATTATATCTTTACGTAGTTTATCTAATACTTTACCGTAACAGTTACGTGAAATACAAATTCCATCATCACGATAGAGTGCGAATGTATGTGTAGGAAATTTTTGTTTCAATGAATTTAAAATATATAGACCAACTAAATCACAGATTCCCGCACTATCGTATCCGCCCATGGCGATGTCGAAATAATCCGATGTGTTTGATTTTTTTTTTTACCCAGGATTTCTCTTCATTAAAAAGATTCGTCTTACGTGCGTGCATAATTGTGTGTATATATATATATATATATATATATATATTAATGGAACCATTGTGAAATTATTTAAGATGAAAGGCAAATTAGATTTTCTTTCCAATAAAAACAAATTTAAATATTGAAGTATCTTACTAATTACTCACGTTTAAAGATAGTACAACATTTATAAAGTACTATTACAAAAATTAATTACATCATACATAGAGAAACATTACATTAAAACATAGCGTGCTATGCCGATCATTAGGTACCTCAATAAAGGGTAACAACTATTTGATGTTTATGTATCCCTTATAATGTTTTTATGCACGCCGGTCGTCAACATTGTATTCATCTAAAGCTCATGCAAATACAGCAGAGACATATTTTCTGGTTTGGTCCTTCGTTAAGATAGACGGGCGGTTGGAGAAGCCCCCTCCGATCAATCAGCAGGTCTCGTCAAGTCTTGGCTCCCAACTCTATTGTGCTTATGGCAAAGCCTCATCCCTTATTATCATATGTGCTAGAAAACTACAATAATTTGAATTCATACACAATTACTTGAAAAATCATATACAATCATATATATATATATATATGTGTGTGTGTGTGTGTATGCCCGGTTTAGCTCAGTCGGTAGAGCGCCCACCTGGGAACCACAAGGTTCCTGGTTCGATACCGGTCCTCGCCAACTCAGCGTATGAGTAGTGTGCGTGTGTGTATGCCCGGTTTAGCTTAGTCGGTAGAGCGCCCACCTGGGAACCTCAAGGTTCCTGGCCAACTCAGCGTATGAGTAGAACATAGATCTATGCGGAAAAGTGAGGAGCTGATGGTAGGTGTAGCGCTCCACCTTAGACGCTAAAAAACAATCTCCTTGACCCAGCGCTAGTGAAAAAGAGATAGGCTCCCTCGGTGCTCGGTTGATTATGACTTTAGGCCACCTAGACGATTTTTTATTTTTTTACTTATATATATGATGTACCATAATATTTTATTTGTGATTTTAATCCTGCTCTGCTATTTTAGAATTGAACTCCTTGATATGCTAATATTTTTTATATTCATTCCTCCATTTATATATATATATATATAATATATATATATATATATATATTTGGGAGAATATGTGTTTTTTTTTTTGTTTTTTTTTTTTTAAATGAAGTCGAACCTAATTTTATGAAAGTTAATTAATTAATAATTAATTAATTAATTAGGCGGGATTACCTATTAAATTTAAGGCTAAAAAAATCGAGAAAAATCAATCTCTGTATGTACATTTCGGCCTATTAGGCCTCATCAGCAGAGCTATAGATACAAAGACCGCCCGTGTGCGATTCGAAACCTGATTGTCAAGCTGACTGTCAAGCGTCTTTACCACCACACCAAACGGACTTAGCAGATTTCTTCGTTTTGTTAAGGAGTAGGTATTTATATTCCTCTTAAGTGACCTCTACACGAACTTACGAGAAGTAAACAAACAGACGATGTTTGTGATATGGCTATTTTCAGCCGACAATATTTGGGAGAATATGTGTTTTTTTTTTTTTTTTAAATGAAGTCGAACCTAATTTTATGAAAGTTAATTAATTAATAATTAATTAATTATTAGGCGGGATTACCTATTAAATTTAAGGCTAAACAAATCGAGAAAAATCAATCTCTGTATGTACATTTCGGCCTATTAGGCCTCATCAGCAGAGCTATAGATACAAAGACCGCCCCGTGTGCGATTCGAAACCTGATTGTCAAGCTGACTGTCAAGCGTCTTTACCACCACACCAAACGGACTTAGCATATATATATATATTCTAACTCCCCATGTATGAGCAGTATGTGACACAACATCTTGAGCAGGGTTTAATAAGTTTGAATTCAGAGTTTTCCTTCTCCTCGACAGTATTTACCCATAACTGGAGGGAAAATACTTGGAAATAAACCCCAGCCCTTTTTTATAATATATGTACTAGAAGACAATGGCTGAGGGTATTAGTGTCCTGGGTATGACGTCAAACTTTGATGGTGAAGTTCCAGTTCTGAAGCTCTGGCGAATGTGAAGTAACCATTACTCCCAGGTCCACTCTGCCCCTGAGTAGTAGTACCTGTTAGAGTCCCATCTACGGGTTAAATAGAAAAATGATTAGCTAAAAATGAATTAAAAAGCGTTCAGTGCCTTTCAAGAATGAATAAAAATAAAACTATCTTCAGCATAGGATGGTGAGAGAGAGAGTCATGGAAATCTGCACTGTCTGTGATGATGAAAAAATATACTACACATTTTTGTCTGAGTTTTGTTCTTTCATGCGTTATTTTAATTCAAGGATGACTTGTGTATTAAATAACCCACCAGGGTTGATATGCCGTTAAACAAAGAAACCAAGGAACAAACCAGCATCCTTATTGCTACTTCAGTCTCATAATAGTTGTTAGATTTGAATATGAATTTCATACATTGAACATAACAAATATTATAGGACAATGGTATTATTATTTCTATGTCCTATAATGATAGGATTGCATATAAATTTCATATATTAAACATAACATTATGGGACAATGGTATTATTATTTCATACAATAAATGTAACAACTATTATGAGTGATAGGGATGGATGGTGAGAGAGAGTCATGCCGTAAAAACAAACTAGTAAATAAAGATGCACAAGTTAAATCGGATGCATGTGAATTCTGCCAGTTGCCAGATGGATAAAAAAAATGCCATGGCCACATTTATCGGCATGCATAAAAAAGACCCCCCTCCCAATACCTACGTTCCATTTTCGACCTGAGCAGCAGCAGCAGCAGTAGCAGCAGCAAACCTTCCAAATTACCGAACGGAATCGCTGAAGGTCACCGAAATAAGGATAGAAAGAAAAATATGTGACCCTCTGATGACACTAGCCCGAGAAAGGAATTTGGGAGTGCTGTTATCCGACCTTTGACCTTTCCACCGCCCCCGCTCAAAGAACGATCGTCTGCTGGAGGGACCTTGGTGTTTGTTTATGGAGATCAAACCAAGAATTTCAGAGGGCAATCCACTGAGTGATAGAACTCGGAAAGATGGGGGGCGGGGTGATAGAACTGCGATTCTTGTAGATATCTTCTTTATATAAATACGCTTGTTCCTTAATCTTCCGACCGTTATCCTCTTGCAACACACTGGTTAAAAATGATATCGTCCAAATATTCCAAGATGAAATGCAAAAAGATGTAAATCCTGTATTATCTGGTGTTGCTTATTTGCCATTACTCCCTGGTCCACTCTGACCCGAAGTGGTAGTACCTGTTAAGGTCTTATTTATGGGTTGAATAGAAAAATGAGTTCTAAAAATGTGTTAAGAAATTCAGTTTTAATTTCTAAAAGTCAATACCCATCAAGAATGAATGAAACAAAACGTTTTCGGCATAAACACATGCCGTAAAATCTATCCAACCACCCAACCAATCAATATAGATATTGCACCACAATTTGATGATACATTTGTACGGACAAATTTTAGCATCATTTTTTTCCGATAAAACTCTTAACTTCAAAACCCTGTAACTTTTCAACAAAAATGATTGAAAAAAAAAGAAGAAAAAAACCTGTTTACCCAGACATTAAATATTAAGAATATGCACATTTCCTGTTAAACTGGCAGTCTTCATATATATATATATATATATATATATATATATATATATATATATATATACAAGGTGTGACAAAGTTTGGATATTTTTTGTATTTTTTTGACACACCTTGTATTCTGAAAAAAAAATAACGTTCCATTCATTCTTCATTTCTATCTCGGTAAATACAGCTACAAACTCGATACTTTTATGACACACCTCGCACATACGACCCCACCGCACGAGCAGGATATGACACAAGTTCAATTTCTTTAGCGGAGTTTAACAGATTTTAATTCAGAATTTGTATTCTCCTATAGTGGTTCCTTAGCCAAGTTTGCAAAGTCCAATCTGCCCTACTATTTACCCATTGTTGAAGGGACCAAAAGGTATTAGTGCCAGTTGAAATGCGAATAGCTTCGTCCAGGATTTGAACTCGGGTTGTCGAGTCCATTTCGTACGATTCTAACCAGGAGCTTCCTCTATCTAAATATAGCCACTGCCTGGTTCTAACAATCTCTGTACAGACCTGGTTTATCTTCTCATATCTAAAAATAAAACAAAACAAAAACAACAAACTGATAGTCTCCAAAGAATAGGAGCAAGCTCGTAGTAAATCCCAAGTGAAAAAAGATTGATCGTTATGGGTTGGCATTCTGCAGACTATATGCTGCCCGTGACTCAGGCAATCCTGTTCATTCCCTGGCGTTGGCCATGCGGGGGTGGTCCCCACTCTGTTTCTTACCCTCACGCTTTCCTAGTTGATTAACGAGAACTGTGGCGGCAATCACCATGGGAACAAAATAATCTGACATTGGTCGGAAAGTAGTAGCATCTTGATCAGTCAACTTGTGACAGTCAGTTGTTCGAATTGAGAAACCACAGAAAAAGGTTAGCACATAGTCACACATGGAAGTTTTCACAAGACCGGTTACACTTATAAGTACAGTTTAAATTGTAGGAATAGCATTCTTTCGCAACCAAATGATTGGAGAAAGGTAGTTCACTTAATCCTTACTAGCGGAAACCATGGATATATCACAGTATTAGAATTTGACTATTGCAATCATTTGATATATTTACTTATTGAACTATTTCCAATAGCTCTTACGTAAAAAGTACAATAATATCTATTACGATTTTTGTGGCCATTTTTAGGCTTCAAGTGAGAGCATGATACAGTGAAGATTCCTTGTGTTGTGAGGCTAAAAGTGAAGAAACCTTTGGTTGTTCCTCGGTGTCCCTTAGTATTGGGTAGAATCCTTGCGTTGAGCAAAGTCCTTGGTTGCAGGTCCGTTCGTCAATGTGGCATATACGCGCAAATGAACGGCTTTCAATGTCGACGATTAAATAGTTATCTAACCAAGTATTCAAGTTGTCGATTGGCTGTCTTTAATCCACGCGCCCACGCCGAGTCTATAAGTTTAAGTGGTGGACTTATATGTCAAAACATTCCAAAATTATTTATTTCTTCCTTTTTATCTTCTTTTTCCCCTTATTTTATAACTATCTTTTTCCTTCTTCCTTTACTGTTTTTTTAGTATTTCACTGAAACAGACGATAAGTGTTTTCGCTTCTATCTCTCACCATTCTTTATTTGCTTTATTTTCCCTCAGATGTGTAGGACATTCTTTTTATTTCCTTTACTTCTTTAAAATAACAACGATATGGTTCAATATTTTTCTGAGTTGATGACAGGGCGTGACATACGTAGGTAGTTACTAGAGTAGTGATATATAGATTTTTCTCTTGCCTAACTCTTTTTATCTCCTTCATAATCCATGACAATTTAATGTCAGCAGTGCAATGCAGAATAATTCCCCTTCGCATCTATCAAGACAAAAAGAGGGTTGTTTGGAGGTATCTATCTTTCTTCCAACTAACTTGTGATTGGTTGTACTGGGTTACATGGTACAAGGAGCGATTAGAAATGCATTGGGAATGATTTTGTCATTAAAATATATTAATTATGCTATTACATTGAAAATGGATTGGAAATGATGTTTACCATTAAAATGCATTGGACATTGTTTTACTATAAAATGCATTGGTAATAATTCTTACTATAAAAATAAACTGGTAATAATTCTTACTATAAAAAATAAACTGGTAATAATTCTTACTATTAAAATAACTGGTAATAATTCTTACTATTAAAATAAACTGGTAATAATTCTTACTATTAAAATATTGGTAATAATTCTTACTAATAATTCTTAAAAATAATTGGTAATAATTCTTACTATTAAAATAAATTGGTAAATAATTCTTACTATAAAAATAATTGGTAATAATTCTTACTATAAAAAATAAACTGGTAATAATTCTTACTATAAAAATAAACTGGTAATAATTCTTACTATAAATAAACTGGTAATAATTCTTACTATAAAAAATAAACTGGTAATAATTCTTACTATTAAAAATTAAACTGGTAATAATTCTTACTATAAAAATAATTGGGAATTATTTATACTATGAAAATGCATTGGAATTGATTTTTACTATGAAAATGCATTGCAAATGAATTTTATTATAAAATGAGTTGGATACTGATTTTTATTATAAAAATGCATAGGAAGTTATTTTTTAGCTGGTTTTGAATTGGAAGCATTTTTCTTTCTTAAACCGGTTGTCATGTCACACGGTGCAAATACAATGCAGCCGCCAGCATTTCTTTCGCTAAAGGAGAAAATCGTTGCTGTAAGCAACTCTGTGTAAACCTAAGTAATGCTTAGTATATTCTAAGAAGTGCCACAGAAGTGAAATTATTGTTAATCTGAAGATACTGAGTTTTTATAGACAGTGAGAAAGTAACTCGTTTTTTTATAGACAGTCTGGAGGTAATTTTGTGTGTGTGTGAATTAAATGCAAAACCATAGCCAGATATAGTGACTGAAAACTAAAGTCAGCATCCTTTACATGCTAGAACATTAAACATAACCTGGTGCTTCAGAGTATAAATAATATAAAGGTGGTTTTATTGGAGGCAGGTAGAACCGAGTGTGGGTTCAAATTTAGTTACCGTATGTATGCAGAAAGGGTGAAAGTCAAAGTATTCTATTGTAAAAAGTACCTATTACTTAAGCATAACATTTATCATCTATATGTAGATATGATATATGAATTGTCAATTGTGATTGTTAGCCCTACTAGCAAGATCATGTGTCCTCCGGGCGCAACTATTTAAGTTTTAATGCAATGAAATATATTAAATTAGAAAGACTAATAAAACTAAATAAAAATACAGATAAGATTATTTGAAATAGAGGGGGTATATTAAAAATAGAATAACTTTGAAACTAATTGAACTATTTTCCATCACTTCAGTCAGTCATTGCTAAATTTTCCTAATTTAACGAACTAGTTAAATTAGGAAGTAAAGAACAAAATTACCGTTGTTTCGTCTTGATAATGGATTTATTTTAAGATTCATCCTCGAGATTTTTGCTCATATTTATTAAGATAATACCAAACAATTAGTGGTCAATAATATCAAGACAATAATTATTAAAATCAAATTTTGATATCAATATGCAAATTAGCCTTCCCGTTCACACTGTAAAGTGCTATTATAGTCATATATATAAATAAAATGGCATGCTGTTAGTATGGACCTTGGCTAGGGAACCAGTCTAGGAGTATTAATAATGTAATACAATTCTATTGATAATTGAGGTTTAAATAGAAAAAGGATCATGGAGAATATGACGTAAATAACTAAGGGATTATGATATGGTTACTCATAGATTTTCGGTTACAGACAAACACACAATCTCCGTTATAATAGATGTGAAATGTAAAGAGCATTTTTCTGTATTTGAACTCAGGTAGCTGAGTCCGTTTCGAACGATGATAACCGTTACGAAATGAGTGCCACAAGCTAAAAAAGCTCGTATTTATACAAACAGTTTCTGTGAAATAAGCCTCAATCTATCCATAAGCCTGGTGTTTCCTCCGGGCAAAAGTCTCTATGCCGTTACTTCAACGTCAAGGTTTCTTTGAAGCCACCCGAAAGCTCCAGAAGACCTTCAAGAAAACACTCAGAATTCCTCTATTCTACTTGGCTGAGTCAAATGTTTTGCAATATTTTAGTAACACAAGACGAAATCGGTAGCTTCGGATGGTTTTGCTGAGGTCATGAAAAATGGAGAAATACTCTAGACTGTGAGATGCACAGCTTGCCTGATACTCTACAAATACTCCTCATCGGATTTTACTCTATCGATTGGAGAATGGCCTTGGAATCCACGGTTTCGGCCCTACCTAACGTTGCCTGATCGTCGAGGTTCTTTTAATCGACAATGAACAAATATTTTCTAGTCCTAGTGTATATATATATATACCCTTCTTTCCCCAAATTTTTTTGTCCCCCCCCTACTCTCTGGTTTTACCTCACTTTTTCTTAACAAATTCTTTACATTTCTGACTTTTAATTGTCAACCGGTGTAAATACTTGAAAAAGTACCGGTCGAAAAGGCCTTCGTATCCCTTTTATTTTATCATTTTAATTCATAATAAAATATTACTCCCCATTTTTACATATGATCCCTCTACTTTTAGTAGTTTACAAATTTGCATGCTACAAAACATCTCTCTCTCTCTCTCTCTCTATATATTATATATATATATATATATATATATATATATATATATTATGAGAAAGAAAGATTATTATACATTTTACATAATTGAACTATTTTACAAGAGCTCTTAAGTAAAAAATAATCAAACGTTGTATTATTGAATTATCATACTCTGGTATATCCACAGGTCTGTTAGTTTGATATATTTCACTTTATTAGAACTTAAAAAACTTCGCCTATGAGGCTTATAATTTTGCTAGTATACAATTTATCTAAGCAAGATTCTACGGATACAGAAATATGAATAACATGAAAAAAAGAAAATTCTGAGAGTTTTCTTTGAACACAATTATCTTGTTCTTTCATCTTAAGCAAATGTGTAGATTCCTTTTTCACGTGTTCAACATGAATAACCCAACAATATTAACTGGGAATGTGAAAACATGTATCTTGCCTTTATGTATTCTCCTGTTTGAAAATCTTCATCTCACGTCATTCGACCGAAAATGGCGTATTTTTTTGCACATCTTTGATGACCCCCGAATTTCAATGAATAAAAATCTAGGATAAAAATCTGTGATAAACACACAACAAAAAAGAAAACAAAAACTAATCAGCTTTTTTGGCTTTAAAAGGTTCGGTTGTGAATTGAATGCACACTCTCTCTCTCCACTGCTCTCGCTCGTCCTTCTCCCCATATGCGATCTTCAAACCGTAGTCTTGGTTGAAAATCTGTCAATTCAAGATAATGGACACTATTTACTTATGAAATATAGCACCCAGATTATCAAAACATATATAATAATGAAGGTAGGGTGGATGGGTTTAGGATCCGACGATATGCTGTAGATAGACAGGGAAAGTGGCCAAGAAATGATGCACTCAAACAAGTCCAGGGTGATACGTTTTTCGTTCCTTCTATCTAAGCAATATATATAGAGAAGACATTTGAAACATCTTCACCTGATGAATTGCATCGCATGAAAACCAATATGGGTTGTGAATGTTTCCTTTGTCACCCAATAAATAGATATGTAAAACATATATATTTATCCTTATATATATATTATAATATGTTGATGAATAGGTTATATATATATTCAAATATATAAACCGCTCTGCAATGTGTTTCATAATATCACTAAGAAATAGAGGTTTAAAATAATATTTGGGGTGGTTAATTTAGAAATCCTGGTTTTAAGAGAACCTGATTTTAATAAATAATTACTAGGTGGTTTATTGAATCTTAATATTATTGCTTTATTCATCAACGTATTAAAATCAGTCCTCTAAATGAATTTTTAATACAGAAACACATTAAAATATATTAGATCAGTGAACTCTTTTATATGCGTTCTTATTTAATTTTGTCCAATATTTACAATTTTGATTATTTCCATATATTAAACTTAAATACTTTACGCACGGAGTGCGCATATTCTTGCTAGTAAAATGATAAAAAAAAAAAATAAATTAAAAAAAAACAAAAAAAAGCACGCCATGATATCCAAAACAATCTGTGTAATTATAGTGCTGTCTATCAAATTGCTTCCATGCCTTTTGCAGTAATACATAACTTTGTTTTTTTATTCTCTTTATTTTAATGGCATATCAACATTCATGGGTTATTTTTAACAAAGTGATATTTGTAGAAGAACAGTAGTGGTACTATCTAACTCCATAACTGAGGGAAAGAGGGGATTCATACTTTTCCCCAGGAGTATTAGTCCAAATGTGAACGTAATAGTATGACTGGAGTTCCTAACTCTTTTTTATTACGGTGTGCAGTTCAACACATTCGGCCCTACGCCACGGGAACTCCCTTCAAATCTTTAAAAATAATTGTGGGGTTAATACACACACACACACACATATATATATATACATCTGTTTTTGCTTTACTTTTTAAGTTTTTTTAGGAAGTATTAAATTAAACTCTTTGAAATAATAACTATTTCAAATCTGAGTATTTTATATCTTAAAGTTTTTTTTATCTGTAAGAGTTTTTACTAGTAGCAATATCAGCATTCTGAACATAGATAGATGGCTGGTTTGTTTGGGTTTTTAACGGCATGCCAATCCTTGTTTGGTTATTTATGCCGAAGACATTTGTTTGATTCTTGATTGGTATCGCATTTTTTAAAACATTTTAAACACTTTTTTTTTCTTATTTAACCCAGAGATGGGAACGCCTAAACACGTACTACCACTCCCGGTTCAGAGTGAACAATGGGAAGTAAGGTGATTAAGGGGAGCTCCATAACTGGAAATTCACGCATAAGATTGTTTAACGTCGAATACCCAAGACACTAAGATCTCAGTCACCACCCTCTAGCAGCATATTGTGATAAAAAAGGGTTGGGGGGTTGCAATAAGAGCAATAACGGTAGGGCACAATTCCTAAAGGTCATAGGACTTGAAAAACACCCACGGCGCGCACACACACAACACACACACACACACATATATACATATATATATATATATATATATATATATATAAGGTGTGTCAAAAAAAAGTTATCGAGATTTTTGTACTTTTTGAACACACCTTGCATTCTGAAAAAATAACGTTCCATTCATTAATTTTTTTCAAAAATACAGGTTGTAAAAAAGTACAAGTTTAAAGCTTGTATTTTGGCCAAGAAAAGAAATGAAGAATGGATGGAACGTTTTTTTTTTTCAGAATGCAAGGTGTGTCAAAAAGTACAAAAATCTCGATAACTTTTTTTTGACACACCTTATATATATATATAATATATATATATATATGTAATATGTGTGGTGTGTGTGTGTGTGTGTGTGCGCGCGTGGGTGTTTTTCAAAGTCCTATGACCTTTAGAATTGTCCCTACCGTATTGCTCTTATGGCAACCCCCAACCCTTTTTATCAAATATGTGCTAGAGGGTGGTGACTGAGGATCTTAGTGTCCTGGGTATGACGTTAAACAATCTTATGGTGAAGTTCCAGTTATGGAGCTCCCTTAATCACCATTACTCCCATGTTCACTCTGAACCGGAGTGGGTAGTACGTGTTAGGGTCCCATCTCTGGGTTAAATAAGAAAAAAAAGTGTTTAAAAATGTTTTTAAAAATGGATACCATCAAGAATCAAACAAAATGTCTTCGGCATAAAATAACCCAACAAGGATTGGCATGCCGTTAAAACCAACCAACCAGCCATTATCTATGTTCAGAATGTGATATTTGTACTTAGTAAACTCTACAGATAAAAAAAACTTTAAGATATTAAAATACTCAGATGGAAAATAGTTATTATTTTTCAAAAAGAGTTTAATTTAATACTTCCTAAAAAACTTAAAAAGTAAGCAAAACAGATGTATATATATAATGTGTGTGTGTGTGTGTATTAACCCCACAATTATTTTAAAAGAATTTGAAGGGAGTTCCCGTGGCGGTAGGGGCGAATGGGTTGAACTGCGGACACGCGTAATAAAGAGTTAGAACTCCAGTCATACTATTACGTTCACATTTGGACTAATACCTCCTGGGAAAAGTATGAATCCCTCTTCCCTCAGTTATGAGTTAGATAGTACCACTACTGTTCTTCTACAATATCAACCTTTGTATAAAATAACCCATGAATGTTGATATGCATTAAAATAAAGAAATAAAAAAACAAAGTATGTATTAGCTGCAAAAGGCATGGAAAGCATTGATAGACAGCACTTAATAATACACAGATTTTGTTTTGGATATCATGGCGTGTTTTTTTTTTGTTTTTTTTTATTTATTTTTTTTTTTATCATTACTAGCAAGAAATATGCGCACTCCGTGCGTAAGTATTTAAGTTTTAATATAATGAAATATATCAAATTGTAAATATTGACAAAATTAAATAAGAACGGCATATAAAAAGAGTTCACTTATCTTAATTATATTTTAATGTGTTTCTGTATAAAATCATTTAGAGGACTGATTTTAATACGTTGATGAATAAAGCAATAATATTAGAGAATCAATAACACCTTAATTATTATTAAATCAGGTTCTCTTAAAACCAGGATTCAAATTAACCACCCAAATATTATTTAAACTCTATTTTTAGGTGATATATGAAACACATTGCAGGGTTTTATATATTTGAATATATATATAACCATATCATCAACATATTAAATATATATTATAAGATAAATATATATGTTTTACAATATCTATTTATTGGGTGACAAAGGAACATTCACAACCATATTGGTTTCATGCGATGCATTCATCAGGTGAAGTAATGTTTCAAATGTTCTCTCTATATATATGCTGTAGATAGAAGGAACGAAACGTATCACCCTGTGACTTGTTTTGAGTTGATCATTTCTTGACCACTTTCCTTCTATCTACAGCATATCGTCGGATCCTAAACCCATCCACCCTACCTTCATATATATATGTTGATAATCTGGTGTGCTTATATTCATAAGTAAATAGTGTCCATTATCTTGAATTGACAGATTTTCAAACCAAGACTAGGTTTTTAAGATCGCATTGGGAGAAGGACACAGACATTTGAAAATTGCATCAATTCCACAACCGGAACCTTTTTAAAAGCCAAAAAGCTGAATTAGGTTTTGTTTTCTTTTTGTTGTGTTTTATCACAGATTTTTTCTCTAGATTTTTTATTCTTGAAATTCGGGTCATCAGATTGCAAAAAATACGCCATTTTCGGTCGAATGACGTGAGAATGAAGATTTTTCAAACAGAGAATACATAAAGGCGATACATGTTTTCACATTCCCAGTTATATGTTGGGTATTCATGTTGAACACGTGAAAAAGGCATCTACACATTTGCTTAAGATGAAAGAACAAGATAATATTGTGTTCAAAGAAACTCTCAGAATTTTCTTTTCTTTCATGTTATTCATATTTCTGTATCCGTAGAATCTTGCTTAGATAAATTGTATACTTAGCAAAAATTATAAGCCTCATAGGCGCAAGTTTTTTAAGTTCTAATAAAGTGAAATATATCAAACTAACAGGACCTGTGGATATACCAGAGTATGATAATTCAATAATTACAACGTTTGATATTTTTTACTTAAGAGCTCTTGTAAAATGTTCAATATGTAAAATTGTATAATAATCTTTCTTTCTCATTATATATATATATAATATATATATATATATATATATAATATAGAGAGAGAGAGAGAGAGAGAGATGTTTGGTACATGCAAATTTGTAAACTACTAAAAGTAGAGGGATCATATGTAAAATGGGGAGGTAATATTTTATTATGAATTAAAATGAATAAATAAAAGGGGATACGAAGGCCTTTTCGACCGGTACTTTTTCAAGTATTTACACCGGTTGACAATTAAAGTCAGAAATGTAAAGAATTTGTTAAGAAAAAGTGGGGTAAACCAGAGAGTAGGGGGGGGGACAAAAAAATTGGGGAAAGAAGGGTATATATATATAATACACTAGGACTAGAAAATATTTTGTTCATTGTCGATTAAAAGAACCTCGACGATCAGGCAACGTTAGGTAGGCCGAAACCGTGGATTCCAAGGCCATTCTCCAATCGATAGAGTAAAATCCGATGAGGAGTATTTGTAGAGTATCAGGCAAGCTGTGCATCTCGCAGTCTAGAGTATTTCTCCATTTTCATGACCTCAGCAAAACCATCCGAAGCTACCGATTTTCGTCTTGTGTTACTAAAATATTGCAAAATATTTGACTCAGCCAAGTAGAATAGAGGAATTCTGAGTGTTTTCTTGAAGGTCTTCTGGAGCTTTCGGGTGGCTTCAAAGAAACCCTTGACGTTGAAGTAACGGCATAGAGACTTTTGCCCCGGAGGAAAACACCAGGCTTATGGATAGATTGAGGCTTATTTCAACAGAAACTGTTTGGTATAAATACGAGCTTTTTTAGCTTGTGGCACTCATTTCGTAACGGTTATCATCGTTCGAAACGGACTCAGCTACCTGAGTTCAAATACAGAAAATGCTCTTTACATTTCACATCTTATTATAACGGAGATTGTGTGTTTGTCTGTAACCGAAAATCTATGAGTAACCATATCATAATTCCCTTAGTTATTTTCGTCACATTCTCCATGATCCTTTTTCTATTTAAACCTCAATTATCAATAGAATTGTATTACATTATTAATACTCCTAGACTGGTTCCCTAGCCAAGGTCCATACTAACAGCATGCCATTTTATTTATATATACGACTATAATAGCACTTTACAGTGTGAACGGGAAGGCTAATTTGTATATTGATATCAAAAATTTGATTTTAATAGATATGTTCTTGATATTATTGATCACTAATTGTTTGGTATTATCTTAATAAATATGAGCAAAAATTTCGGGGATTAATCTTAAAATAAATCCATTATCAAGACGAAAAAACGGTAATTTTGTTCTTTACTTTAGCAATGACTGACTGAAGTGATGGAAAATGATGGAAGAGTTAGTTTCAAAGTTATTCTATTTTTTAATATACCCCCTCTGTTTCAAATAATCGTATCTGTATTTTTATTTAGTTTTATTAGTCTTTCTAATTTGATATATTTCATTGCATTAAAACTTAAATAGTTGCGCCCGGAGGATGCATAATCTTGCTAGTAGGGCTAACAATCACAATTGACAATTCATATATCATATCTACATATAGATGATAAATGTTATGCTTAATATTAGGTGCTTTTTTACAATAGAATAATTTGACTTACCCTTTCTGCATACATTCGGTAACTAAATTTGAACCCACACTCGTTCTACCTGCCTCCAATAAAACCACCTTTATATTATTTATACTCTGAAGCACCAGGTTATGTTTAATGTTCTAGCATGTAAAGGATGCTGGCTTTAGTTTTCAGTCACTATATCTGGCTATGGTTTTGAATTTAATTCACACACACACAAAATTACCTCCAGACTGTCTATAAAAAAAAACGAGTTACTTTCTCACTGTCTATAAAAACTCAGTAATCTTCAGATTAACAATAATTCACTTTCTGTGGCACTTCTTAGAATATACTAAGCATTACTTAGGTTTACACAGAGTTGCTTACAGCAACGATTTTCTCCTTTAGCGAAAGAAATGCTGGCGGCTGCATTGTATTTGCACCGTGTGACATGGCAACCGGTTTAAGAAAGAAAAATGCTTTCAATTCAAAACCAGCTAAAAAATAACTTCCTATGCATTTTTATAATAAAAATCAGTATCCAACTCATTTTATAATAAAATTCATTTGCAATGCATTTTCATAGTCAATTCCAATGCATTTTCATAGTATAAATAATTCCCAATTTATTTTTATAGTAAGAATTATTACCAGTTTATTTTTTATAGTAAGAATATTAACCAGTTTATTTTTATAGTAAGAATTATTACCAGTTTATTTTTTATAGTAAGAATTATTACCAGTTTATTTTTTATAGTAAGAATTATTACCATTTATTTTTTATAGTAAGAATTATTACCAATTTATTTTTTATAGTAAGAATTATTACCAATTTATTTTAATAGTAAGAATTATTACCATTTATTTTAATAGTAAGAATTATTACCAATTTATTTTAATAGTAAGAATTATTACCATTTATTTTAATAGTAAGAATTATTACCAGTTTATTTTAATAGTAAGAATTATTACCAGTTTATTTTAATAGTAAGAATTATTACCAGTTTATTTTTTATAGTAAGAATTATTACCAGTTTATTTTTATAGTAAGAATTATTACCAATGCATTTTATAGTAAAACAATGTCCAATGCATTTTAATGGTAAACATCATTTCCAATCCATTTTCAATGTAATAGCATAATTAATATATTTTAATGACAAAATCATTCCCAATGCATTTCTAATCGCTCCTTTACCATGTAACCAGTACAACCAATCACAAGTTAGTTGGAAGAAAGATAGATACCTCCAAACAACCTCTTTTTGTCTTGATAGATGCGAAGGGAATTATTCTGCATTGCACTGCTGACATTAAATTGTCATGGATTATGAAGGAGATAAAAAGTAGTTAGGCAGAGGAAAATCTATATATCACTACTCTAGTAACTACCTACGTATGTCACGCCCTGTCATCAACTCAGAAAAATATTGAACCATATCGTTGTTATTTTAAAGAAGTAAAGGAAATAAAAAGAATGTCCTACACATCTGAGGGAAAAATAAAGCAAATAAAGAATGGTGAGAGATAGAAAGCGATAACACTTATCGTCTGTTTCAGTGAAATACTAAAAAAACAGTAAAGGAAGAAGGAAAAAGATAGTTATAAAAATAAGGGGAAAAAGAAGATAAAAAGGAAGAAATAAATAATTTTGGAATGTTTTGACATATAAGTCCACCACTTAAACTTATAGACTCGGCGTGGGCGCGTGGATTAAAGACAGCCAATCGACAACTTGAATACTTGGTTAGATAACTATTTAATCGTCGACATTGAAAGCCGTTCATTTGCGCGTATATGCCACATTGACGAACGGACCTGCAACCAAGGACTTTGCTCAACGCAAGGATTCTACCCAATACTAAGGGACACCGAGGAACAACCAAAGGTTTCTTCACTTTTAGCCTCACAACACAAGGAATCTTCACTGTATCATGCTCTCACTTGAAGCCTAAAAATGGCCACAAAAATCGTAATAGATATTATTGTACTTTTTACGTAAGAGCTATTGGAAATAGTTCAATAAGTAAATATATCAAATGATTGCAATAGTCAAATTCTAATACTGTGATATATCCATGGTTTCCGCTAGTAAGGATTAAGTGAACTACCTTTCTCCAATCATTTGGTTGCGAAAGAATGCTATTCTACAATTTAAACTGTACTTATAAGTGTAACCGGTCTTGTGAAAACTTCCATGTATGACTATGTGCTAACCTTTTTCTGTGGTTTCTCAATTCGAACAACTGACTGTCACAAGTTGACTGAAAGATGCTACTACTTTCCGACCAATGTCAGATTATTTTGTTCCCATGGTGATTGCCGCCACAGTTCTCGTTAATCAACTAGGAAAGCGTGAGGGTAAGAAACAGAGTGGGGACCACCCCGCATGGCCAACGCCAGGGAATGAACAGGATTGCCTGAGTCACGGGCAGCATATAGTCTGCAGAATGCCAACCCATAACGATCAATCTTTTTTCACTTGGGGATTTACTACGAGCTTGCTCCTATTCTTTGGAGACTATCAGTTTTGTGTTTTTGTTTTGTTTTTATTTTTAGATATGAGAAGATAAACCAGGTCTGTACAGAGATTGTTAGAACCAGGCAGTGGCTATATTTAGATAGAGGAAGCTCCTGGTTAGAATCGTACGAAATGGACTCGACAACCCGAGTTCAAATCCTGGACGAAGCTATTCGCATTTCAACTGGCACTAATACCTTTTGGTCCCTTCAACAATGGGTAAATAGTAGGGCAGATTGGACTTTGCAAACTTGGCTAAGGAACCACTATAGGAGAATACAAATTCTGAATTAAAATCTGTTAAACTCCGCTAAAGAAATTGAACTTGTGTCATATCCTGCTCGTGCGGTGGGGTCGTATGTGCGAGGTGTGTCATAAAAGTATCGAGTTTGTAGCTGTATTTACCGAGATAGAAATGAAGAATGAATGGAACGTTATTTTTTTTTCAGAATACAAGGTGTGTCAAAAATACAAAAAATATCCAAACTTTGTCACACCTTGTATATATATATATATATATATATATATATATATATATATATATATATATGAAGACTGCCAGTTTAACAGGAAATGTGCATATTCTTAATATTTAATGTCTGGGTAAACAGGTTTTTTCTTCTTTTTTTTTTCAATCATTTTTTGTTGAAAAGTTACAGGGTTTGAAGTTAAGAGTTTTATCGGAAAAAAATGATGCTAAAATTTGTCCGTACAAATGTATCATCAAATTGTGGTGCAATATCTATATTGATTGGTTGGGTGGTTGGATAGATTTTACGGCATGTGTTTATGCCGAAAACGTTTTTGTTTCATTCATTCTTGATGGGTATTGACTTTTAGAAATTAAAACTGAATTTCTTAACACATTTTTAGAACTCATTTTTCTATTCAACCCATAAATAAGACCTTAACAGGTACTACCACTTCGGGTCAGAGTGGACCAGGGAGTAATGGCAAATAAGCAACACCAGATAATACAGGATTTACATCTTTTTGCATTTCATCTTGGAATATTTGGACGATATCATTTTTAACCAGTGTGTTGCAAGAGGATAACGGTCGGAAGATTAAGGAACAAGCGTATTTATATAAAGAAGATATCTACAAGAATCGCAGTTCTATCACCCCGCCCCCATCTTTCCGAGTTCTATCACTCAGTGGATTGCCCTCTGAAATTCTTGGTTTGATCTCCATAAACAAACACCAAGGTCCCTCCAGCAGACGATCGTTCTTTGAGCGGGGGCGGTGGAAAGGTCAAAGGTCGGATAACAGCACTCCCAAATTCCTTTCTCGGGCTAGTGTCATCAGAGGGTCACATATTTTTCTTTCTATCCTTATTTCGGTGACCTTCAGCGATCCGTTCGGTAATTTGGAAGGTTTGCTGCTGCTACTGCTGCTGCTGCTGCTCAGGTCGAAAATGGAACGTAGGTATTGGGAGGGGGGTTTTTTTATGCATGCCGATAAATGTGGCCATGGCATTTTTTTTATCCATCTGGCAACTGGCAGAATTCACATGCATCCGATTTAACTTGTGCATCTTTATTTACTAGTTTGTTTTTACGGCATGACTCTCTCTCACCATCCATCCCTATCACTCATAATAGTTGTTACATTTATTGTATGAAATAATAATACCATTGTCCCATAATGTTATGTTTAATATATGAAATTTATATGCAATCCTATCATTATAGGACATAGAAATAATAATACCATTGTCCTATAATATTTGTTATGTTCAATGTATGAAATTCATATTCAAATGTAACAACTATTATGAGACTGAAGTAGCAATAAGGATGCTGGTTTGTTCCTTGGTTTCTTTGTTTAATGGTGGGTTATTTAATACACAAGTCATCCTTGAATTAAAATAACGCATGAAAGAACAAAACTCAGACAAAAATGTGTAGTATATTTTTTCATCATCACAGACAGTGCAGATTTCCATGACTCTCTCTCTCACCATCCTATGCTGAAGATAGTTTTATTTTTATTCATTCTTGAAAGGCACTGAACGCTTTTTAATTCATTTTTAGCTAATCATTTTTCTATTTAACCCGTAGATGGGACTCTAACAGGTACTACTACTCAGGGGCAGAGTGGACCTGGGAGTAATGGTTACTTCACATTCGCCAGAGCTTCAGAACTGGAACTTCACCATCAAAGTTTGACGTCATACCCAGGACACTAATACCCTCAGCATTGTCTTCTAGTACATATATTATAAAAAAGGGCTGGGGTTTATTTCCAAGTATTTTCCCTCCAGTTATGGGTAAATACTGTCGAGGAGAAGGAAAACTCTGAATTCAAACTTATTAAACCCTGCTCAAGATGTTGTGTCACATACTGCTCATACATGGGGAGTTAGAATATATATATATATGCTAAGTCCGTTTGGTGTGGTGGTAAAGACGCTTGACAGTCAGCTTGACAATCAGGTTTCGAATCGCACACGGGGCGGTCTTTGTATCTATAGCTCTGCTGATGAGGCCTAATAGGCCGAAATGTACATACAGAGATTGATTTTTCTCGATTTGTTTAGCCTTAAATTTAATAGGTAATCCCGCCTAATTAATTAATTAATTATTAATTAATTAACTTTCATAAAATTAGGTTCGACTTCATTTAAAAAAAACAAAAAAACACATATTCTCCCAAATATTGTCGGCTGAAAATAGCCATATCACAAACATCGTCTGTTTGTTTACTTCTCGTAAGTTCGTGTAGAGGTCACTTAAGAGGAATATAAATACCTACTCCTTAACAAAACGAAGAAATCTGCTAAGTCCGTTTGGTGTGGTGGTAAAGACGCTTGACAGTCAGCTTGACAATCAGGTTTCGAATCGCACACGGGGCGGTCTTTGTATCTATAGCTCTGCTGATGAGCCTAATAGGCCGAAATGTACATACAGAGATTGATTTTTCTCGATTTTTTTAGCCTTAAATTTAATAGGTAATCCCGCCTAATTAATTAATTAATTATTAATTAATTAACTTTCATAAAATTAGGTTCGACTTCATTTAAAAAAAACAAAAAAAAAAAAACACATATTCTCCCAAATATATATATATATATATATATATATATATATATATATATATAAATGGAGAATGAATAAAAAATATTAGCATATCAAGGAGTTCAATTCTAAAATAGCAGAGCAGGATTAAAATCACAAATAAAATATTATGGTACATCATATATATAAGTAAAAAAATAAAAAATCGTCTAGGTGGCCTAAAGTCATAATCAACCGAGCACCGAGGGAGCCTATCTCTTTTTCACTAGCGCTGGGTCAAGGAGATTGTTTTTTAGCGTCTAAGGTGGAGCGCTACACCTACCATCAGCTCCTCACTTTTCCGCATAGATCTATGTTCTACTCATACGCTGAGTTGGCCAGGAACCTTGAGGTTCCCAGGTGGGCGCTCTACCGACTAAGCTAAACCGGGCATACACACACGCACACTACTCATACGCTGAGTTGGCGAGGACCGGTATCGAACCAGGAACCTTGTGGTTCCCAGGTGGGCGCTCTACCGACTGAGCTAAACCGGGCATACACACACACACACACATATATATATATATATATATGATTGTATATGATTTTTCAAGTAATTGTGTATGAATTCAAATTATTGTAGTTTTCTAGCACATATGATAATAAGGATGAGGCTTTGCCATAAGCACAATAGAGTTGGGAGCCAAGACTTGACGAGACCTGCTGATTGATCGAGGGGGCTTCTCCAACCGCCCGTCTATCTTAACGAAGGACCAAACCAGAAAATATGTCTCTGCTGTATTTGCATGAGCTTTAGATGAATACAATGTTGACGACCGGCGTGCATAAAAACATTATAAGGGATACATAAACATCAAATAGTTGTTACCCTTTATTGAGGTACCTAATGATCGGCATAGCACGCTATGTTTTAATGTAATGTTTCTCTATGTATGATGTAATTAATTTTTGTAATAGTACTTTATAAATGTTGTACTATCTTTAAACGTGAGTAATTAGTAAGATACTTCAATATTTAAATTTGTTTTTATTGGAAAGAAAATCTAATTTGCCTTTCATCTTAAATAATTCACAATGGTTCCATTAATATATATATATATATATATATATATACACACAATTATGCACGCACGTAAGACGAATCTTTTTAATGAAGAGAAATCCTGGGTAAAAAAAATCAAACACATCGGATTATTTCGACATCGCCATGGGCGGATACGATAGTGCGGGAATCTGTGATTTAGTTGGTCTATATATTTTAAATTCATTGAAACAAAAATTTCCTACACATACATTCGCACTCTATCGTGATGATGGAATTTGTATTTCACGTAACTGTTACGGTAAAGTATTAGATAAACTACGTAAAGATATAATAGCACACCTAAAAAATATGGATCTTAAGATTACTATAGATACTAACTTAACAAATGTCAATTTCCTTGATGTCAATTTAGATCTAAAAAATAATATATATAAACCATATCACAAACAAAATGAAAAACTTAAATATATTAACGTAAATTCCAACCATCCACCATTTGTCTTAAAAAACTAGTCCGTAGGATCTCCGAACTGTCATCTAATGAAGATATTTTTGAAAAAGCAGCCGTTGCTCATGAAAAACTTTTATATTTAAAAAATTCAGCAAATAAATAAAGCTCCTACAAATTTGTGGTTGAGCACTGTGATTTCTTTGTTTCATCCCAAAACAAATTTTTAAATATATATATATATATATATATATATATTATATATATATATATACGCACAAATATGTCCACAGGCATTTATACACACATACACATAGGCCGTCTTATCTTGGGGAAATGGTTAGAAAGTGAGTCTCGGAGACCATTACCGAATATGGGTTCGATCCTCGCTATGTTTCTCATACTTGCAGACCTTGTGTCACATCCTACCCGTGGTTTGGGTTAATAACTACACTCACCAGCATATATAAGATTATATACACACATATTAATACCAATATACATACATCTATACACATACTTACACCTATACAAACATATATCTATAGAAACATTTTATTATATATACTATCAAATATATGCACCATCCGGGTGCAAGTATTTAAGTTTTAATATAATAAAATATCATATTAAATTAGAAAGGCTAATGAAACTGAATAAGAATGCAGATAAAAAGATTTGGAACAGAGGAGTATGATTGAAAAATAGAACAACTTTTAAACTAACTCTTCCATCCTTTTCCATTACTCCCGTCTTTCATTGGTAAATTTTCCTAATTTAACTATTTAGTTAAATAGGAAGTAAAGAATAAAATTACAGATATTTCTTCTTGTTAATGGGTTTCTTTTAAGATTTATCCCAGAGATTTTGGCTCATATTCAATAAGATAAAACCAAACAATTAGAAATCAATAATACTAAGCATATATTTATTAAAATCAAATTTTTAAGATCAATATGCAAATTAGCCTTTCCATTCACATTGTAATCCGCTATTTTGTTATCTTATTATAATGGAGATTGTGTGTTTTTCTGTCTGTAACCGAAACTATATTCCTACTCAAGTCACAATTCTCTTAGTTATTGACATCACATTCTCCATGATTTTATTTTTATTTAAACCTCAATTATTAATAAAATTGTCTTACATTATTAATACTGTTAACTATGTCTACATACAGACAACATGCAATTATATTTATATATACAACAAAATAGCGGTTTACAGTGTGAACGGGAAGGCTAATTTGCATATTAATATTAAAAAATCGAATTTAATAAATATGTGCTTAGTATTATTGATTTCTAACTGTTTGGTTTTATTTAATGAATATAAGCAAAAATCTCTTCAATGAATCTTAAAAGAAATCCATTAACAAGATAAATAACTGTCATTTTATTCTTTACTTCCTCTTTTAACTAATACTTAAATTAGAAAAAATAACAATGAAAGACGAGAGTGATGGAAGAGTAAGTTTCAGTTGTTCCATTTTTTTTATTATACTCCCTGTTTCAAATCTTTTATTATACTCCCTCTGTTTCAAATCTTTTGTCTGTATTCTTATTTAGTTTCATTAGCCTTTCTAATGTAATACAATATTTATTACATTAAACTTAAATACTTGCACCCGGAGGGTGCATATATTTGCTAGTATATATAAATACAATTGCATGTTATTAGTATGTAGATATGGTCAACAGTCTTAATGTTGTAAAACAATTTTATTAATAATTGAGGTTTAAATAAAAATAAAATCATGGAGAATGTGATGTAAATAACAAAGGGAATTGTGACTTGTATAGTAATATAGTTTCGGTTACAGACAGATAAACTCACAATCTCCATTATAATAAGATATATATATATAACACATATCTATACAAACTTACACAGCAATAGCATATTCTTTATAGATCACTGCGCCGTCCTCACAATCCTACAACTCACCACCAGAAACTTTCCTCTCAGGTGCGCTCAATTGACTCATCAATACCGCTAAAGTTTGATGTGATTATTACGTAGAAAGGATAATCGAATGGGTCAGATCGTAAAATTTGGTGCTTGTGCGTGCATATATATATATATATATATATATATATATATATATATTGTTCCTACAAGAAAATTTAAATAAGACTGTAATTAATGGAATCATATGTAATGATCTATTAATACCATTTGTGATTTGAAATATGTTGGCGTGACTAAGGGAAAAAAATAAAACCCGGTAAGTCACACCAGAACCAGGAACTTCTCCTAGTAAATACAATGAGTGTTTTGGTCTCTGCTTACACGGGGCGGGGTGGGGTCAAATAAAATGGAGACTACCTCTAAGACATTGATGTGTTTTTTGTAGTCCTCACCCTATCTAAAACAGAGAGACGCGCATCACTGTAATTAGCCCTACAAGCATGTATATATATTATATATATATATATATATATATAATATATATATATATATATATATGTGTGTGTGTGTGTATATATATATGTATATAATACTGATATAATAGGAAGCGCGTGGTGTAATGGTTAAAGTCATGGGAAATGGACTCGTCGCCCCGAGTTAAAATTCTAGACGTGGTAATTGCATTTCACTTAGCGCTAATACCCTTGGGAAAGATATGAATCCTACTCTCCTTCCAGCTATGGATAAATAGTAGGCAGACTGGGCTCTTTAACCTTGGTTAGGTAATCAGTCTAGGAGAAGGAAAACTCTGAATTCAAACCTGTTAAACTCCGCTTAAGAAATTGACCTTGTGTCAATATATAATATATATATATACACACACACACATACATACACGCATAAAATATGTACATTTACAATCTATGAATATCAGTTTGATATATTGTATTATTTTCGCAAAATAACCAAGCATAAAAATTACAATGATTCGTCAACTGATTCCCAGATTCAAATCAGTTCCTTACGCCTTTTAATTTTTTGGAAAACGATATCAGAAGAAAAAATGAAAAAAATATTTTTTCTCCTTCATGTTTAAATTCTGTCTAAAAGAGAGAATAAATTCTACGCTTGACAAGAAATAAATTTATACTTAAATATTGCTATATATTTTGATGTAGCGACGTTTATCACCTCAAATCAATTCTTTAAATTCACGCCATTTTGAATAAAAAAAAGTATGTTAAAACGTATTTTTAAAGGGGGCACTTGGTGCAATGTTTACGGTTTTTTATATAATTCCTGTAATATAAAAAATGTTGTTAAACCCGATGAGATGATAAAGGAAAAACACTTGATTAAAGAATAGTTATGTTCGTATTATTATAAAATTATTAGCAGTACCTCTGGATATACCAAAGTATGATAATTTAATTATTACAACGTTTGATGTCTAAGTAATAGCTATTGCTAAATATTTCAATATGTGAAATGAATGATAATCTTGATTTAACTTTTTTCCATTCTTTCCTTTTTTCTAATGTTCGATTGAAAGAGATTAGCGTTATCGCTTCCGCGCGCTCACCCCTCTCTATATATTTCCCTTACTCTTTCTTTCTATTATTTTTCTGTGTATCGTGACCTTTTTTTCTTCCTCACTTTATTTATAAAAAAAACGGAATGGTCCATTATTTAACTGAGGTGACGACATTCATAAGAAATAAGAATTCGGCAGATAGGCGACAACAGATAATCAGGAGTTGCATTTTTGGAATTTCATCTTAGGCGATTTGGACGTTCTCATTTTTAACCACAGAGTGTTGCAAGATTATAACGATCGGAAGATTAAGAAACATGAGTATTAATATATTGGGATTGCGAGGGATGTGCAGAAACTTGACAAGTTTCTAAATGGTGAATTTTATTTAAAAGTAACGCTTCCGGCATTCTTTAGGAAATCTGAATTCCAGTTGGGAGCAAAATTGTTTAAAAGTACTATATGTATATATAAGTAATATGAAAGTCTATATAGAAGATGAACAAAAAGTGATAAGACAAACAGGAATATTTCTTTTATGTTGCTTATTTTTCTTAACTAGTTTCGACCTTAGGAGAACATTTCTTGTTAAAGAACGATTTTGTGTGATATGACGTAAGCAATGACGTAGTTTTTGTTACATACAAATAGAGACCTAATCTCCATTATTATAGATTAGATTACTACTACTAGATATTATTATCATTACTACTACTACTACTACTACTATACTACTAGATATTATTATCATTACTACTACTATTACTATTAGATATTATTGCAAGGAGATATTATTAATACTATTACTACTAGATATTATTATTATTACTACTATTAGATATTATTATTATTACTACTATTAGATATTATTATTATTACTATTAGATAAAATCATTATTACTATTAGATAAAATCATTATTACTACTACTATTACTATTAGATATTATTACAATGAGATAGTATTAATATTATTGATATTATATATTATCATTATTATTATTATTATATTATTATAGATATTATTATTTAAATATTGTAGAATTAAAGTGACGTGGTGGCACTTGATTACGAGTTACTTACCACCCATGTGAAATAAGGAGAACAAAAATTGGCGTTTTGCACCACAATCAGAGTTGCAGACATGCCAAAACTCTTCAGGTCCCGACGTAGCATACAGGAGAGGAGTGATGTCATTAATGCAGTCTCAAATTTGATTTTAAATACGATGCCTTCAAGCAGATACATCTCATCGACGAAAGCTTTACGCAAATTTCTGGCCGATAACGAGAGAGAAGATCACATGTTTTTAGAGAAGAATGCTGGTGATTCTACAGAAGAAATTGCTCGACTGTAACGACGCTAGTTTGTAGCATTATCATTCTAGTTAAAGCAGAGAGAGAAAAAAAATCGATCGTATTGGTAAAATTGGCAAAACATTGGTTTTAAGGATTGGTACCAAATGAAGTATAATTTGCATCCTTCAAGAAAAAATAGAACTAATTGAGTCTAAATTGCTTAAGCTCTACTTTCACTATTAGAGCTAATCTCTTAAGGAAAACCGGGTATAAGTCACCTTTCGTAGTAGACAGCCATAGTCAAGAAGCTGGTAGTGCCGTAGTGAGCCAGATATTATGTAATACATAATCACAAGAATACTTTTATCTCCTCAAACCATTGTTAAATAAAATTGCAGATATGTTTTTAAAAATACACTTACAGTATAGAAAAAATAATCAGTTCACCATGAAAAAATAATGAAATAATGATTAGTTTTGTTGTGTTACATAATTATTGGATACTTAATAGTTTTTTTAAGGTAGTGTAGAATCATAATGGCGATTAGTGCAGCTGATGGCCTTGAGAGTGAGTGACAGCGCTTGACCTCACTCTCACCTTGCTTTCCGGGGATAAATCGTGAGAACCGGAACCCCCCATAGAAGGCCCTCTTCCGGTTTAAGGATATAGCAAGTTCAAGCAGTTAGAAGTTAGAAGCCGAGCTAGCAAGATGTAAGGATCTGCGCATATGTCTGGTTTTGGGATTTACATATAAAGTAACATCAACGTAAATCGAAGTCTTGTGTTTATTACCTAAAAACTAACAATGACACAGGGCTTCTGATAAGGAGCGATCCCTAACAGAAACCAGACCCGAAGTCCTTAGAAGAGACCAGACCAAGATGTTAGAAGATAGAACCAAAGCCGACCAGAAGAAGAGACGACTAGAAGTAAGAAGGGTATACAACGTTATATAGATTTGGTACTGTGAAAACGACAGTATATAACAGTTGTCGATTGACGGGCAATATCTAAAGGAATTATTTTAGAAAATCAAAATAATTTTTTAGAGAAATAACATATACAGGAATATTTAAGGGAATCTTATATTAAAATTAAGAGGCTAGGGAGTAAACCCCCAAAACAAATCAAGAGCCGGAGTCCTAAGGTAGTGTGATGCCTAAAATCCAGTATTACCAATCAACTCCTGCGACACTACCGTTGCCAAATCGCATTGGTACCTTACCTTACCTTTCCTTTGGATCACAACGGCAGTGTGGAGAGGGAGAATTTGCTGCATGGGCAACAGTTTATCCTCCATATGAATCCGCCCATGTTATGTAGTTCAAATTAAAAAATAAATAATTAAAAAAACTTTGACACTACTCCATCGTCTCTCGTAGATGAAAGGTGGCCAACCATATGCGTGCTAGGGTTGATCAAAAGATAGGTGACACAGTAATTCGGGAATTATATATTTAAAAAGGAATTGTGAAAGTCAACAGCGAGAAATTATATACAATATTGTTAAGAAGGGATAACGCACATGATTCTTTCTATACTTTTCCATCACCATGGTCCATTAATTTGAATATGATAGCCATAATTTTTTAGAGCTTTTAAAAGTATTTTTCTGAGTAATTTTTTTTTTAACCAAAAGAATATTCCTTTAGTACAACAGCCCCTTACTCCTCTGATTTGATATTATTTCTTGTTCAAAATATAGCAGGCAGACTATTGACCCAACATAAAAAATGGCCCAATTCATTCAAAGAATCAGCTCTTAAACTCCGGACCTTTAGGCAGATCGAACTCTCATCCTGAGAATCGACACCCTGTAATATAATAACGTTTCTCAATGTGCATACGTTGTCATTTAAATTTTAAGATTTAAGAAATAAATCAATATATACAATGTACATGCTTTTGACTATGCGATATATATTGGCACCACTATTTCCTTTATACAGGTTTTGGTTGAAACGCGACAGACATTTCCTATCTGACGAGTTTCTTTTCGATCTTTTCCAATTGTCACGCCATCTTTTTGTATTTCTGAGTGCAACTGGTGAATGAATCTACCAAATTTTCTTTTCACTAGTATTTTCGGCATTACTTTCTGCTATCGTCAGGTGTAGAGTAGTGAGATATCTCTCCGTGGTTCTTTTTAAACAAACAGTAGGAGTAAGTAGGGGCGAGAAACTCACAGATTCATAAGAAATGTTACACGTTGTATTTTGAATGCACGATCGAGAGTTGGGTTTGTCCTTCATATCTTTAATCGGATTGGTCACGTGGCGTGTTCCATGCTAGATGCATTCGATAGAGCTCTTAAAAACATTACTGCAATTTCTGGTTTGATGATACACATTATTCGAGGAGTAATAATTTATATTATATATTATTCTTTTATTCATATCAGGATCTACCAATCATTCCTTCCTCTATCTTCTCAGAAGCAAGAAATGATGATAGATATTTGATTTTTTGTTGTTGTTGTTGTTATATTGTAGATATAATTGAATTTACTTAAGCGTTGGCAATATAATTCTCGGAATTGAGATCAAAATTTATTTTTTCGGCAC
>CM042137.1:121365266-121378711 GCA_023376005.1 Doryteuthis pealeii | reverse complement strand
AATAGATTTCTTTCAATAAAAACAAATTTAAATATTGAGTATCTTACTAATTATCACGTTTTAAAGATAGTACAACAATTTATAAGTACTATTACAAAATAATTACATTCATACATAGAGAAACCATTACATTAAAATAGCGTGCTATGCGATCATTACGTACCTCAATAAAGGGTAACAACTATGATGTTTATGTTATTCCCTTATAAGTTTTTAGCACGCCTGTCGTCAACATTGTTATTCATCTAAAGCTCATGCAAATACACAGAGACATATTTTACTGGCTTGGTCCTTCGTTAAGATAGACGGGGGTTGGAGAGCCCCTCCGATCAATCAGCAGGTCTCGTCAAGTCTTGGCTCCCACTCTATTGTGCTATATGGCAAAGGCCTCATCCCTATTATCATATGTGCTAGAAAACTACAATAATTTGAATTCATACACAATTACTTGAAAAATCATAACAATTCATAATATATATATATATGTGTGTGTGTGTGTGTTATGCCCGGTTTATTTAGCTCAGTCGTAGAGCGCCCACCTGGGACCCACAAGGTTCCTGCGTTCGATACCGGGTCCTCGCCACTCAGCGTATGGAGTAGTGTGCGTGTGTGATGCCCGGGTTTAGCTTAGTCGGGTAGAGCGCCCACCTGGGAACCTCAAAGGTTCCTGGCCAACTCAGCGTATGAGTAGAACATAGATCTATGCGGGAAAAGTGAGGAGCTGATGCGGTGGTGTAGCGTCCACCTTAACGCTTAAAAACAATCTCCTTGACCGCGCTACGTGAAAAGAGATAGGCTCCCTCGGTGCTCGGCTTTTGATATTGACTTTAGGCCACCTGACGATTATTTACTTATATACTAGATGTACCATAATATTATTGTGGATTTTAATCCTGCTTCTGCTATTTAGAATTGAACTCCTGATTGGCTAATATTTTTTAATTCTTTCCATTTATATATATATATATAATATATTATATATATATATATATAATTTGGGAGAATATGTGTTTTTTTTTTTTGTTTTTTTTTTAAATGAAGTCGAACCTAATTTTATGAAAGTTAATTAATTAATAATTTAATTAATTAATTAGGCGGGATTACCTATTAAATTTAAGGCTAAAAAAAAATCGAGGAAAAATCAATCTCTGTATGTTACATTTCGGCCTATTAGGCCTCATCAGCAGAGCTATAGATAAACAAAGACCGCCCCGTGTGCGATTCCGAACCTTTGGTCAAGCTGACTGTCAAAGCGTCTTTACCACCCACACCAAACGGATAGCAGATTTTCGTTTTGTTAAGGAGTAGGTATTTATATTCCTCTTAAGTGACCTCTACACGAACTTACGAGAAGTAAACAAACAGACGATGTTTGTGATATGGCTATTTCAGCCGACAATATTTGGGAGAATATGTGTTTTTTTGTTTTTTTAAATGAAGTCAACCTAATTTTATGAAAGTTAATTAATTAATAATTAATTAATTAATTAGGCGGGATACCTATTAAATTTAAGGCTAAACAAATCGAGAAAAATCAATCTCTGTATGTACATTTCGGCCTATTAGCCTCATCAGCAGAGCTATAGATACAAAGACCGCCCCGTGTGCGATTCGAAACCTGATTGTCAAGCTGACTGTCAAGCGTCTTTACCACCCACACCAAACGGACTTAGCATATATATATATATCTAAACTCCCCATGTATGAGCAGTATGTGACACAACATCTTGAGCAGGGTTTTTAATAAGTTTGAATTCAGAGTTTTCCTTCTCCTCGACAGTATTTACCCATAACTGGAGGGAAAATACTTGGAAATAAACCCCAGCCCTTTTTTATAATATATGTACTAGAAGACAATGGCTGAGGGTATTAGTGTCCTGGGTATGACGTCAAACTTTGATGGTGAAGTTCCAGTTCTGAAGCTCTGGCGAATGTGAAGTAACCATTACTCCAGGTCCACTCTGCCCCTGAGTAGTAGTACCTGTTAGAGTCCCATCTACGGGTTAAATAGAAAAATTGATTAGCTAAAAATGAATTAAAAAGCGTTCAGTGCCTTTCAAGAATGAATAAAAATAAAACTATCTTCAGCATAGGATGGTGAGAGAGAGAGTCATGGAAATCTGCACTGTCTGTGATGATGAAAAATATACTACACATTTTTGTCTGAGTTTTGTTCTTTCATGCGTTATTTTAATTCAAGGATGACTTGTGGTATTAAATAACCCACCAGGGTTGATATGCCGTTAAACAAAGAAACCAAGGAACAAACCAGCATCCTTATTGCTACTTCAGTCTCATAATAGTTGTTAGATTTGAATATGAATTTCATACATTGAACATAACAAATATTATAGGACAATGTATTATTATTTCTATGTCCTATAATGATAGGATTGCATATAAATTTCATATATTAAACATAACATTATGGGACAATGGTATTATTATTTCATACAATAAATGTAACAACTATTATGAGTGATAGGGATGGATGGTGAGAGAGAGTCATGCCGTAAAAACAAACTAGTAAATAAAGATGCACAAGTTAAATCGGATGCATGTGAATTCTGCCAGTTGCCAGATGGATAAAAAAATGCCATGGCCACATTTATCGGCATGCATAAAAAGACCCCCCTCCCAATACCTACGTTCCATTTTCGACCTGAGCAGCAGCAGCAGCAGTAGCAGCAGCAAACCTTCCAAATTACCGAACGGAATCGCTGAAGGTCACCGAAATAAGGATAGAAAGAAAAATATGTGACCCTCTGATGACACTAGCCCGAGAAAGGAATTTGGGAGTGCTGTTATCCGACTTTGACCTTTCCACCGCCCCGCCTCAAAGAACGATCGTCTGCTGGAGGGACCTTGGTGTTTGTTTTATGGAGATCAAACCAAGAATTTCAGAGGGCAATCCACTGAGTGATAGAACTCGGAAAGATGGGGGCGGGGTGATAGAACTGCGATTCTTGTAGATATCTTCTTTATATAAATACGCTTGTTCCTTAATCTTCCCGACCGTTATCCTCTTGCAACACACTGGTTAAAAATGATATCGTCCAAATATTCCAAGATGAAATGCAAAAAAGATGTAAATCCTGTATTATCTGGTGTTGCTTATTTGCCATTACTCCCTGGTCCACTCTGACCCGAAGTGGTAGTACCTGTTAAGGTCTTATTTATGGGTTGAATAGAAAAATGAGTTCTAAAAATGTGTTAAGAAATTCAGTTTTAATTTCTAAAAGTCAATACCCATCAAGAATGAATGAAACAAAAACGTTTTCGGCATAAACACATGCCGTAAAATCTATCCAACCACCAACCAATCATATTAGATATTGCACCACAATTTGATGATACATTTGTACGGACAAATTTTAGCATCATTTTTTCGATAAAACTCTTAACTTCAAAACCCTGTAACTTTTCAACAAAAAATGATTGAAAAAAAAAAAGAAGAAAACCTGTTTACCCAGACATTAATATTAAGAATATGCACATTTCCTGTTAAACTGGCAGTCTTATATATATATATATATATATATATATATATAATATAATTATATATACAAGGTGTGACAAAGTTTGGATATTTTTTGTATTTTTGACACACCTTGTATTCTGAAAAAAAATAACGTTCCATTCATTCTTCATTTCTATCTCGGTAAATACAGCTACAAACTCGATACTTTTTATGACACACCTCGCACATACGACCCCACCGCACGAGCAGGATATGACACAAGTTCAATTTCTTTAGCGGAGTTTAACAGATTTTAATTCAGAATTTGTATTCTCCTATAGTGGGTTCCTTAGCCAAGTTTGCAAAGTCCAATCTGCCCTACTATTTACCCATTGTTGAAGGGAGAGTAGATGGATGCATACCTTTCCAAAAGGTATTAGTGCCAGTTGAAATGCGAATAGCTTCGTCCAGGATTTGAACTCGGGTTGTCGAGTCCATTTCGTACGATTCTAACCAGGAGCTTCCTCTATCTAAATATAGCCACTGCCTGGTTCTAACAATCTCTGTACAGACCTGGTTTATCTTCTCATATCTAAAAATAAAAACAAAACAAAAAAAACACAAAACTGATAGTCTCCAAAGAATAGGAGCAAGCTCGTAGTAAATCCCCAAGTGAAAAAAGATTGATCGTTATGGGTTGGCATTCTGCAGACTATATGCTGCCCGTGACTCAGGCAATCCGGTTCTTTCCCTGGCGTTGGCCATGCGGGGGTGGTCCACACTCTCTTTCTTACCCTCACGCTTTCCTAGTTGATTAACGAGAACTGTGGCGGCAATCACCATGGGAACAAAATAATCTGACATTGGTCGGAAAGTAGTAGCATCTTGATCAGTCAACTTGTGACAGTCAGTTGTTCGAATTGAGAAACCACAGAAAAAAGGTTAGCACATAGTCATACATGGAAGTTTTCACAAAGACCGGTTACACTTATAAGTACAGTTTAAATTGTAGGAATAGCATTCTTTCGCAACCAAATGATTGGAGAAAGGTAGTTCACTTAATCCTTACTAGCGGAAACCATGATATATCACAGTATTAGAATTTGACTATTGCAATCATTTGATATATTTACTTATTGAACTATTTCCAATAGCTCTTACGTAAAAAGTACAATAATATCTATTACGATTTTTGTGGCCATTTTTAGGCTTCAAAGTGAGAGCATGATACAGTGAAGATTCCTTGTGTTGTGAGGCTAAAAGTGAAGAAACCTTTGGTTGTTCCTCGGTGTTCTTAGTATTTGGGTAGAATCCTTGCGTTGAGCAAAGTCCTTGGTTGCAGGTCCGTTCGTCAATGTGGCATATACGCGCAAATGAACGGCTTTCAATGTCGACGATTAAATAGTTATCTAACCAAGTATTCAAAGTTGTCGATTGGCTGTCTTTAATCCACGCGCCCACGCCGAGTCTATAAGTTTAAGTGGTGGACTTATATGTCAAACATTCCAAAATTATTTATTTTCTTCCTTTTTATCTTCTTTTTCCCCTTATTTTATAACTATCTTTTTTCCTTCTTCCTTTACTGTTTTTTTTTAGTATTTCACTGAAACAGACGATAAGTGTTATCGCTTTCTATCTCTCACCATTTTATGCTTTTTTTTTCCCTCAGATGTGTAGGACATTCTTTTTATTTCCTTTACTTCTTTAAAATAACAACGATATGGTTCATATATTTTCTGAGTTGATGACAGGGCGTGACATACGTAGGTAGTTACTAGAGTAGTGATATATAGATTTTCCTCTTGCCTAACTACTTTTTATCTCCTTCATAATCCATGACAATTTAATGTCAGCAGTGCAATGCAGAATAATTCCCCTTCGCATCTATCAAGACAAAAAGAGGGTTGTTTGGAGGTATCTATCTTTCTTCCAACTAACTTGTGATTTTGTACTGGGTTACATGGTACAAGGAGCGATTAGAAATGCATTGGGAATGATTTTGTCATTAAAATATATAATTATGCTATACATTGAAAATGGATTGGAATGATGTTTACCATTAAAATGCATTGGACATTGTTTTACTATAAAATGCATTGGTAATATTCTTACTATAAAAATAAACTGGTAATAATTTTACTATAAAAAATAAAAATAAACTGGTAATAATTCTTACTATTAAAATAAACTGGTAATAATTCTACTATTAAAATAAATGTAATAATTCTTACTATTAAAATAAATTGGTAATAATTCTTACTATTAAAATAAATGGTAATAATTCTTACTATAAAATATAAATTGGTAATAATTCTTACTATAAAATAAATGGTAATAATTCTACTATAAAAAATAAACTGGTAATAATTCTTACTATAAAAAATCTTACTATAAAAAATAAACTGGTAATAATTCTTACTATAAAAAATAACTGGTAATAATTCTTACTATAAAAAATAAACTGGTAATAATTCTTACTATAAAATAAATTGGAATTATTTATACTATGAAAATGCATTGGAATTGATTTTTACTATGAAAATGCATTGCAAATGAATTTTATTATAAAATGAGTTGGATACTGATTTTTATTATAAAAATGCATAGGAAGTTATTTTTTAGCTGGTTTTGAATTGGAAGCATTTTTCTTTCTTAAACCGGTTGTCATGTCACACGGTGCAAATACAATGCAGCCGCCAGCATTTCTTTCGCTAAAGGAGAAAATCGTTGCTGTAAGCAACTCTGTGTAAACCTAAGTAATGCTTAGTATATTCTAAGAAGTGCCACAGAAAGTGAAATTATTGTTAATCTGAAGATTACTGAGTTTTTATAGACAGTGAGAAAGTAACTCGTTTTTTTTTATAGACAGTCTGGAGGTAATTTTGTGTGTGTGTGAATTAAATTCAAAACCATAGCCAGATATAGTGACTGAAAACTAAAGCCAGCATCCTTTACATGCTAGAACATTAAACATAACCTGGTGCTTCAGAGTATAAATAATATAAAGGTGGTTTTATTGGAGGCAGGTAGAACCGAGTGTGGGTTCAAATTTAGTTACCGAATGTATGCAGAAAGGGTAAGTCAAATTATTCTATTGTAAAAAAGCACCTAATATTTAAGCATAACATTTATCATCTATATGTAGATAAGATATATGAATTGTCAATTGTGATTATTAGCCCTACTAGCAAGATCATGTGTCCTCCGGGCGCAACTATTTAAGTTTTAATGCAATGAAATATATTAAATTAGAAAGACTAATAAAACTAAATAAAAATACAGATAAGATTATTTGAAATAGAGGGGGTATATTAAAAAATAGAATAACTTTGAAACTAATTGAACTATTTTCCATCACTTCAGTCAGTCATTGCTAAATTTTCCTAATTTAACGAACTAGTTAAATTAGGAAGTAAAGAACAAAATTACCGTTGTTTCGTCTTGATAATGGATTTATTTTAAGATTCATCCTCGAGATTTTTGCTCATATTTATTAAGATAATACCAAACAATTAGTGGTCAATAATATCAAGTACATATCTATTAAAATCAAATTTTGATATCAATATGCAAATTAGCCTTCCCGTTCACACTGTAAAGTGCTATTATAGTCATATATATAAATAAAATGGCATGCTGTTAGTATGGACCTTGGCTAGGGAACCAGTCTAGGAGTATTAATAATGTAATACAATTCTATTGATAATTGAGGTTTAAATAGAAAAAGGATCATGGAGAATATGACGTAAATAACTAAGGGAATTATGATATGGTTACTCATAGATTTTCGGTTACAGACAAACACACAATCTCCGTTATAATAAGATGTGAAATGTAAAGAGCATTTTCTGTATTTGAACTCAGGTAGCTGAGTCCGTTTCGAACGATGATAACCATTACGAAATGAGTGCCACAAGCTAAAAAAGCTCGTATTTATACCAAACAGTTTCTGTTGAAATAAGCCTCAATCTATCCATAAGCCTGGTGTTTTCCTCCGGGGCAAAAGTCTCTATGCCGACTTCAACGTCAAGGGTTTCTTTGAAGCACCCGAAAGCTCCAGAAGACCTTCAAGAAAACACTCAGAATTCCTCTATTCTACTTGGCTGAGTCAAATGTTTTGCAATATTTTAGTAACACAAGACGAAAATCGGTAGCTTCGGATGGTTTTGCTGAGGTCATGAAAAATGGAGAAATACTCTAGACTGTGAGATGCACAGCTTGCCTGATACTCTACAAATACTCCTCATCGGATTTTACTCTATCGATTGGAGAATGGCCTTGGAATCCACGGTTTCGGCCTACCTAACGTTGCCTGATCGTCGAGGTTCTTTTAATCGACAATGAACAAAATATTTTCTAGTCCTAGTGTATATATATATATACCCTTCTTTCCCCAATTTTTTTTTGTCCCCCCCCCTACTCTCTGGTTTACCCCACTTTTTCTTAACAAATTCTTTACATTTCTGACTTTTAATTGTCAACCGGTGTAAATACTTGAAAAAGTACCGGTCGAAAAGGCCTTCGTATCCCCTTTTATTTTATCATTTTAATTCATAATAAAATATTACCTCCCCATTTTACATATGATCCCTCTACTTTTAGTAGTTTACAAATTTGCATGTACCAAACATCTCTCTCTCTCTCTCTCTCTATATATATATATATATATATATATATATATATATATATATATAATGAGAAAGAAAGATTATTATACATTTTACATATTGAACTATTTTACAAGAGCTCTTAAGTAAAAATATCAAACGTTGTAATTATTGAATTATCATACTCTGGTATATCCACAGGTCCTGTTAGTTTGATATATTTCACTTTATTAGAACTTAAAAACTTGCGCCTATGAGGCTTATAATTTTGCTAGTATACAATTTATCTAAGCAAGATTCTACGGATACAGAAATATGAATAACATGAAAGAAAAGAAAATTCTGAGAGTTTCTTTGAACACAATATATCTTGTTCTTTCATCTTAAGCAAATGTGTAGATTCCTTTTTCACGTGTTCAACATGAATACCCAACATATAACTGGGAATGTGAAAAACATGTATCTGCCTTTATGTATTCTCTGTTTGAAAATCTTCATCTCACGTCATTCGACCGAAAATGGCGTATTTTTTGCAATCTGATGACCCCCGAATTTCAAGAATAAAAATCTAGGATAAAAATCTGTGATAAAACACAACAAAAAAGAAAACAAAAACTAATCAGCTTTTTGGCTTTAAAAAGGTTCGGTTGTGAATTGATGCAATTTTCAAATGTCTGTGTCCTTCTCCCCAATGCGATCTTAAAACCTAGTCTTGGTTTGAAAATCTGTCAATTCAAGATAATGGACACTATTTACTTATGAATATAGCACACCAGATTATCAACATATATATATGAAGGTAGGGTGGATGGGTTTAGGATCCGACGATATGCTGTAGATAGAAGGAAAGTGGTCAAGAAATGATCAACTCAAAACAAGTCACAGGGTGATACGTTTCGTTCCTTCTATCTACAGCATATATATAGAGAGACATTTGAAACATCTTCACCTGATGAATGCATCGCATGAAACCAATATGGTTGTGAATGTTCCTTTGTCACCCAATAAATAGATATGTAAAACATATATATTTATCTTATATATATATATAATATGTTGATGATATGGTTATATATATATTCAAATATATAAAACCCTGCAATGTTTCATATATCACTAAGAAATAGAGGTTTAAATAATATTTGGGTGGTTAATTTGAATCCTGGTTTTAAGAGAACCTGATTTAATAAATAATTACTAGGTGTTATTGATCTCTAATATTATTGCTTTATTCATCAACGTATTAAAATCAGTCCTCTAAATGATTTTATACAGAAACACATTAAAATATAATTAAGATAAGTGAACTCTTTTTATATGCGTTCTTATTTAATTTTGTCAATATTTACAATTTGATATATTTCATTATATTAAAACTTAAATACTTACGCACGGAGTGCGCATATTCTTGCTAGTAATGATAAAAAAAAAATAAAAAAAAAACACACGCATGATATCCAAAAACAAAATCTGTGTATTATAGTGCTGTCTATCAAATTGCTTCCATGCCTTTTGCAGTAATACATACTTTGTTTTTTTATTTCTTTATTTTAATGGCATATCAACATTCATGGGTTATTTTATACAAAGGTGATATTTGTAGAAGAACAGTAGTGGTACTATCTAACTCATAACTGAGGGAAGAGGGGATTCATACTTTTCCCAGGAGTATTAGTCCAAATGTGAACGTAATAGTATGACTGGAGTTCTAACTCTTTTATTACGGTGTCGCAGTTCAACACATTCGCCCCTACGCCACGGGAACTCCCTTCAAATCTTTAAAAATAATTGTGGGGTTAATACACACACACACACACATATATATATATACATCTGTTTTTGCTTACTTTTTAAGTTTTTTAGGAAGTATTAAATTAAACTCTTTTGAAATAATAACTATTTCCATCTGAGTATTTTATATCTTAAAGTTTTTTTTATCTGTAGAGTTTACTAAGTACAAATATCACATTCTGAACATAGATAGATGGCTGGTTGGTTGGTTTTAACGGCATGCCAATCCTTGTTGGGTTATTTTATGCCGAAGACATTTTGTTTGATTCTTGATGGTATCCATTTTTTAAAAACATTTTTAAACACTTTTTTTCTTATTTAACCCAGAGATGGGACCCTAACACGTACTACCACTCCGGTTCAGAGTGAACATGGGAGTAATGGTGATTAAGGAGCTCCATAACTGGAACTTCACCATAAGATTGTTTAACGTCATACCCAGGACACTAAGATCCTCAGTCACCACCCTCTAGCACATATTTGATAAAAAGGGTTGGGGGGTTGCCATAAGAGCAATACGGTAGGGACAATTCTAAAGGTCATAGGACTTGAAAAACACCCACGCGCGCACACACACACACACACACACACACACATATATACATATATATATATATAATATATATATATATATAAGGTGTGTCAAAAAAAAGTATCGAGATTTTTGTACTTTTTGACACACCTTGCATTCTGAAAAAAATAACGTTCCATTCATTAATTTTTTCAAATACAAGGTGTGTCAAAAAAGTACCAAGTTTAAAGCTGTATTTGCCAAGAAAGAAATGAAGAATGAATGGAACGTTATTTTTTTTTTTCAAAATACAAGTTGTCAAAAAGTACAAAAAATCTCGATACTTTTTTGACACACCTTGCGTGTGTGTGTGTGTGCGTATATATATATATATATATGTGTGTGTGGAGGCGCGTGGGCTAGTGGTTAGAGTCGTGGAAAATTGACTCGTCGGTTCGAGTTGAATTCCAGACGGAGCTGTTGGCATTTCACATAGCGCTAATACCCTTGGGAAAGGTATGAATCCATACATTCTCCCTCCAGCTATGGGTCAAATAGTAGGGCAGACTGAGCTCTTTAACCTTGGGTAGGTAACCAGTCTAGGAGAGGGATAATTCTGAATTCAAAATTCCTGAGTAAGTCGTTGATTGGGTTCGTGGCATTCCTTGATGCACCAATTCTTTCCTATCAACTGTGCCAAAAAGTGTGAATGGTCCCACACAAGCCTTCACCACTATAAACAAATCACTGTGTTGGTTGTTCACTGGATGAACACTCATGCGTCGAAAATCGACGAGAGAGTCCATTTTTATATGTATATCTTATTATAATGGAGATTGTGTGTTTTTCTGTCTGTAACCGAAACTATATTACTACTCAAGTCACAATTCCCTTTGTTATTGACATCACAATCTCAATGATTTTATTTTTATTTAAATCTCAATTATTAATAAAATTGTTTTACATTATTAATGCTGTTGACCATATCCACATACTAACAACATGCAATTATATTTATATATACAACAAAATAGCGGTTTACAGAGTGAACGGGAAGGCTAATTTGCATATTGATATTTAAAATGTGATTTTAATAAATATGTGTTTAGTACTATTGATTTCTAATTGTTTGGTTTTATTTTAATGAATATAAGCAAAAATCTCTTCAATAAATCTTAAATGAAATCCATTAAAAAAAACAAATAACTGTCATTTTATTCTTTACTTCCTCTTTTAACTAAATACTTAAATTAGAAAAAATAACAATGAAAGACGAGAGTGATGGAAGTGTAAGTTTCAGTTGTTCTATTTTTCGATTATACCCCCTGTTTCAAATCTTTTTATCTGCATTCTTATTTAGTTTCATTAGCCTTTCTAATTTAATATAATATTTTATTACATTAAAACTTAAATACTTGCACCCGGCGGAGGGTGCATATATTTGCTAGTATATATAACACATATACTACACTTTGATCTTAGAGAAAAGTGCTGATATGTAAATATGCAAATAAATTTAAGGGCACGATGCTCCTAATGATGAACATAAAAAGTTATTGGCTTTTATTATGACATAACGTCTTCGATCAATCCGATTAAGCTAGCTCCACTTCTCATGATTCGAACATCGATGAGCCAATATTCCTCTCTTGTTTATATCCACTTTAACCTCTGATTTTTTCGTTCAAATATTTCTTAAGAAGACTTCTTTCCTTTCCCCGTGTTTATGTCTTAGTTCGAAGATTTGTTCGCTTTCATTTGAAACCATTTTTTTTCCTTTATCGGGAATCGATATTGGTGGCCGGTTAAACCATTGACCAGATACGGAATCATTGTTGCTTAAAGAGGACAACGATAAATGCAGTGCTTTTATTTTTGAGACTGCCAGAACGGAGACCACTAACATCATGATTTACCATGTTGGCTCTACCAATAAATACTCTTGATCATCTACTCATGATTCCTGATCGGTTCAACAACAGCGAATCAAGTAGAGATTGTTGACTCTACGACAGTTCAATCGAGTGGATGAATGGCCTACCTCAAATAGAATTTGATTTTTTTTAGCTAAATTTATATTGTAATATTACTGGATTTAGTTATATTAAATAATATGGTTAGAAACGTAGGGAATAGATTCGTCGACCCGAGTTCAAATCCTGGACGAGTCTGGTTGCATTTCACATAGCGCTAATATCCTTGGGAAAGGTATGCATCTAACTACTTTCCCTTTAGCTATAGAATAGTAGGTCAGACTGGGCTCTTTAATCTTGGTTAGGTGACCAGTCTAGGAGAAGGAAAACTTTCAATTGAAACATGTTAAACTCAGTTTAAGAAATTGACCTTGTGTCGCACCTTGCTCTTTTGGAGGGGTTGGTAAAAATATATTGAATAGCTCGAATCGTAACTTACAAAAGAAAATGGTTTATTTTGATAAAGGTATAAAAATAAGTGAACAATCGTAAATCATACTAGCTAGTCCCTCTAAGAAGGACGGGCGTTATTTACCTCAACCTCCCACCAGGTAAGGATGTGACACAAGGCATTTTTAAAGTGTGGAGCCACGTACAATCCGAAGCTCACGCGATGACCAATACAAAAAATGCATGGACCCCTCGGCGATCTCTTTTTCGGGTGTCTCAGGCACCGGGCAATAAACCCATCCCCGTCCCTTTAAATTGAGGGACATGTTTTGCTTCAAGGAGGGCCCCCCAGGGATCACGTGATTTATTTACCCAGCTGTCGTTCACTAGGAAAGACGGGCCAATGATTACATTCAAAAAGAACAGTCCATTCAATTCTCGCGGGATATAGTCTTTTCTCTACAACAATTTCATAGTGACACAGTATTTGATAAACTTTGCATCTTATTTAGTGAGATAAGATTAGTTCGACACAGGCTGTCACCGATGAAGATTGTCTTGTGCTATCATTTAAAGTGCAATAGGTATGTACCCAAACCCTTTCACCACGGGTAGGATGTGAGACAAGGTCGCAAGTATGGAACATCCAGCGAGTATCGAACTAGCTATTCCGCATTGCACCACAGTGGCTTATTCAACCCTTCTAACACAAG
>CM042137.1:121350266-121360266 GCA_023376005.1 Doryteuthis pealeii | reverse complement strand
CCGTCTTTCGATCTTTCTTCTCCCTAACTTTGGCTATTAATAAAATGTCCGGCGCTCAATAGAGAGAAACTGGAGACATGTTGCGTGCGTATTGCAGTTATTATATCTGCAGATACTTATTTAATATATCGACGCAGGTCCTCGACATATGTGTGTCTGTGAAGCGCATAGACAAGTTGTCTGGTGGATATGGAATTATATTTCAGTAATATATGACACACGTTATATACAAGAGATGATTTGTTAGACTGTTCATACAAGAACGTACTTTCTATAGGACTCGGATACTAGTTGCTATTCATATGATTAGCATAAATATTCCCAGTGAGTTCCTGTCTTTATATAGGGATATGTGTTTATTTGATACTAGAAACGGCTAGCCAGAGTCAACTGGGCAGAAGTGGAGGGGCAAAAAAACTGGTCTACTGATTTGTTTAATTGTGATATTTACAAATTCTGGACATTTTAAAGCAGAATTTCAATGCTATTTCTATGTATATTTTAATTTTTAGATATTTTTGATTATAAATCAAATCATCATAATTATTGCACAAAAAGCAGAACCGTTGATATTTAATGTGTATATAGTTTGTCGTTTCATTCGGACATACATACATACGTACGTACCGACCTCCCTTTATCTGTGTACTAGAAGCCGTTACCCGACGTTGCTTGGACAGAGAGAGGATAATAAAAAGTTAGTCTCGCAGATCCATTGGTTGTTTTGATCCTACATAATTGACTTATGTTTTAATCACAAACGCCACGAATGACTTTCCCTTCTTTTACTATTAAAATCCTAATTTCTAAATATATTCCCAGATATAAATACAAACTTCATTATTTTTTCACAAAAAACAAGCTCTGGTAATAGTGAATGTGTTAATAAATTTACTTCGTCAATAATTGTTTTATTTTTGTAGTTTCCTCCGTACATAGATACATATACACAACTGCCCTTTATATATGTATAGATAGAAGATAGATAAATAGTCTTATAATTATGACTAGTAAGACATGTGAATATGATGATAATGGTATGATTTAATTGTTACAACGTTTGTTATGTTTACTCAAGAGCTATTTTAAAATACTTTAATAAGTAAAATATATAATAACCTTGATATAAGTCTCACTGTCTTTTTTATTTCTTCCCTTCTTTTCCTCATCGATTGAAACAGATTAGCGTTATTATTTTCACGTTCTCTCCTCTCTCCCCTCTCCCCCTCTCTCCCCCCTCTCTCTCTCTCTCTCCTATAATATTTTTCTGTGAAGCACGTCCTTTCCTTTTTTATAATACAAACGGATTGGTCCATTATTTCGTTGGATGACGACAGTCATAAAAATTCGGTGGTTAACCAACACCAGATAATCAGTATTTACATTATTGCATTTCATCTTGGACGATTTGGACGGTATAATTTTTAACCAGAGGGTGTTGCAAGATGATAACGGTCGGAAGATTAAGGAACACCGGTATTATCTTTACATAAGTGTATACCCGATATAGTCGTATAATTATTATTAGTCAGTATCGCAGGTTTTTGGGGGGAGGGGTCTGCGTCTCTGTAGATGAACCACTATTGAAACATTTTGCTAGGCTAAGATCAACGAATAAGGTTTGGTTTAGTTGGTTGGGTTTTACGGCATGTTTATGCCGAATACTTCTATTGGTAATTAGGTATTCAAAAATGTATAGGGGTTTATTTGCTGTAATCAGGTTTTCTGTTGAGAATTTTAACATCAAGAGAGTGAGTGGGTGATTTTTGTAGGTCTACGAACTTACATCCTTGATAAGAAGCCGGTTCTTTTCAAAAATTTTAATATCCTCTTGGGATCTATTTTTTCAAATAGTTTGTCCATGCTGTTAACATTGTAGAACTTTCTTCGAGTGTGGGAGAGGTGTGTGCATTTAATTAGAATATGTTTTATTGTGTATCGGTTTCCACATGAATAGTTAGGTGGAGGTTCTTCTTTTGATCAACGAATCAGTTGTCAGATATCATCATCTTCATGATCAGGTGAATATATGAAGAAATTGAGGTATGAGCGGAACGAATTAAACACGTTCAATTCAAGTAAGTTCTGTATTTTGAGGCCGCAAAGTCCAGTATTTTAGTAAGAGCGGTATTTTGCTATACGAATCTACTATTTTGGGTCTAGGGAGTTCCTGTCACATCCTACTAATAATTGTTCAACCTTTATTTTAATAGAATAAACTATCTGCGTCCTGGAGCGAAGTACGAATAACTTTTGTACTACATTGTTTGTTTTTTTTTTAATTTTGTGAGCCAGGTTATAGGAGTCACTGAGGGATCATGGGATACGTAACCAAAGGGTTGATCTTACTTTTGATCTGTGTATCTAATAATTTTCGCATTGAAGACGTTGGGAGATCGGAGTCCTGCTTGAAAGGAAGGAAAAGCATTTAATCACGCGGACGCCATTTTGTTTATGGAAATGAAAATTCAGACAGTTGGAAATGTTAGAGAACATGAATATTGTTCCCATTACGTGTGAATTGGTTTTATTTTCCTACCTTTTCGTTTACAGTCAACATCGTAAATCAGATTTAACAGCACGCTGATTTGTTTGAATCGATTTGCTTAAAAAACAATTTGTAATCAGTTTTGTGTTGTCTATATATTCTTTTATCCGTAATTTTTTTTTTTTTAAGAAGCTGATTTATACCCGAAATCAGCAAAGTTATTTCGCTTTTGACTGACTTTTCTTAACTCATCACACTGGAGAGCGCCATAAACTATGAATATGTTAGCACGTATTGACTGACAAAATTAAACTGTGGCTCAAATCTAAAAACTTTTTAGCCTCTTCGCTCTCAGGTCAAAGATAAGTGAATTTATAAAAAATAACAAAACAAATCGAGCATTAAATACGTTTTAAAAAGCGCACCTTCTACTGGCTTATTTATTTTCCCTTGAAATAATGGCTGTAAATATAAAGACTTTTATTGTAAGTACTGGCAAGAATATGCACCCTCCTGGCGTAAGTTTTGATGTTATGAAATATATTCGAATTAGAAATACTAACGAAATTAAATAAGAACGCATATAAAAAGATTACACTTATTCTGTCTTTATTTTAATTGATTTTTATATAGAATTATATTGCTTTTAATACATTTAAGAATAAAACACTGATATTAAAAATCAATAAAACCAAGTATGAAAATTATCTAAACCTTATACTAGGTACATCTTTATATCTTCGTGGTATATAACACACGTTGTCTGATTCTAAACTCATTAATATCATTAGTTGTTTTGAGCTAGACATTAATGGAGAAATTGTTAATAGATAAGATGTTTATTAAGATTACACAATAACTATTTAATTGAGAATATAACGTAGATATCTAAAAGAATTGTAACGTCGATGGTGTTGTAGTTTTGGTTACAGACAAATACATGATATTCATAATAATAAGATTTTACATATTCTCTCTATTTTGGCTAATGGGCTAATCATCGTAAACATCGGTAACTTGACTTACGAATGACCCAACTTACGAGTTTTCCGAGTTACCATTAGCAATTCCCATATTAGAAACTCAAATGATCTATTAAACAAAATCAGCAACATAAACATGCATAACAAACTTTTAAGTAGTCTTGACACCAAATCATTATACACCAATATTCCTGTTAACAAATGCATCACACGTCTTGAAAATCATCTCAAAAAATCTAATATCAGCTTACCCCTACCAACCCAAAAATTATAAAAATATGCAAATTATGTACTCAAAATTGTTTTTTCCAATATAACGGCTCATTTTACAGACAGAAATTTGGTTTACCTATGGGTTCGCCCCTCGGCGGCGTCCTTGCATGTCTTTTTCTTGAATTCTTAGAATCTGGTCCTTTCACATACATTTTACCTACAGACTCTCATTACTTCCGTTACATCGACGACATTCTATTTATATATCTACTTAATCATATCACAAATAATAAATCGTCTAAATAATGTCGAACCAATTATCAATTTCACACACGAATTAGAACACAAAAATACCTTACCTTTCCTAGACGTATTACTAATAAATAACAACAATCACTTATATTTCGGTAGATGTCTTGCTTTGCGTTAAGAGCTATCATTTGATGTACGAACGTGCTTCAGAGATGCTTATGTTAATAAGCTCACTAAATACCTTTAAATTATTACTCCAAAGAAAAATATCATTCATAAAAAATAATATTCCCTATTGCGTACTATATACAAGGTTAAAAATGAAAAATATTTTCTAAGCAATGTCCGAATCTCTATCTGTTGTCAGGCAATGATTATTCAGACGCATTTTTTAGAGGTACAGCCCCCTGAAAATCCCTGCGTATTATACTCAAGGGTGGGCTATACTCGAGGATTTCCGGTACTTGGGACCTTCAATCGCTTCCAACCTATGGCGAGCGGCTTACTTACTTTAAATTACGGAAATTTAGAACAAAGAACTAACTTCAACCAAGAGTTGAAGTTTTACATTATTATTTTGATTACGAAATCACCGGTTGCGGCTGAATCCCCGAAATTAAACAGATTGAACAGATTCGTCTTGAATATGTTCAATTCTTAATTGGGTGACCACTTAAGTAACAGCAGGCACTGTAAGCAGCCTTAGTCCTTTGTTTATAAAAATGACTTGTTTCGGTATTAAATGACCCGAAAAGGGTTGATATGCCGTAAAACAAAACAACCAAAACCATCAAATCCGAATCCTAAATAGGATTTATTTTAATTCCATGAGTAGAAAGTAAGAAATTGTATATCTGCATCCGCAACGTCCATATGCGGAAACAGTGTCTATTTTGAAATGCATCAAAGGTCTTTGTCGGTCATATGAAAAGACTGAACGAGAGTAGAAATCGATTCTCTGTTTGCTGTCCTGCTATAAAACTAGTCATATTCCGTTAGATACTGTAGATTGTCATATTTTTTATGACCATATCCCAATACACACACACACACACACACACAACATATATATATATATATATATATATATATATATATATATGTGTGTATAAAGGGCATTTGGTGTGGATGTATGTATGTCCGGATGAAACTACAAAAATGAAACAATTAACAACAAAGTAAATATATGTAATTAAGTAAAAAGTAAAGTCGTCGGGGCGGCCTAATGTCGGTATTAGCCAATCAGCGAGGGAGTCTATCCCCTTTTCAATAGCGCTAGACTAAGGAGATTATAATAGCGTCTGATGTGGGGCACCACAACTACCATCAGCACCTCACTTTACAGTACAGATCCCTGTGCTACTCATACGCTGAGTTGGCGAGGGCCAGTATCGGACCAGAGACCTTGGGATTTCTAGCCGAACGCTCTACCGACTGAGCTGAACCGGCCCTACAAATATATGTACACATTAAATATCACCGGTTCTTAGTTTTTGTTTGTTTTTTATTATTTTTTTTACGTGAGTAATTTTTTTTGTACATCCAACGAAGATCGAATTCGCTATTCACTAGTAATTGATCTGCAGAACTACATACACACACACACACACACACACATATACATATATATATATATATATATATATATATATATATATATATATATATATATATATATATATATATGATAATCAAAGCCTGCAGAGATACCAGAAGATCTGAAACACGTGTCGCAAATGTAAGATAAAAAATAATTTTTTTTTCTAAAACATAACATTTTTGGAACTTCTTTTTCATAAAATATTTAATTTCTCTTGTTGGAACCAGAACAACACTTTATATATATAATATATATATATATATATATATATATATATATATATAAAAACGTGTGGGGTGAAAAGTTATTGAGATGATTGCAACTTTAAAAGTATGTATATACGTGCATATATATTGTGTGTGCTGAGTTAGACATATGCATGTTTGTGTGAGCGGATATATATATATATATACGTGTGTGTGTGTATGTAGATAAATACGTATGTATGTATCAATGTAACGTTTTGCATAAGTATGCGTATATATATGTGTGTACGAAAATATATTTATGTGTATATGTGTGTAAATATGTGTATGTTTGTGTTTCATACCTGTGTGTGTGTAAATATATATGGATAATAAATCCTACCCGTGATATCACTGACTACAGAAATAGATTTTATAGATTTCTGTTGAATAGTCTGTTTTCCAGGTTGTCTACTCTTTGCAATCTCCCCCCCCCTCTCATTTTGACGAGAAACGTCATCTTGTCTAACCACTTAATAAACCTTTTGAGTAAAACGTCGATGCTGGGAATCATAAACAACCAATAGAATCAATCGCAACTGCAACTGCTTTTTTCCCCTACTACCTGCACATTCGTCGCTTTTACTTGAAACTGACAACAATGTAACAACAAGTCAGAAAGGCCTACGAACCATTAGTCAAACCTACAGCGGGAGCCACTTCTTCTCCCTCGCCCCTAACAATAAACAACCAGTGGGGTTGTATTGTGAAAGGTTAGGGATTCGGTTGACGGGGCGGGACGGGACTGGATGCACACAAACCTTACCCTGGAAGATTCCGTTAGGGTTTTGTAGTCAACACTGAGGATCGTTCTCTGTACAAGGACCAACTAATCGATAAAAGCAAGCCCACATCGCTGCGGTTAGCTTTGGGCATCAAGTTTATTGATCTGTTCGCTGACGCCTGACCAGCCCTAGACAATTTACCTATCTATCTGTATATCTGGCTAGGTTCGTATTTTAACGTTGTTTCTGGGCTCGGTTTGCGTCTTGCATAATTGCACATAGCCACGTAAGTACGCATGCGTAGATTACTATTTGTCTGCACATGCGCTACTGTGCTGTTTTGTCAATTCTTGACAGGTTATTTGTAATGTACTTTTGTACATTAGGATAAGTAGGGGACTTTTTGTGTAACAACTGTTCTTTTTCTTTGTTTAATGGTACTAGCAAGAATATAACAAAAACTTTCTGGTTATTAAGATAGATCATTATTAATACTAGCAAGAATATGCGCATTCTGAGCGTAAGTATTTAAGATTTACTGTAATGAAATGTATCAAATTAGAAAGACTAACGAAATTAGATAAAACCCATACAAAAAGATTACGCTTATTTCAATTATATTTAATTGGTCTCTATATAAATTCATACATAGGATTGATTTAATACGTTGCAGAATAAAACAATACTATTGGAGATCAATAACAATGTCCTTATACAATAATGGCTTTGGTGTAATTGACAGATACCTGTGGGTAGAAATAGATCTATAACTGCAAGATGGCCTGATTTTTAAGCTTTTTCTTTATCTACATAATATAACGATAATTGGTTTGAAAACTGCATAGGCCAGAAGTGCTATTGACTTTAAGTCTATGCGATAACACACACACACACACACACACACACACACACACACATACATATATATATATATATATATATATATATATATATATATATATGAGGGTAAGTAAACAAACAAATGTGTTTATTTTTTATATGGCTTTAAGCCGACATTATATATATATATATATATATATATATATATATATGCTGATGAGATTGTTTACTTATCATATAGTGCTAATATGTTTCGGGAATGTATCCGTCCAACTATTCTCCTAACAGATATGGCTAAATAGTAGGGCAGACTGGGAACTTTAACCTTGATTAGGCAACCAGTCTACAAAAACGAAATTTCTGAATCCAAACCTGTTTAACTCCGCTTAAGAGATTGACCACGTGTCGCAACCTGCCCGTGGCGGAGGGGTTAGGTAAATACATACACGCTATTGCAAGATTTAAGGCAACAGAATAAGATTGAATGAGCAAAGTCTACTTTGCAGTCCTTATAAAATCGATAATGATTTCGATTACCATTGGTTGATGAAGGAGGTCTCGGCTTGTTAACCATCACGCTATCGTGTATACATGTATTGATTGCTTGAAAACACTATTTTCACTGGTAGTTTTTCATCATTCATATTTTTCAATTAACTTCAGGGTAAAGAATTCGTTTCTACTCAGACTATTTTAACGCCCTTTTGTCTCGTGTGTTATTTTGGATAACTGGTGAAAATACAATAAAATATCACCCAATTTAGATAGAATATCGCGCACGAATATTTCCCTTTGTTTCCAACATTGAATTGTTATTATTTTACAAGTAAACATTCTTTTCTCCGTCAATAGGACCAAATTTGGTGTGTAAAAACAAATTCAACTCTTACCATTCTGTTAAGAAACGGTGATTCTTACTAGAAACAATTCTCTTGTGTTTCATTTCTAAAAATATATTCAATGATATTAATATTAAGTTTTTGTATCATTTCGAGTTTTCGGACTATTATCTTCATCTTTATTGTTACTAGCAAATATATGCACCCTTCGGGTGCAAGTATTTAGGTTTTGATGTAATAAAATATTATATCAAATTAGAAACTATTTAGAAAATGATAAACTGAGGGGGTATAATCGAAAAATAGAACAGCTTTAAATCTAACTCTGTCATCATTTTCCATCACTCCCGTCTTTCATTTTTCCTAATTTATCCATTTAGTTAGATTATTAATTATTTAATAAAATTACAGTTCTTTCGTCTTGTTTATGGATTTCTTTTAAGATTTATACCCGAGATTTTTGCTCAGATTTGTTAAGAGAAAACCAAACAATTAGAAATCAATAGAATTAAGCATATATTTATAAAATCAAATTCTTAATATTAATATGCAAATTAGCCTTCTCGTTCACACTGTAAACCGCTATTTTGTTGAATATATAAATATACTTGCATGCTATTAGTATGCAGATCCAACAGTATTAATAAGGTATAACAATTTTATCAATAATTGAGGTTTAAATAAAAAATAAATTCATGGTGAATGTGATGTCAATAACCAAGGGAATTGTGACTTGAGTAGTGATTTAGTTTCGGTTACAGACAGACAAACACACAATCTCCATTATAATAAGATATACACAATTTTCCGGCCAATGTACTTATCGAACTCGGGAACCTTCTCTTCGAGCCTTGCTGTAACGGAGCCTTCATGGAAATTTGAACCAAACTTTTATTCAATCCATTGGGGTAGAATGTTTTTATTCTGCTAACCATGACCGGGTACAATGTTAAGCTATGTTAAATATTCTATGTTATTACCGCTCTAAGGCAGGATTGAACCTGCAACCTACAGATGATTGTCACTTAGACCTGTATTAACCCAACACTTATATCCGTTGTGCCAAGTGCCCAACTGGACAGATTGGATTTTTGGAACTTATAAACCTAATGTTCTGTTTAACCTAGTATATTACCTTTATACCTATGTGATTTTTTTTACCTTAACTCATATTGCCGAAACTTCATGTATATAACAATGAAGATGAGGACAATGGTTAGAAAAATCCAAATAAGAATGATCAAGCCTCATCTAAAAAATACGTACAAATAATATCTGGAAAGTCCGTCTGTCCTCAATAGGCAGTATCGAGGTTTAATTTTCTTTTTATTAAGTATAATTGTTTGCACCCATTTATGTAGTTTCAATTATAATTTGGAATTGTACCTATCTTAGACCGGTTGCCCACTAAGGCTGGAGTTATTATGCGTTTGTAAACAGTGAGCACAAACAGCCTTGGTAGGAATTCGAACTTGGATCGCAGATTCCATTTTTCCTGCTCACAATGCTTCTCATACCAACACCTCCTACCCAAAAGCTTAATAGATATGTACTAGCAGGACCTGTGGATATACCACAGTATAATAATTTAATTAGTTCAACGTTTGATATATTTTCTTAAAGCTATTGCCAAATAGTTCAGTATGTAAAACGTATAATAATCTTGATTTATCTCTCTATCTCTATCTCTCTCTTTCTTTCTTTCTTTCTTTTCTTTTCATTTTGTTCAATTGAAACATATTCACATTATCGCTTCCGCTCGCTCACTCCCCCCTCTCTTCTCTTTCCTCTACTATCTTTCTTTTTCTATTTTCT
>CM042137.1:121335266-121345266 GCA_023376005.1 Doryteuthis pealeii | reverse complement strand
CATCGTACTCGTATCGTTTGGAAGATGGGGGCAAGTGACCATATAGCTGCCTCCTTGTGGGGTGCTGTTTCCACTTGTTCAAGACTGCACGCAGCATTCTTGTGCAGGTCCCATCTAGCTTATTCTCAAGGCGCTTCGTTAGGGTCCAGGTGGTGCAGCCATACAGCAATAATGATATAACCACAGCCTGAAAGAATTGTCGCTTTAACTTGTCAGCGAGATCGGATTTCCACATGACTAACTTTAGAAAAGGCTAATTCTTCCATATTTGGATGAATAGATTCATCAATTATGTATATATGCAACACTTACCTGAAACTCAAACAGATTTTACAAGCATCATAAATTTACTTTCATAAGCTTTGAAAATTTTCTTACAACCTGATACCGTTTCGGAACTGTGTAGCAATTCAAAAAGTTTAGAGGAACAAATCAATGTGATTCCAAACTTTTGGTAGGTAGTATATATATATATATATATATATATATATATATATATATATGAGAGAGAGAGACACGAAGATCTACCCAAGAATTTAGTAAAGTTAAAAGATAAATTAGTTTTTCAAAGAAAAAAATATTGGTTCTTCGTTTCCCAGTATCGTGATTTCGAGAGATGTGCGAAATATCCGGTGAGATTGGAGAACCACTAAGACGTGAGAAAAAAACATTTGAACGATCTTTTTGATTGCCTTGAACTGCCAGAAAAACCATCATGCGTATATATATATATATATATATATATATAATATATGGATTCCCAGATGAATTGCTCTGGCATGAAACTCGAGTAGGAATTTTTTATAAAACTCGCTTTTATAACACTCGCCTCTTAAAAAACGTACATATATATATAATCGATATTTCAAATATAAAAACAATTTAAAAAATCACTCACAACTCTGAGGTTCACGTACCCGATCTTCAGGTGAGTTTGGATCCACGTGCCTTTTATCCATTCAATAGAAATCAAATAAATAAATAAATAAATAAATATATATATATATATATATATATATATATATATATATATATATATATATATATATATACGAACCCCTCCGAAAGAGCAGGATGATACAAAGTCTATTTCTGAAGCGGAGTTTAAAGGTTTGAATTCAGAGTTTTACTTCTCCTAAGCAATTTACTTAGCGAAGGTTAAAGCGCCCAGTCTGCCTTACTATTTTCTCATAGCTGGAGGGAGAGTAGGTGGATTCATACTTTCCCCAAAGGTATTAGCGCTATGTGTTAATTCAATTAAATATGAATATGTTATAATATATATCATATAATATCTGAAGCCTGTTGAATTCTACTAAATTACATTTTAGTAGAATTCAACAGGCTTCAGAGGTGTTTTAACAAACTCACTTCAAATGTGTTGATTTTACGGTTTTATTTTATAATTGAAATATCCTGATGTTGCTCTGCATTCTTGTACATAAAGCATCTTATTTCATGGAATCAAACAGTTTCCTATGGTAAATTGTCATTATATATGTATATATTCGAATATAGGCCGATGAATAGAATCACTTTTTAAAATCTTAATCTTTTTCAAAAACGTTAAACGTTTTTAGTGTTTAGATATTTGTGACTACCGTGATCCTTAACTATAAGTATCCCATAAGTTTCTATCTTATATATAATATGTGTGTAAAAAATATATAGAAAATCACAAAGTGTTCCAAAGGACGAATATTTATTCTTGGTTTTCTTTTATAGTGGGATGCTCATAAAAATTTTTAACCCCCCCCCCCAAAAAAAAACAAACCATAGTATAAAAGTTAACCAAATTCTTCAACTTAGACCCTCCAACACCCGCACACATTATGGTATCAACCATGACCCACATTCCTTCCCACTACTCCCAATTTTAACGGAACTATCGACTCAACGTCCCCTTTCCTCAAACCTCTACCCCAATATCAATAACTGCTACACGGGATGACAGCGACTACCGCTGCCTTTACCAATAGGCGACCAGCACTATTCATAACATGACCGGCAGAGGCTTAACGTCTCCAGCACCAAGATTTCACCACGTGCACGTTGCAAAAACTGAAACGTTTATAACGTCGACAATACCACCAAGAATAAATATTCATCTTTTGGAACATTTCGTGTTTTTCTATATTTTTCCTCATACTGTTAGGTTGATTTCCACATTTTATTCATATATATATATATATATATATATATATATATAAGGACATAGTGTATTTGTCTGTCTGTCTGTAACCAAAACTATATTACTATTCAACTCACAACCCCTTTAATTATTTACGTCACATTCTTCAGGATTTTATTCTTATTTAAACCTCAATTATAAATAAAATTGATTTACATTATTAATACTGTTGGCCTTATCTACATAGTAATAATATGCAATTGTATTTATATATACAACAAAATAGTGGTTTACAGTGTGAACGGGAAGACTAATTTGCATATTGATATTGCAAAATTGCAAAACAATGTGTTTGAAATGGCGAAGGCCGACAATTTTTTGCAAGATTATGTGCTTAATTAAAGTCATACCTAACTTGTTAATTAATCAATTATAATTAAATGAATTAGGCGTGCATATCTGTTTAAATGTAAAGCGTAAACAAATCGAGAAAAAGTCGATCTCTTTATGTACATTTCAGCCTATTAGGCCTCATCAGCAGAGCTATAGACAGGGCAGTGCTTTATGCGTGATTCGAACCCTACCTTTCAGGCTGACAGGCGGATACTCTAACCATTACACTAGCAGGCTTCACCAGAATAAACATTATATATACTAGAAAAAATATATGCACCCTCCGGGTGCAAGTATTTAAGTTTTGATATAATAAAATATCATATTAAATTAGAAAGGCTAATGAAACTGAATAAGAATGTAGATAAAAAGATTTGGAACAGAGGGGGTATAATCGAAAAATAGAACAACTTACTAACTATTTCATCATTTTCCATTACTCCCCTCTTTTACTGGTAAATTTTCCTAATTTAACTATTTAGTTAAAATAGGAACTAAAGGATAATATCACAGTTATTTCTTCTTGTAAATAAAGAGATTTGTGTTTATATTTCTTAAGATAAAACCAAACAATTAAAAATCAATAATACCAAGCACATATTTATTAAAATAAAATTTTAAATATCAATATGCAAATTAGCATTCTTGTTCAAACTGTAAACCGCTATTTTTTTGTATATATAAATACAATTGCATGTTATTAGTACGTAGATATGGTCAACAGTATTAATAATGTAAAACAATTTTTATTAATAACTGAAGGTTTAAAAGAATGAAATCATGGAGAATTTGACGTAAATAATTAAGGGAATTGTGACTTGAGTAGTAATATAGTTTCGGTTACAGACAGAAAAACACACAATCTCCATTATAATAAGATATATATATATATATATATATATATATATAATGTGTGTGTTTATGACGTTGAAGTTTGTGTAAGAATTCCAATGTGGTTCAAGCAATATATCAAATGGAAATTGACGTATCAATGTGTCGCTACTTGTAGATATAAAGAGTCGACAGTTCGGAGCCAATTGTTTTGCAGTTGCCATTCAGTATTTATATCAGTTGATAGGATTTAACGTTATTTTCTGTGCTACGTTCTGATTAGACGATATTTTTGTCTGATCTGAATTTCTGTCTTTTTCTTTTCAGAGTAACAAAAGATATTAGGGGTTAAAAAAAAATTACACTTAGCTCCCAGTTGTCGAATATTAGACTATAATTCTGCAGCTATTCGAACATGCCTTCTCGTTGATGAGATAAGAACAAAACAATTAGAACATGCACTTATTGAATATTTAGGGTCGGTGTCAGCCTAGGAACCACTAGGTTCCTGGTTCGATACCGGCCTTCGCCAACTCATCGTATGTGTAGCACAAGGATCTGTGCGATAAAGCTGGTGGTAGGTGTGGTACTCCACCTCAGATGCAAGAACAATCTCCTCGGTCTAGCGCTAGTGAAAAGGGGATAGACTCCCTCGCTGTCTGGCTGATATCAACTTTAGGCCACCCCGACGACTTTACTTTTCTTTTACTTATGTATTTACAAACTCACGACACTGTGGTTCACGTACCCGATCTTCAGATGAGCTTGCATCCTCGCACCTGATTTCCATTCAAGTAAAATCAAAATCGGTTTAGCTCAGTCGGTAGAGCGTCTGACTCGGAACCACAAGTTTCCGGGTTCAATACCGGCCCTTGGTAACTAAGTGCACGGCTTGCACAGCTTTGATCTGTGCGGTAAAGTGGGCGCTCCATCTTAGATGTAAAAACAAATTCCTTGGTCTGGCGCTAATGAAAAGAGGATATACTTCCTCGCTGTCCGGCTGATACTGACAATAGGCCACTCTTCCTACTTATTGAATTCTGCCGCTTATCAGAATACTTTCGCGGAAGGTCGAAGAACTGGTGAATGAAAAAGTTTCCCGTCTTTAAAGACTAGATTATGAATTCGCAATAGAAAACTATTTTTAATTAAAGAACACTGCAAACATTTATACTTATGTTGCTGGATTGCTCTATAGGTATAAGCTGTACAAAAACCCACCACTTATATTTATAGACTATTCCGCATAGCAGGGGCTGGTTTGAACAATAGAAAATACAAATAAGCAAATTATTTGTATTAAATAGGAATACTCACTATCTGTGTGCAACTTTTAAGAAATAACCTCACAAGAAATATAAATGTACAATGAAGGCAATTCCCTAACTTCTAGGCACAAAATAACCCCTAGAGGGGTTGAGATACCATTGAAATCAATCATTAATCTATTGTGCTGATGAGCAAGAAAGTAACCGTTTACTAGGATGACACATAGCTAACAATGTCGTTGAACATTGGCAAGAGTATCTTCTTCTAAGTACACAATCCATAGGTAACTTCAGGCTTTAACTATAAGAGTGAAAAAAGATTTTTTTCCAAGGTCTACCATTGATTCTTATCGACCAATGAAAATGCCTAATCGTGATGATGCGGAAGTGTCTTGGGCGTGACTCACTGTAAGAAAAACGAACGAAGAAAGAAAGAAAGAAAGAAAGAAAAGAAAGAAGCTAGTTGATAATTTGGAAAGAAAGAAAAGCTAGTTGAAAGAAAGAAAGAAGCTAGTTGATAATTTGGAAAGAAAGAAAGAAGCTAGTTGATAATTTGAAAGAAAGAAAGAAGCTAGTTGATAATTTGGAAAGAAAGAAGAAGCTAGTTGATAATTTGGAAAGAAAGAAAGAAGCTAGATAATTTTGGAAAGAAAGAAAAGCTGGTTGATAATTTGGAAAGAAAGAATAAGCTGGTTGATAAATAAGCTAGTTGATAATTTAGAAAGAAAGAAATAAGCTGGTTGATAATTTGGAAAGAAAGAAATAAGCTGGTTGATAATTTGGAAAGAAAAAAAGAAAGAAAGAAACAGAATGATAATTTGTAAGAAAAAGGAACGAACGAAGAAAGAAAAACAGAAAAATGGGTAGAGAATTTGGAAATAAAAAATTAAGGAATAAGAATAAGGAAAGAACAAAGAAAGAGAAACGGAGCGAGAATTCAGAAAGAAAGAAAGAAACAGATTGATAATTTTGTAAGTAAAAGGAACGAAGAAAGAAAGAAACAGAATGATAATTTTGTAAGAAAAACAAAGAAAAATAGATAGATAATTCTGAAATAAAAAATACCAACAAGGAATTAAGAAAGAAAGATAAACAAAGCGAAAATTAAGAAAGAAAGAAACCGATTGATACTTTTGTCAGAAAAAGGAACTCCCTCGTTTTTATTTTCTTCCCCAACCGTAAGCCACTGGTTGTGGTGGTTGAAATGTCATCGGGGACTGGTGAGGCTGCCAAGAAATTCAATCAGTGCCAGGCCGAAAGGTTTATGAAGGGTTTGTTAGGGGTTCAAAACTGGGTGGGGTTTGTCGGAAGTTGGGATTGGATTGATGATAGCCACATTCGTATTTACGTTCTGCATTAAGAGGCGAGCCCCCATAAAATGGCGGGCTTTCTTAAAAATTATCCCTGGGGGACTTGCATAGTGACAAAATTAATCAGTTTTATTTCCATGATGATTTTCAGTATTTTAGTTCCTCCTCTACACCATGAGCATAATAAATCTCATAGTACACACAGAATGCAATATACCTGATATACAACAACGTGTATATTTACACACACACACACATATATATATATATATATATATATATATATAGCCTGTTTACCGTTTTCAATAAAGTTAGCGGTCTGATGAAACAGATACCTGTGTGTAGAAATAGATCTATAACTGCAAAATGGACAATTATTTAAGCCTTTTCTTAACCAATTAAATTGCTATGTTCAATAATATTGATCATCAAGCTCTCAACTTTGACAGGAACAACTATAACATTCCGTTGTTGGAAGAAAGGTCTACCTTTGAATGATCCTAATACCAACGTACTGGTAATCCACCTACGGATATATATATATATATATATATATATATTATATGCTCCCAATTTGGTTGAGCACTTTGATTAGAAGGGATTTAATTGCAAAATTCACCGTATTCGGCGTACAGCTAAGCCTCGCATTGTTTACATAAAGTTTGAGGCCTCTAGTGAATTCCTTTCCGCTTAGAAATGTAGCGATTAAATAGTCTCCTATATTTGACAGCTGCCTGCAGCCGTACGGGTAAGAGGATTGGCGAACGATAGTTCATTCGGGTCTCGAACCCGGCCAGAGGTAGCTGTTAAACGGTATAACCGCACTGATGAGAGGTGATACCTCGAAACACGTGTCTGTCTGTGGATTACTTTATATATATATATATATATATATATATATATATAAAGATTTTTTTTAAATCATTTTTATAGTGAGTTAGAAGCATTAATTAAAATGTAATAATATATTTTTGAAGGCGAAATAATGCAAATTTATGTTTAAAAACATATTCAATTTTTTTTTTTTTTTTTTTTAAAGAAAAAAAAATCAAATATGTTTTTAAACATAAATTTGCATTATTTCGCCTTCAAAAAAAAAAAAAAATATATATATAATATTATATGTGTGTGTGTGTGTGTGTGTGTGTGTGTGTATGGATTGTCCATAATTATTGCGGCCTTTTTCAACACATTTTATAAATCGGTAAAAATTCAGGCACGTTCGGTTTTGTTGTTAACCACCAGTTAAATTCCCTACTTTTCCGAGCTTATTTAGACGACGAACGATGCTCGAATGCTCCACATGGAAGTCTTTGGTGACAATTCTCGTTCTCAAGCTTTCGTCCTCTTCCACGGTTACCAAAAGTGCCTGGTTTGAAGTTCCATGAAGCCTCTCGAGTTCGAAGAGACGTTTCTCGAGCTCGAGAATGTTCCCGAATTCGACAAGAAACACCTGAAAAAAAAAAGCCGGAGGGCACATCGGCCGAAACGTTGTGTAGATAACAATAAAGATACGAACAATAGTCCGAATAATCCAAATAATCCAAAAACCCTTTAATCGAACTGTTTTTTTTTAAATTAAATCCAAAAAAAGAAAAAAAAAACTCCCATGATTTTTAAAAGTATAATTTCAGTTTAATTTCCCATGTGACCGTTTTTTGTTTTGTTTTTGTTTTTGTTTTTCGGGCACACACGGAAACTATAAATGTGATTAGCCTTCACTTCCCACTCTCTCTCTCTCTCTCTCTCTCTCTCTCTCTCTCTCTCTCTCTCTCTAGCGGATGTTCTAAAAATTTAATACTTGGATATTGAACCGAGTAGTAAGCTTCCTGCTTCAAAACTTCTCATAATTTTTCTTACTTGTCCGATAAGTAAAACGTCAAGACAACCAATGTATAAATGTTTGCATGTGTTAGTTTTTAGATAAAAAATGTTTTTTTTTTTAAGGAAATTTGACTTGTATATTTATCAACCAGAAAGCGTCAACATTCTATCTAGTTATTTTCTTCTTTCATTTCCGTTATGGCATTGCATACTCTAGAAATTCTATCTATTTTGAATTGTTTCTATTTAAGTTTCTCCCTACCAATTTAAGTCTCTTCCTATCTATCTCTACGTATGAATCCCTATCTATGTTAGTCTGTGTGTGTGTGTGTGTGTGTGTGTGTGTGTGTGTCTCTCTCTCTCTCTCTCTCTCTTTCTCTCTCATATATATATATATATATATATATATATATATATATATATATATATATATGTGTGTGTGTGTGTGAATAAAATAGTTTGGAAAATTGCTGTACTATTAATCAAATACGATAGTAAGGGTACTCTATATACCAGGAAATAAACCCTGTAACAGTTTTTTATGGCAGTTCAGCCTGTATGGAATCATTCTATGCCACCTTGTTTAGGGGATTTTATACATTGCATATTAATACTTATGTTCTTTGCCTAGCTGTTTCTTTAGAGTTTTTGGACATAATTATGATATCAAGTATTCCCATCTAATACAAATAATTTGCACTCATTTGTATGGTTTTAAGTATTCCTATCTAATACTAATGATTTATTTACTTAGCATTATTATTAGCTATTTAGAATAAATTAGCTGCATCCCTTTTTAAAGGGTAAGACACCTACCTCCAAAAGTGCCTTTTCAGGTATGATACTAAATTGCATCTAGTAGTGAAGCTATTGTTCTGGAACCCTGGGGAGTGTGGAGTCGCACTTTCGCTGCCATTTTCGTGGGTCAATATTTCTTTTAAAAGATATATATTGTTAGAGAGGACATCACGTAGTGTAAGGGTTAGCACGCTAGATTCGTAAACCATTGTTAGTGAGTTCGATTCTTGTTGGGCGCCCCACTCTTATGGCCGTGTGCCACATCTAAGCTAACGTTAGTACAAAAACTATATAGTGTAAGATATGCGCGAGACGTGAGTGAACGTGGTGATCCAAGTTCAAAACTGGACGAGGCTATTTGTATTTCAATTCATTAGAGTGAATGAGTAATTTGCCGTATTTTCTTATAATAAGATTCACCCAAAATATCACGACTTATGTAAACAGATATATATTTAGTAAAATATAGCCATAATTAATATCACTGCTAGGTCGAAATAGAATAACGTAAATGAAAATATATGCCATATGCTAAATATGGCACCAATTTGTTTACGAGAATAAACACTAGCCTTATATATCTATCTATATATCTATATATATACTTGTGAATTTGACATATTTCTGTGTCATGGGAATGTAAGTATATTTGTATAATTACATCAAACTAGCTCTCAGCTGATCGCACGTCTAATCAGCGCCTGAAAACTCAAGCGTTTAGTTTCAACATAGTTGTATCGAATAACTTGGAAATTACAAAAAAATAATATACGACAAAGTAAATATATATATATATATATATATATATATATATATATATATATATATATATATAAAATAATGGAAAAGGTGACTAACCGGTGAATATGGTCACGATGGTTAGGTGGTGCAGAATTCAGGGGTGTAAGTCAGCGATGGAACAAATACAAAGTGCTCAGTACGTAATTAGAGCACATTTATTATAAAATGGGTACAAGTGATAACCTACTCGAGTTTCACCATAAGGATCTTCCGGGTTAAATCCACTGAATTAATCGAGATACCGATTAATAGCAGTCGATTATACGTGTGTGTTCATTGCGTTAAACTGTTTGTTATGAGGAACGCTGGTTTTCGATTTAAATGTTCTCACACCGGAAGTTGGTTTTTCGTAAGGATCAATATGTAAACAAGAGATGTGAATCGATTTTGTTAATGTTTTTACTAGATTACGGCTGTCTAACAACTGTTATGATGCTTAAAAGCGGTTTCATTAAAAAATATGTTCAAATCTATTTATTTTGTTTTGTTTTGATTGGAGTTATTATGAAGTGGGTGTGGTTATACGCATTTGGGTGTATTATATATATATATATATATAAATAATCGGTTTTTGCTTTTTGTGCAAAAATTATGAAGATTTGATTTATATTCGAAGATATTAAAAATTAAAACATACATAGAAG
>CM042137.1:121325266-121330266 GCA_023376005.1 Doryteuthis pealeii | reverse complement strand
GCTAAGCTTAGTAAATAGCTATACGGAGGTCAGTCGAGCACCAATTGTAGAATACTGTTAATTGTTGTTCTGTGTTACTTTCACCCTTAGCCAGGATTGAACCTGCAGTCTGGAAATGACTGTTACAGATTGTTAACTATTGGACAGTGGAACAGTCAAACACCTCCTCAGCTTAATGGACTCTTCCTGGCAATAGTGGCAGTAATTATTTAAGCTGTTATAGTGGGTTCATGGGAGAACTAGTAACTTAATGGTTAGGCTTGGCCATTCACATTGCTAAAACCAATTGTTGACTGTCTAACTGACTTACTTCAATACTAATGTCGTGTAATGGTTAACAAGCTAGATTTGCAGGCCATTGTTAACGAGTTCAATTCTCATTGTGTGCCCCATACTTCTGGCCTTGTGCTAAGTATATATTATTATCCGTGTTCTGAAAAAGTATAACCGCTATCATCTTGCAACACCCTCTGGGTAAAAGTGAGACCGTCAAATGGTATGCTCCCAGACTAGCCTTGTCTGGTTTCAGGACGAAATCTCCTTGGAGAATAATCAGGAACTTAAATCTGCCCATTCTTGAATTACTTTTCACATCATTACAGTACGCAGTTCTCATTTCACCCACCTCTCCATTTGGTTGGCATTCCTCTTACATTGATAAAGGCTTGAAGAAAAAAGTAAGATCTGTATATCAATACGCTTGTTCCTTAATCTTCCGACCGTTATCATGTTGCAACACCCTCTGTTTAAAAATTAGACCTTCCTAATCATCCAAGATGAAATGCAAAAATATAAATCCTGATAATTATTCACCAAATTCTTATTTCTTATGAATGTCGTCACCGCAGCTAAATAATGGACCATTCTGTTTTTTTATTATAAAGAATGAAAGGAATGAAAAAGGGCATGCTACATAGAAAAATATAATAGAAAAAGAAAGAGATGGGGGAAGATAGATGGGTGAGGGCGCGGAAGCAATGATGCCAATCTATTTAAAGGAACATAATGAAAAGATGAATGTGAAATGCAACCAGCCTCGTCCAGGATTTGAATCTTAGTCACCTTGTCTATATCTTACAATGATAACCTTTACACAACGGGTACCACACAAATATTCAGTTGAGGCAAATAATTCTGATAACCACTGTATTTATCAATCGGCTATTGAGGTATATTATGTAATGCAGCCGTATTTTTTTAAATGAAATCCTAAACCACGCCTTTTTTTATTCCTACTTTGAAATGCCAGATAATTAGTCATGTGTACTTGATCTACTTGGACAATTCGGAGCATTCATGAACTTTTACTGGGAATTGAACGCTTGACCTTGCTTACAACACAACAGTTCGTTCTTTTAAAAATAAACTTTGAAATCAGGTGCTTAAATGATGAAACAAACAACAAAAACGGCTTTTGGTTAACCCTACTCCTCATCCCCGTCCCCACCACACAAAAAAAAAGGCTGCGAAGAGGTCAGAAAAAATGCGGCCATTATCTGGTGACTTTCAGAGAGGAATCTGTTGAGGAACGACAAATGAGTGCAGTGTTGTGCAAAACGGTGGGGTTCCTTAGAGAAAAAAAAAAAAAAAGGACTTACTGATTTTTTAAAAAAATGCACTGCACTTATTTATTTATTTTTATCCTTTTTTTTTTTTTTTTTTAGATGTTTTTGTCACGTGATGTTAAATGACTGCCTGCGTCTTATCGCCATTTTGCCGATGACGTCATCACTACCGGATGTTCTTTGTATCATTTTCATTCGACATTCTTCGGTGACTGTTTCTATAAAACATATATATATATATATATATTATATGCCAGCATTCATAGCCCTTATTTAAAAGGAGAAAAATAAAGCTATAAAAACTCGATAAACACACATTTCTTTATACTGTAGCATGTATATACCTCTTGTGAAAGAAACACCACATTCTCTCTCTCTCTCTCTCTCTCTCTCTCTTTATTTATATATATATATATATATATATATATATATATATATATATATATAGCATAAGCTGAGAGAAAACACGTGCCGATTGAATAAAGTATCTTATGTTAAGAATGAACATACCAATGATTATCTTGGCCTAACAGTTATCGCCTTTTAATGGACTCGGTGACACGAGTTCAAATCCCGGACCTGGTAGTTTGAGTTTCATTTTGATGAATCCATCTATCCTCCATTCTCAGCTATGGGGTAATAGTTGTTTAGATGCAGCTCTATAGCCTTGGTACGCAACCAACCTATGAGAAGAAAAACTCGCTATTCTCCGCTTATACATTGACTTTGTGGTGCATCCTGCAGAGGTTTTGGGTAAATACATAGCCGGTCTCACGTGTAATGACTAATCTAGACTTGCATATCAATTACTGACAAGTTTTAAGTTTGATCCCGACTATATCCTTCAAGTTGTGGACACAACTTTTCAAGAAAGAGGTCATATCCTTTTGCAAAGGGATAGAGTTAGCGTATTCTTAACCACACCAACCTGGCGTTTAGTGTATTTTCGACTTAATAATTTTACCACTTAGGTAACGGCAAGTATTATAAGTAACATCTGGCATGTGTACTAGATTAGAGTAAAGGTTAGTAAATTGCAACAATCATCTTGCACTAGATATCGGTATGAACAGACTGAGGCGTAGATACATTTGAACATATTAAGATTGAGTTACATAGGAACATACTGAAGTAAAGTAAGACTTTTAAAAAACGTTTTCCCAATGAGTTACATGGCAAGCCCCAACCCCTTTTTATCATATGGGTGCTTGGTGGAGCAGGTCTACATGTCCTGGGAATGACGTTAAACTCTATCTGATGGTGAGGTTCCAGTTTTGGAGGTTTGAGGAATGTGGAGCACCCCTTCATCACCATTGCTCCCTGGTCCACTCTGACCCGGAGTGGTAGTACCTGTTAGGGTCCCATCTATGGGTTAAATAAAAAAATGTATTTATAAAAAAAATGTATTATCCATTAAGAATTGATTTATTTCAAAACTTTATCGGCATTAAATGACCCATTGAGGTTGATATGCCACAAAACAAAACCAAACAAACCAATGAGTTACATGTTTAAGCACACTATTTTTTGGTAACGAGATCAATAGGAGGAAATAATAGAATGATTATGTAGTTTCCAGGCGACAGACCTTTTAACTATTTATTAATCATTAGCTGAACCTGTGAATATACCACACTACGATAAGTTAATTATTACAATGTTTAGTATGTTTACTCAAGAGCTATTGAAAATAGCTTAATACGTAAAAAATATAAAAATCTTGATTTAACTCTCTCACTCTCTCTTTTTTCTTTTCTTTCTTTACACTTTTCATTATGTTCGATTGAAACAGATCAGCGTTATCGCTTCCGTACGCTCATCCCCCCTTTCTCTCTCTCTCTCTCTTTCTTTCTTTCTTTCTTATTATATTTTTATGTGTAGAATGTTACATTAAAACTTCGGATAACAGATATTTGACAAAACCAAAAATATAACTTAGTATTTCTGTGGCGGGGATGGAGGTCTCTTTCCGTATCCTCTAAACTTTGTGAGATGTAGATTGATAATTTGGCTATGGAAAATTTTTACTAATTCACGAAATTTAAAAAAAATTATTTGCATTTAAAAAAATTTTTTTAATTTTTAATTTTTTTTTTTTTTTTAAATTAAAAATTTTTTTTTTTTTTTTTAACACTTTCACCCGAAAAGCATAGTATGCATAAATCGCCACGTGAAGCTGCAATTTCTTCCATTTGCTTAAAGTTTCCGCCCAAAAAGTCGCATCTTCAATGAAAAGACACTTGAATATGTTATTAAAATGTCCTTCTTTAGCATTTTCCCTTGCTTTAGATTTTTTCTCTTTCTAACTATTTTTCTCTTTCTAACTTTTTTACTCTTTTTTTTCTTTCTTTTTCTCTGGGTCTGGCATTTTTGTCAGTCTTTAAAAATACTTGATGTGCACAAAAAGATTTTATTACAAAAACAACATACAGAGACTGACAATAAAAAAAATGAAAAAATAAAAAAATACTGTAACTGTATATATAAAAACAATATATTTTTTTGCAGATATTTAAAAAAAAAAGGACGTTGTAACGTACAGAGGGTCTCACAAAAACCAACATATTGATAGTACCTATCTACGTGTGTCAAGTCCTGTCATCGCCTGTTACGGACTAGCCTACCTTACCTTTCGTAGAGAGTGAATGCGCTGGTCCACGACAATTTGTACACTGTTGTTTTAGAACATCGGAGTGATTGCTGTGCCTGCTTCAGGTTGCTTCGGCCTCTGGAGCGGCTAAGTAAAATTAACAGCGTCGATCCCAGAGAGTTACCCCCCCAGGTAATACCTGCCCCCTTGATTTAAAGGGGCAGAGCTGGGTTTATTGCCCAGCACCGGACCCCCCCCCCCTTGAGAATGAATGCCGACTGGACCAACCCTTATTTTGTACCTACCGCCTTCCACCCATGAGCTTCGGCTTGTGGGTGGACCCACATAAAAATGTCCTTGTATCACGCCCTCATAAGTGGGATGAGAGGCAAATACCCTGAGACTGCGAAGATTAGGGAACCATTACGCGAACCGTCTACCTCTATGTTTAAGCACTCTGTTGCGAGTTATTCTATGCTTGGCGCAAACTGTTGGTTGTACTAGTATACTGAAATTTTATGATCCAGTGTATAATATCACCTCAGATAAATAATGGACCCTTCCGTTTTGATTCATAAAATATGAATGCGTGTATTCAAATAGTGTGCCCTGTCATCACCTCAGATAAATGATGGGACCATATCATTGCAACTGTGAGGAAAGAAAGGGAAGAAAAAGAACGTACAATACGCCAAAGGGCAAAAGAAAGTAAATATAGAAAGAAAAGTGCGAGAAAGGGAACGATAGCACTTACCACCACCTCCCCTTTATACTACCGTGCTACTCATTCGCCGAATTGGCGAAAGTCGGTATTGAACCCGGAACCTTGTAGTTCCGAACCGGAT
>CM042137.1:121310266-121322766 GCA_023376005.1 Doryteuthis pealeii | reverse complement strand
GCTATGTTAGTCAGATAATTAGTTACATGAAATGTTCAGTTGAAATAAAAGTTTAAGAAAAATAACACGGTCTTGTGATTAATGGACGTCTTGGTAACAGGACGGATTTAAGAGAAGAAATGAGTTAAGTGCGACCACCAAGAAGTCACCAAGACGAAGCCAAAATGTTCGAAGAGACCTAGAAGAACTTAAGATGTCAAAGCCGACAGAAGAAGAATAGAAGAAAGTAAGAAGTAATGAGAAGGGAATACAACATATGCATTTATGAAGACTACCAAATCTTGATAGATCATAGACGTCTTTACCAACTCAAACATCATGATTGATAACTAATTCAACTTATGAAAAATATACATAATACGTAAGTGTAGATATCCGTAGAGGGATTAGTATTCTGCTCTGTTGCAACTATGTTCTGAGAATTCAGATTTGGTAGGTGGTTTAAATTGCAGGTTGGGCTATTCCATTTGTGTATTTAGGTCAAGTTCCTTTTTAGTTTTTACTACTCGATGAGTAGTTTATATAATATATATATATATATGTATTAATACGCTTGTCCCTTAATTGTACGACCGTTATCATCTTCAACATCCCCTGCTTAAAAATGAGACTATCCAAATAGTCCAAGATGAAATGCAAAAATGTAAATCCTGATTATCTGGTGTCGCTTATCCGCCGAATTCCTATTGCTTATGAGCGTTGTCACTTCAGCTGAATAATGGACCATTACGTTTTTATTAGAAATAAAGGGTAGAAATATGATATACTACATAGAAAAATATAAGAAAGACAGAGTGAGAGATTTGTATATATGATAAGAAAGACAGGAAGATAGAGCTAGTTGTATCAGTACTATGGTATGGCTGCACCATTTGGGGCCCTAGCAAAACGCCTAGAGAATAAGCAAGATGGGAGCTGCACAAGAATGCTGTGTGTGATCTTAAACAAATCGTGGAAATAAGATTCCATGAGGAAGCATCTGTACGGCCACTTGCTGCCTCTCATACAAGCCATCCGAGTGAGACAAACAAGATATGCTGGACACTGCTGGAGAAAGATGAATTCATAAGCGACAGTCTCTTGTGGAAACCAACACATGTGCATGCCAGTGTGGACTGTCCAGCAAAGACATTCATTAACCAAATCTGCGCGGATACAGGAAGCTGCACAGAGGCAATTTACTTGGGCTGATTTAATAAAGCGCTCTGAGAAAACATGAAAGATAGGAATGGTTGGCGAAAGATTGTCATGGATATCCGTGCAACTAGCACGACATGATGATGACGATGATTTATTTTGAACTATGGGAACATTCAGAAAATATGACCTGTAAATTTATGGTAACTTATTTTTCACCTTGCGCCACTTCATATTACGAGATATTTTATACGAATGTTCTACTTTCAAATACCAGGGGAAATGTGTACATGCTTAGAGGAGGGAGGGTGTTATCGTTTTTTATGTCTTTTAGAATCTGATGGCCCTGAATCGTTTGGTGTTTTTCCCCCGCAACTTGTAATGCTATCCTTTCGCGTTTTCTTTGCTTAGCCTTCTACTGCCGGCCGCTTATGTCACACTTGAGGACACGTCATGCACTACAAGATTTAATATAAACGTCCATTCATATCCCGAGGGAGTCTTAAGAACAGTTTAATCAGTTTACTTTCGACTCTTTAACTCAGCCGATCTGAAATCAAAGCTGAAGGCTTTTTTCATTAAGCCAGTTAAACGATATCTCTTTCGAAATCTGACGAGTTTAGACGATTGTGACACCAGCAGACTGAGCTCTTCAATTTTAGAATCAGTTTTTGCCTCATTTGATTGAATGATTGATTTTAACGGCACATCGACCTGTCTCTCTTATTATAATGGAGTTTTTCTGTCTGTACCGAAACTGTATCACTACTCGAGTCACAATTCCTTGTTATTTACATCACATTCTCCATGATTTTATTTTTATTCAAACCTCAAATATTAATAAAATTGTTTACATTATTAATACTGTTGACCATATCTACATATTTTAACATGCGATTTATTTATATATACAAAATATAGTGGTTGCAGTGTGAAGGGGAAGGCTAATTTGCATATTAATATTAAAAATTTGATTTTAATAAATATGTGCTTAGTATTATTGATTTCTAATTGTTGTTTTATCTTAATGAATATGAGCAAAAATCTCTCCAATAAATCCATTAACAATATTACAGTAATTTTATCTTTACTTCCTAATTTAACTAAATAGTTAAATTATGAAAATTTAGCAATGAAAGACGGCAGGGAAGAAAAGGCAAGTTTTAGTTGTTCCCCCTCTGTTTCAAATCTTTTTATCGCATCTTATTTAGTTCCAATACCCTTTCTAAGTTAACATAATATTTTATTTCATTAAAACTTAAATACTTGCACCCGGAGGGTGCATATATTTGCTAGTATTATAATGATGTGGTTAATAAATGCCTGAAGAAGATATCAGAAGATCTGAAACACGTGTCGCGAATGTAAAATAATAATAAAAAGTAAAAAAAAAAACATAATCCATTTTGCAGACCTTCTTTTTTATAATATATATTATATATCCCCTGAGGGAGACTTACACTTCAGCAGGGCGTACAGTAAGCATATTCTAAGCCTCGCCAACGGAACAGTCTCATTTGAAACCAGGTTTTTGATAATATGAGTATATGTCTACAAAACATGTGCGTACCAAATGGAATGCCTTCTATATATTTCTTTGAAAACTGGAACAGACACAGGGAGCACAATAACACTGCCAGATAGAGCGTATTTTCAGCTACAAAACACGATGTCGCGATGATCAAATCTGCAGTGGAAGCGACTCCCATTATAGAGCAACGTTGATGGAAAGATTGGCAGCTCTGCGATGCAGCTTAGAATATGCCGACTTCATCCTCTGTCTAAGGGTTAGACCCAATCGTCCATCCTAGGTATGGTGTTAAATTGCATCCGATGGTGAGGTTACAGTTGTGGAGCTCTGGGCGCTTCATTGCCATTTCTCCCAGGTCCATTCGGACACGGAGTGGTGGTAACTGTTAGTCCCATCTATGGCTAAAATAGAACTGTGTGAAAATGATTCATATTAGATTGGAATACTCTTGACCCATCTATATACCAATACTCTTGTTCTTTAATCTTCCGACCGTTATCATCTTGAAACACCTCTGGTTAAAAATGGGACGCCAAATCGTCCAAGATGAAATGCAAAAATGTGAATCCTGATTATCTGGTGTTGCTTATCCGCCGAATTCTTATTTCCTATGAGTGTCATCACCTCAGCTAAATAATGTAAGAAAGGGGTGGAAAAGGACATGCTACGCAGAAAAATATTATAAAAAAGAAAGCGTAGGGGAAAGATAGAGAGAGGATGAGCACAGGAGCGAAAACACTAACCTGTTTCAATCGAACATAAGGAAAAGATGAGGCGCGTGGTGTACTGGTTAGAGTCGATGGAAATGAACTTGTCGACCCAAGTTCAATTCCTGGACGAAGCCACAGTTCACATAGCGCTAATACCCTTGGTAAAGTTATGAATCCAACTATTCTCCCTACAGCTTTGGGTAAATAGTAGGGTACACTGGGCTCTTTAACTTTGGTTAGGCAACCAGTCTAGGAGAAGGAAAACTCTGAATTCAAATCCGGTCACTACTAATATATGCACAGTCCTACTTAGGGATCTATTTCATTTTTTGTAAATTTTAAAGAGGAAAAAATTAAGTATTAATATATATGTAAAATAATGTACTGATAATTGCCTCAATTATGTACCTTACCAGGGTTAAAGAAACCAGTCTGTTCTTAAACGCAAAGCAGATGTGGGCTAGTTATTGAGTAAAGAGCGGATGAAAAATAAGGTTTTTAAAATGGTTTCGGTTAATAACTGCATTTTAGCGCCAATTTTAGGGTACAGACGCGACATACCACTTAAATCCCTTAAGAGTTGTAAAATTCCTTTCGTCATTCGACTTCCGGTCTTTGTTATGAAGACGGTCGTTAAAAGACTTAGACGAAAAAAAAAAGTTAAATAAATTTTTGGACAAAGGAAATGAAAACTAAATGTTGATCTGAATCTTTGAAATATTTTCCCTCGAGATAAATCGTCTTAGCAAATTTCTCAAATTACTCGTCTATCCATTTCTCGATCTCAATAAAGAAAAATGCAAAACACACACTCAGGAAACGGTTAATCTTTCAATAAACTAAATTTTAACAGCATCTGGACAGCATCTAAACAGCACTAAGTGTTTGTTGGTTTGGTTTTACGGCATGTCAACCCATCGGATCATTTTATACCGAAGACGTTTTTGTTTTATTCATTCTTCACCCGTACTCGATTTAAAAAACAAAAACATTTTTTTTTCTATTTAACTCATAGATGGGATCCTAACAGGTACTACCACTCCAAGTCAGAGTGGACCTGGGAGTAATTGGAACTTCACTATCAGATAGTTTAACGTCATACCAGTACACGAAGACCCTCGGCCATCGCCTTCTAACACATGATAAAAAGGGTCGGGTATAGTCATAAGGGCAATAGGATTGGAACAATCATATAAGTGGTAAGGCTTGATGTAACCAGCCAATTGATTGGAGGGGACCCTCTCCGTCTCGGTTAAGTAAGGGCCAAAGTGGCGTGTTGCATGTCATAGACTGCTCACCCACCAGTTTTCCGTTCTTAAGCATCACGGGTCGTCATCCACGGCCAACACGTGGTCCCATGGGGGTGGGGGTCTTACCTCACTGCAGAACTGAAGTCGGTGTATTCTAAAGCCCCAGCCAACAGGGCTGAGATACAAGTGTACTTGTAAACTATTTTTCTACGTTGAGTAAGATTGATTTATTTTAACGACGTGTTTGTGTACAAACATGTAAAAATTAACTTATAATGAACACTATTCCTTAAACCCTAGGCATAAAATAACCCAATGTGTTGAGATGCCATTAAAATAAATCGATAAGAATTAACCTAGGGTTCAATGAGTGTACATGCTTAATTTGGGGGCTTCCTGTCAAACTGTTTTTCCATCTATCAAGGACTGACGTAATGTTTCCATTTATTAATATAGAATTTTTTATCAAGTAAATGATTTTAATTTTATTAGGGAAAAATGTTTAGAATATTAAGTATTACCAAAAGAAAAAAAGATGTTTAATTTCAATAGCGTTTTCTGTCTCTCTATTCATGAATCTAGTCATGTATATTAAATTGATAAACCTTCCTAGACACACGTAGCTGCAAATAGTCGGCCTTTGTACAATCGGCGTGCGAAAAAGGTAAACGTAATACTTCCATTACCTGAAAATTATGTTGAATTTAAATGAACGTAAAAAAAATGAATCTAAAATAAACGTGAGCTTACCGAAAAGAGAGAAAAATACAAAGAAAAAAAAAAAAAGAAAAGAAAGATAGCGTCGTCATATTTGCCTGATTCCTTCCGCATCAGAATTGCAAATTGCTCGATTTAAACGTCTCTTTTTATTGACTTGATTAAAGATTTCTTCTTCTTTCAATTAATGATAACATTTAAATGCTATGCAGGCTTTCTCCGGGACTGATTGCTTCAACTTTACACTGTACATGCGTTTGTACATACAGCAAGATCATCCAACGTAGTCAGGTTAAATATCTCTTATTACACCTCTTTCTTTCGTCTGTCAAAGTCAATTTTCAACAAGTGTAATGTATAAAATTATTCTTGTGCGAGGATTGTTTGGATTTAGTATTCTCAAATCAGTTCCATCCAATTCGCCCACAGTCCTGTCGACTGGGGATGTAGAACACACCGACTGCAAAGGGAGTAAAACTCCTCCAATGAGGCCACCTGTTGGCCGTGGGTAGCTTAAGGACGGAATCCTGGTGGCTGAAACAGTCCATGAGGAGCAACCCCCCACTTTAGCCCTTACTTAGGCTAGACGGGTGGCTGGAGAGGCCGCCTCTGTCAAGCCCTGGTCCCTATATAATTGTCCCAAACCTATTGCCCTAATGAAACTCCCCAATCCTTTTTATCATATAGGTACTAGAAGGTGGTGGCTGAGGGTCTTAATGAACTGGGTATTACGTTAAAGTCTATCTGGTGGTGAATTTCCAAACTTGGAGCGCTGGGAAATATTAGCTTTGTGGATATGGTGCTAATACCCTTGAGAAAGGTATACACCTAACTACTCTCCTTCCAGCTATGGCTACATAGTAGGACAGCCTGGGCTCTTTAACCTTGGCTTGGTAACCAGTCTAGAAGAAGGAAAACTTTGAATTCTAAACCTATTAAACTCCGCTTAAGAAATTTACCAAGTTCCACCTCCTGCTTGTGTGGAGGAGTTGGTAAATATATATACCCGAGCGACCTAAGCAATGCACGGGGATTTACGCGTTGTCCCGGTGGGGGCTGCCTACCCAGGCAGAGACCAGCAGGGCCGGGTTTATTGCCTGGCGCCTAAGGCTCCCAAAAGCAGAATGTTGGGGGCACACATTTTTTGTTTTTTCCCTGGCCACCACGCGAGCTTCGGTTTGTTCGTGGCCCCCTTCGTAAAAAATACTTTGTTAATCCGGAAAATAACTACCTTGTGACAATAGAGCCAATCGGTTGGGTATTTGTATCGCTATCTCGAAGTAACGGTTATCGTCATTGGGAGTGTACTCGACGAACCGAGATCAAATCCTGGAGCGCTATTTTTAATTTGATATATCGCCAATAAATTTGTGAAGGTTACGTTATGGATAAAATAATAGGACAGACTGAGCTCTTTAAACCTTGTATGACAACTGCTATTGGAGACGGAAATAAAGACCAGTTGTAATAGACCGTTTAAAAATTGACCTTGTGTAGCATCCTACTCGTAGCGGAGGGGTTGGGTAAATATGTACTTAAAAGTAATATATATATAACTATATATAATTTACCAACCTCTACATATGAGTAGGATGTGACACAAGTTTAGTTTCTTAAGCGGAGTTTAATCGGTTTGAATTCGGTTTTCCGTCTCCTAGGCTGGTTACCTAGCCAAGGTTAAAGAGCCCAGTCTGCCCTACTATTTACCTATAGATAGATGAAATTACTTGGATGCATACCTTTTCCAATGGTATTAGTGCTATGTGAAACGTAAATATTCTCGTCCAGGATTTGAACTCCAGTCGACGAATCCATTTTCTACGACTCTAACCACTACACAAAGCATCTCTAACCTAAACCTTAAAAGTACATGTAACTCGGCAGCCAGGAAATTCCCATTTCTATATTGCTATTGCCTATCAGCTGTGATTTAACACCCTAGCAGGCTATTAAATAGCATTACGCCATTCTATATTTTCAGCTAGGGTGAAGGCTGCGGGAGGGGAGACTCAGGGTTTTAGGGGTTAAAAGTAGGAGAAAATGAAATAATATCTAGCCATACTGCCCCCAAACTCGTTTAAGTATTTAATGCCTTCTGCACACACCCCATCGGCAGTTTTTTTTCTCCCTTTTCTTTCTAATATTTTGTGCGCATTGATATCTGCCCAGGAACTCCTGGCTGGCAATATCGTCCATCACGTGTCATCTTCCCCCCTCTCAAACGTGTCTCCATTATTTTTATTGTATCTATTTATTTATTCATTCATTTTTTTTTCTGTGCGAATGCCTTCTTTTGTTTTTCTTTACTCTTCTGTCGACACAAAGGAGAGTTGCTATGCGGTCAAACAACATTACGTTCATAAACGAGGGGGACGGGATATGGGTGTGGTCTGATGGACCGTAGGTACGGGGGGGGGAAAGCAAGCGAATGATGCTGGATGCAGCTCTGCATAAAACCTTAAAGATGAAAAACCACACGTGCACATGTGCAAACATAGGCAAATCAATAAGTCCATAGCTAAAGTGTTTATTTTAAAGTACAAATATTTGTTTTTCAACATGATCTTTTCTCTTGTTAACGCACTTAATTCAGTGATGAATATTAATCCGTCGGCCTGTCCGTGAGGTTTAGAAAACGCTCAATGTATCCCCTAAAGAAGTTAAAGTACCCAAATCCTCCCCAAAAGATAAATTCTGAGTATGACACTAAATGGTATTTGGTGGCGTAAAGTAAAGTCGTCGGGGCGGCCTAAAGTCGGTATCAGCCAATCAGCGAGGGAGTCTATCTCCTTTTCAGTAGCGCTAGACCAAGGAGATTGTTTTGGCATCTGAGTGGAGCGCCACACCTTACCATAAGCTCTTTACTTTACCGCAGAGATCCCTGTGCTACTCATACGCTGAGTTGGCGAGAGTCGGTATCGAACTAAGAACCTTGTGGTTTTTAGCCGAACGCTCTACCGACTGAGCTAACCCGGCGTGGTTGTAGTTTATATTAAAGAATAGGCTTTATTTCTTCATGTCGACTTCATAGTCTTCTCTTTTCCTCTCTACTTCACTCTGCCACACGAGTTCAAAACCTGGACGAGACTGCTTGCATTTCAATACCTAATGCCTTTGTATGATACCACGAACCACTAATATATACGACCCCACATATCACATAAGCAGAAAGAATTCTAACAGAAATGTAATAATAAAAGATTGTAAACAAACACATTTTATTTATTAAAAAAAATATGCAGATTTTTTATCTCTATAAATAAAATTTATTTTGACCTTAGCCTTAAAAACAACATTTTAAGGAATATTTTTTAATTTCATTCGGTGCAAAATTTTTATTAGTTTTGACTAGTGTTTATTTCTTATTACTTTAATTCTTATTGATTTTTCTTAATTTTTTTTAATTCAATTTTTTTTATATACTTTTTCAAAAAAATTTTCAGGTAAAAGAAGTCAGAACTAATAATAATTGATGTTATTTTATTTCATCTAAAAATAAAAAGTAGAATAAGAAAAATATATTCATTTCAATAAAATTCCCTGTCCTTGCGATTGCAATTAATTCGGCGGCAAATATAAATTACGTAATACAGACATGCGCAATGTTGGGTTACGGACTTATTGATCTTTAGAGAAGGCATGTAGAAGCCACCCAGTTTTATTCTTTGGTGGTAAATTGCTATTTAATGTATGTCACAGTTTAAAAAGCGAATGAATGTGTAATATGCGCGTGCAAGTCATTGCGCCCTTTTGCATTTGCAATAAGTGCGTGCATCTGTGTGTTGTGGCTTTCGAGTTAAATACTATTGACTGCGGACGTGACGTTGTAAGTGATACTCGGCTCGTGCCATTCACGTTAGGCAACCTTTTTTCTTTTTTTTATTGACCTCATGGGAAATGGGGAGCGCAAAGTATTGGGCGTTAGTTTTTTTTTAAATGTTTTGAATCGGCATGAAACTGTGTATAATTTAATTTGAAAATAGTTCCGCCGACATTTCAATTTCCGTCCTGATCTCTCTCTCTCACCTTCTCTCATATATATATATATATATTATATATATATATATGTGTGTGTGTGTGTGTATTTAGGCAGCATTTTTCTTGTAGGCATATATTGTTAAATAATGCAGCCATTTTCTGTCTGCAAGTTTTGTCCTTTGTTTTTTTTACGTATTGCCGGATTATTTTTGTAATATCTGGCGAAAATTGGCTGATGTATTTGCCATATGTCATAGACCGAGTACTTTCTGTCCTATCGTGGGCCATCTTCAAGGTATTTTGAAACCGTACAACAATGGGCTATTCCATTTGCCATTTATATAGGTTGTGTTTATTATTGTTGTTATTATCATTAGTTTTATTATCATTATTATTGTCATTATTATTATTACTTTTGCTATTATAATTAAAAAACAAAGGACAAAAATTGCAGACAGAAAATGGCTGCATTATTTAACAATATATATATATATATATATATATATATATATATATAATAACCAAGTACCAGTGCCTCATGTGTTATTTCTAAAGGTTAAGAAAATTGCGATCGGTTTGACAAAATTCCGCTTTATAATTTTCATTTTGAAGTTAGTAACAATAGTATTATAATTCTTATGTATTAAGATTATCAAGTATATATCTTATTATAATTGAGATTGTGTGTTTTTCTGTCTCTAACTGAAACTATTTTACTACTCAAGTCACAATTCTCTTAGTTATTTACGTCACATTTTCCATGATTTTATTTAAACCCCAATTATCAATCAAATTGTTTTACATTATTAATACTGTTGGTCTTACTACATATCAATAACATGCAATTGTATTTATATATATAACAAGATAGCGGTTTACAGTTTGAACGGGAAGGCTAATTTGCATATTGATATTAAAAAATTGATTTTGATAAATATCTGCTGGGTATTGTTGATTACTAACTGTTTGATTTTATCTTAATGAATATGAGAAGAAATCCCGGAGATAAATCAGAAAAGAAATCGAATAACAAAAAGAAATAGCTGTAATTTTTTTACTTCCTAATTTAACTAAATAGTTAAAATGGGAAAATTTAGCAATGAATTACGGGCGTGATGGAAGTGTTTACTTTCAGCTGTTCTAGTTTTTGAATATACCCACCTCTGTTTCAAATCATTTTATCTGCATTCTTATTTAGTTTCATTAGTCTTTTTAATTTAATATATTTTATTACCTTAAAACTTAAACACTTGCACTCGGAAGGTGCATATGTTTGTTAGTTATTATTAATGAATTATTATCAAACTATTCTTATTCTACAGCTCTCTGTCAAAATCCAAGTATTTGTCTATCTTTTCGATTTCATTCATTTTCACTCTGTAGTCCGTTGAAATGACAGAATCCACTAGATGGCAAATCTTTTTTCTTCTTAATTAGTACTAGGTCAGATCTTCTAGCCGTGACCGGATGATGCATTCGTATGTCAATATCCCAGAGAATTTTCTAGGACTGGTTCTGGTTTGTACATATACCATTTGATAGTATGGTTATATTTTAATTTCTTGCACAATTAACACCCAGTCATGCTTAGGTTTGTATTCCTTTTGTGTCAGTTTGCTGAATTCTCTCATCATCATATTATTATTAAGTGTTTACATTGTAATAAAGAAATCTTAAATATTTACAAAGTGAAGTGCGATATTTCGGGGGGGGTGGTCAAAAGACTAAACAAATAAAAAAAACTGCCATTTTATATTTTGCTTATTAACACTGTTGAATAACCCCACTTAATTCAGACATAGAATGAAGAGAAAAAGAGGATCAGACCAGCAGATTATGCCTTCGTATTTCAAATCAACTGGTTTTGTTTTATTTCTTTGTTTAATGGCATACCAACCTTCGCGGGTTATTTCATACTTGTAGAATAAAGACAGTGATAATTCTTAACCAATAGCTGGGGTATGAGTGTGTTCATACCTTTCCCAAGTGTATTAGTCCGAAAGTAAACCTCATAGCTTAATTGGATTTCGATGTTGCTTACTACAATGTCCCAGTCCAACATGTTCGCCACTACGACACCGGGTCTCCATTTTAAATCATCTGGATCGAAAATAGAAATGCAGTTTGCTCATTTCAAATTACCTGAGTTCCACAAGATTTCCTCATTTATATGATTTGAAAGCTTTCAACAATCTCATTTGGCCGCGTTCAGTTCTTGATAGAACTTCGAATATTTCCTTTTTCTCTCTCCTTTTTTCTGGTGATCCTAACTGGCCCACTTTATATATTCATTCCATGAACAGAGCCAAATCAATATGACTTGATTTTGATTGGCTTCCTGATTTGCCACGTGGACCTATTTGATCAAATGCCTTCCTTCATTCACGTCATGTTGCAGAAAATAAAACAATTAACAGCAAATATATACACAGGGTGTTCGGGAGAAATTTGACATTTATAGTTGGTTATTTTTCTCCGAAGGTTGGAGGTATTGACGCATGCTTCTTCATTCATATACGTGATGACAGAATGGATGACTAGAAACCCACCTGAATCATGGAAGAGAATAACTTTTATCATTATGATCTGCGCCGGCCATCAAAATAAGGAGATTATGGTTGCTTCCCAATGCACCCTGAACACTGTAAAAACTATCAGGCATGAAGTGGAGAATTGCAATGGAGACTACGGGGCTCTGGTTAGAAGAAAGCAACATAACAGACGACCTGATTGCGTTCGTACAGCATTTTTACAGAGAGGGTATCAGGTTGAATTCAGATGCCTATGTGGAGTTGCTAAACACTGTAGTAAAACCCTGGATAGCAAGGGTAGCCAATGGTAGGCCATATGTATGGCAGCAGGATTCGGATCATTACCACACCTCTGGGAAAAGTAAAAAAAACGGTTGTCAGCGATTTTTTACGACTATACCAGTCCCAATGTGTGGCCTCCGAACTCCCCAGATCTTAACCCCATGGATTATTAATATGTGCCACTGTTGAGAAAACCCCAATCGCCGTGCCAGCACTACAAAAGCCCAGTTAATCGACGGAATTAAAGTAGTTTTTGAGACCTCTCCCAGGGAAACTGTAACATCAGCTTGCTCCAGGTTCCGGAGCAGAATTGAGGATGTGATCGTCGCTAATATCGGTTACTTTGAGTGAAACGTGTTGAGAG
>CM042137.1:121290266-121305266 GCA_023376005.1 Doryteuthis pealeii | reverse complement strand
ATATATATATATATATAAAGGAAGAATATGAATTCCCTGATCGCAAGTATTTAAGTTTTAATGTAACATTTTTCTATCAAATTAGAAAGACTAAAGAAACTAAATAAGAACGAATATAAGAACATTACTTATTTCAATGTTATTTTAATCGATTTCTATATGAAATTATAGATATGATTGCTTTTAATACGTTTGAGAATAACATGATAATATTAGAAATCATTACCTGCGAATAATTATTTATTTAACCCAGTTTTGTTAAAATCATTATGCAAATTATTCCAACGATATACTATTTGAATCTTTATTTATTAGAGATATATAACACATAACCCAGGATTTTAAATCCATTAATAATAAGGGCAGTTTTGCGGCTAATCTAACTCAGCTAGACTTAGAGTGTTAATAAATTAAATGCTAATTAAGATTTAATGAGTATTCCATAATAGTTGAGAACATAACTTAAATAACTTAGGAAATCCTGACGTTAGGGGTGCTGTAGTTTCGGTTACAGACAGTTACATAATCTCCATTATAATATGATATACGATTAAACAGCCCCCCCTCAACCTGACCCCAACTTTTTTTTTATTGATCGAGGCATAAATTTGCGCAGCATGGGTGGACATTTATCTTTACGCATTGTTAAATTCGCACATTGGCAGGCAGATTCGCTTTGAAACTCACGTTTCTAAGGTAGGGGGCGGCTAATTAGTGTCTGATTGGGCGGTCTGGAGAAGTAAACAAACGGTGGGTGGGGGGTTCATTCGTTGGGGAAGTGATTCAACAGCAACAAACATTAACCGACATGTATATTTTCTTAGAGTTACTTGTAAAGGCAGAATCCGAAATTTGCATTCATTTGAAATGAAAATATTAAGTTGAACTAGCAGGACCTGTGGATATACCACAATATGATAATTTAATTATTACAACGTTTAATATGTTTATATTGAGAGCTATAGATAGTTCAATACGTAAAAAGCATAATAATATTGATTTAATTCTCTCATCTTTTCATCATGTTTAATTGAAACAGATTAGCGTTATCGTTTCCGCAACTCACTTCTCTCCATTTTCTCCATACTACCTTTCTTTCTTTCTTTCTTTCTATATATTTCTGTGTCCTTTTTCTTGACTTTCTTTCTTTGTAATATAAACAGAATGGTCCATTGTTTAGCTGAGGTGACGACACTCATAATAAATAGGAATTTGGCGGATGGGCAACACCAGATAATCAGGATTTAGATTTTTTCATTTCATCTTGGATGATTTTGACGGTCTCCTGGGTATCAAGTTAAACTCTATCTGATAGTAAGGTTCTAGTTTGGAGCTCTGGGGTGTGTGGAACACTCCTCGATAACCATTGTGAAATGGGGAAAAATAGTTTTAAAAAAATGTTTAAAAATTGCGTTCATACCAAAAATGAATCAAACAAAACGTCATCAGAAAAAAATAACCTAACAAGGGTTGACATGCCGTAAAATCCAACCAATCAACCGCCTTGTCGGCTCTGGCGTTAGAATACACCGACTGCACCTCTGCAAAAGGGTAAAATTCTCCCACTTGTTGGTTGTGGGTGGTGACCTGTGATGCTTAAGGATTGAACCCAGGTGGCTGAGCAGTTCATGACATGCAACACTCCACTTTGCCCCTTACTTGGGCTAGACGGTCGGTCGGAGAGGCCTCTTTTGATCAATCGGTTGGTTATGTCAAGACTTAGCACCTATATGATTGTCCCAACCCTATTGCCCTTATGACAAGCCCCAAACCTTTTTATCATATATGTGCTAGAAAGCGGTGGCTGAGGGTGTTCATGTACTGGGAATGGCGTTAAACTGATGGTGGGGTTTCCAGTTCTGGAGGTCTGGGGAATGTGGAGCACACCTTCATCACCATTGCTTACAGGTCAACTCTGACCCAGAGTGGTAGTACCTGTTAGGGTCCCATTTATGGGTTAAATACAAAAATGTGAGTATCCATTAAGAATGAATGTATTTCAAAACGTTGTCGGCATTAAATGACCCACTGAGGTTAATATGCGGTAAAAAAAAAGCAAAATCCAACCAACCAACATTACTATTGTCTAAATCTCCTAACAGTACACCCGACTCTCAATCCAAATAGACACACGACTTTAAGTCCACCCCGGATACATGCAAGAGGGAACATTTCCTCTGAATATCATTAATGATTTGTGGGGAGACGTGTGACTCACCTGCTTTTTTATTCATTAAATCCTTCCAACTTTATTCCGGCCATTACAGTCATTAAACAAACCAATCTCATTTGCAAAACACAAGAGATTTACCCAGTCGACCACCACTTAATTTGGTCGTGTGCGCATGTGATCTGCGCATCTCATTTGGTGGAAAAATGGCAATTTTGATCTTTCGTCGTCCCGGACTCCTGCCTTAATTTACTTATATGAAGATTTGTAGTTTGGTTTCTATTGTAACAACTCAAACTTAATGTAGGTAGCCTGTTATTTTTCTTTCTTTCTTTCTTTCTTTCCCAATATTTTGATCTTTTGTTGTCCCCCCCCCTAATTTACGCTATGTTTTAGCGAGCCGACGTCAGGCGTATTTCCGACCGAACTTGCATAATTTACCAGTTGTGTTTTTGTCTTTTTTTTTCTTTTCTAGTTTGAATTTTTTTTTAAAATTCACTTGAAATTTGTACAAATTCAATCGAAAAAATAAATTTAAGGGGGGGGGTGTAAAATATCTACATTGATTTGCCGGTAAAAATCGGGGAGGTGTAAAAATATCTACATTGATTTGCCGGTAAAAATCGGGAAGTGTAAAAATATCCACATTGATTTGCCGGTAAAAATCGGGGAAGGTGTAAAAATATCTACATTGATTTGCCGGTAAAAATCGGGGTGATTTGCCGGTGTAAAAATATCTACATTGATTTGCCGGTAAAAATCGGGGAAGGTGTAAAAATATCTACATTGATTTGCCGGTAAAAATCGGGAAGGTGTAAAAATATCTACATTGATTTGCCGGTAAAAATCGGGGAAGGTGTAAAAATATCTACATTGATTTGCCGGTAAAAATCGGGAAGGTGTAAAATATCTACATTGATTTGCCGGTAAAAATCGGGAAGGTGTAAAATATCTACATTGATTTGTGTAAAAAATCAAATATCTACAATAATTCACCGAAAAAAGTGACAAAAACACAACTCTGAAAATAACCAATTTGGGCCAAAATTTGCCTGACGCCGGATCGCTAAAACATAGCGTAAATAAAGGCAGGTGGCTGGGACGACAAAAGATCAAAATACTTGGGGGAAAAAATGAAAGAAAAAAAAAACAGGTTACCTACATGAAGTTTGAGTCGTTACAATAGACACCAAACTACAAATCTTCATCTTTGGCAAGAAAACTAAGCATCCCTTCTAGTAGAACCCATGGGACAAACATGGCACCCCAATTTATCAATCAATGTGATTTTCAGTTATCTATTTGCTTTATTTCTGTTCGTCAGGTGATTTCTGTTCGTGAGGTGATTTTAAATGTTTGAGGTTCGAATAATGACTTCTCCCCGTAGCAGATTTCATACATTTAGCCATAGATATTACCGCCTAATTTGAACTAACAGTTTGCTCGTGACGCTATTACAAATCATATATTCCGTATTCCATGCCATGATGCCACGGGCGTTCTCATATACGAACAGAGGAAGATCTTCTCAGTTAATTCCTTGTGTCATTTCTCTCTATTACAATAGACAGTAAGTCAATATTAAAACAGCGATCGCGATTTCAGCTGACATACGGATTGACATGTTTTGCCAGAGGCCAAGCGGAACATCCTATCTATCTATCTATCTATCTAATATATATATATATATATATATATATATATATATAGGTGTGTGTATGTATGTATGTATATCAAACGAGTTAGAGCGACAATTCTTCCAGGCCGTAATTGTATCAGTGCTACTGTACGGCTGCACCACATGAACCCTAACAAAGCCCCTAGAGAAGAAATGGGAGCTGCACAAGAATACTGCGTGTAATCTTAAACAAGAAGTGGAAACAACACCCTACGAGAAAACAGCTATACGGCCACTTGCTTCATATCACTCAAAACCCATTCGAGTAAGACGAACAAGACACTGCTGGAGAAACAAGGACAAATTCATAAGTGATGTTCCCCTATGGAAGCCAGCACATGGACACGCCAAGATATATTGAACAATTCTGTGCGGATACTGGATGTTGCGCAGAAGAACTTTCGTGGGTGATGAGTGATAAGACAGTTGGCAATAGATTTTCATGGATATCCGTGCTGCTGGCGCGACATGATGATATAATATATATATATATATATATATATATATATATATGTGATAGAGAGAGAGAGAGAGATTATTTTTGTATATTATATAAGTGTAGATAATTATTATTAATGATCGTGGGAAAATAATAACCTGAAAGAAAACTGAAAAAAAAAAAGAAACCAGTGAAAGAATGCACCGATAAACCCTTGCCTCTTTGTAGGTGAACATGTTGACATCCTGCCATCGAATCAAGACTCAAATATTTGTAATAGTGTCACGATTCAAATTAGGCGTAATATCCGCAGCTAAATGTACGAAAACAATGATTCAAGAAAATGATCTTAATCATGTGCACTTGCTTAAATAGAAACAACCACAGGGGATTATAAATCAATATAACATTTTAATACTTTATTTAGCAGTTGTTATATATATATATATATATATATATATATATATATATATATATATATATATATATATATATGACAATGTGTGTCAAAAAGTATCGTGGTATATTTTTACTTTTCGACACACCATGTATTATGAAAAAAAATGTTCCATTCATTATTATATTTTTTCAGAATACAAGGTATGTCAAAAAAGTACCAATTTTGAAGATGTGTTTACCAAGATAGAAATAAAGAATGAATGGAACGTTATTTCTATGATACAAGGTGTCAAAAAGTACAAAAAAAAAGATTTTTTACACACCTTGTGTGTATGTATGTATGTATGTATGTATGTATATGTATATATATATATATATATATATATATATATAGAGAGGGTAGTCCCCATGACGTAGTGGCCAACGTGCTGGACTTTGATATTGTAGTATGTGAGTTCGAACTCTAGTCTCGTTATTACGTACACTTTTGGACTAATAACCTAGGTAACGGTACGAATCTCTTTATCCCTCAGCTGTGTGTTAAATAGCACCACAACTGTTGCTCTACAAGGATGGCTTTGACATTGTAATAAGAGTGTTATCACAGGGAGCCATATCCCCAGGAAAACCTGCCCCCTTTATTTAAAGGGACAGGACTGGGTTTATTGCCCAGTGCCCTTTCTCTGGCCATGCATGATCTTCTGTTTGTGTGTAGACGCCACGTTAATGGTTCTTATGTCCAACTGGCATGATGGGGTGCTAGTAATAACATAATAACCGACGAAGGTTGATATGCCATTTAAGAAACCAAACTGTTTCCGAAGATGATAACCATTACGCATAGTGCGCATCTTTCACAGCTCATCTATATTAAATGACTTATTTGCTTATATATATTTACCAACCCCTCTGCATGACTAGGATGTGACACAAGGTCGATTTGTTAAGCGGGCTTTGACAGGTTTTCCTTCTCTTAGACTGGTTGCCTAACCAAGTTTAAAGAGCAGTCTGTCCTTCTATTTACTTATAATTAGAGAGAGAGAGAGAGAGAACGAGTACTTGGATCCATACCTTTCCCACAGGTTTTAGCACTTTGTGGAATACAAACAGCCTCGTTCGGGATTTGAACTCGGGTCGACGAGTCCATTTCCTAAGACACTAACGCGTTAATACTTGCTTGTATATTTGCTTCGTCTGCCAATACGGTCTCCGGTTGTTAACCAGCACCTGCTGTGATTAAGTGCCCATTCATCCGTCAGCACTGAGTAGGCTCATCGCTGATTAACTTCGGTGATCTAGTGAGAACCCTGTCTTTCAATGTGGCCTCACCGTTAAGTCATGTGTTATATGACTCTTACAAGAGTTTTATGTCACGGTACAAGAGTTTCTCCCCCCACCCCTTCTGACAGATCTTATTTTTCATCCTGTTAGATGTCTAGCCACCCTCTACATCATCTAAGTCTGTTAGGGATGTCGATTTAGTCCACCTCCCAACCACCCACTTGGCCATCCGGCAGGTGGTACTGAATTACATAGCACCGGGAGCACTTCTCGCGAGATCTGATATTAATCATACTCTGATTGGCAACTAATAGCGAGAGATTATATTAAATATAATTAAAGTGCTTGAAATCGCTACATATTAGCAGCCATTAATTTCTTCTTAATAGAGCTATCAGTCATTATTAATCTGAGAAGTAAGTAAAGTCGTCGGGGTGGCCTAAAGTCGGTATCAGACAAACAGCAACGGAGTCTATCCCCCTTTCGCTACAAAAAAAACAAAAAAAAAAAAAAAAAAAAACAATTAATTATTAAAATAAATATATATACACATTCACTACCACCACGTCGGAATAATAAAAGTTTTATTTTACGTGTATTGAAGTCAGTTAGTCTACTGTTGGTTTGAATAACAGCAGCTAAGTACCACTCTAGCCGTGTCCAAGACAGTTGGTATAAATAGGACTCAAGAATGATCCATCCATGAATATGGGTGACTTGGGTGATTCCATTCCTTGAGTTCTGATTGGCTGCTTGACTGCTTCATTTGAATGACATTGTGGAGTCTTATATATACTCTGTCATTTTGCAGTGGATTTTGTGGCTTTCGGGATTGTATTCAGTTACAACCGTTTGCTGCCTTGTCTTCCCAGTTCGACGGTAATTGGACTTTAATTATTTTATGGGGCATTCAGTGAGATCCAACTTGTGATTCAGTAGTAATAGATCTTCGAAACTGCCTTTATAAAAAAAAATCCTCCTCTACTTAGGCGACGTCGGGAAGCCGCTTCTAGTTTTAAGTTCACTTGCACCACACAATTGACAGTTTAAAATGTGGGAGGTATTTATGCTGCACTAATTGCATTAATTTCTCTATGGATTATCTTAAATAGGATTTAAGTAGAATGATGTAAAGTTTTTATTATTACATTCAAATATAAATTTAATTCGAAAAAATAAATGGAGTCAGCCGCACTCGTGAGACTTCTCATTAACGCTAAAAGATTATGAATTTCTGCTGTGTACAGAAAGCGAGGTTAATGCAAGAATAGTGAAGGCATGGTCTACTATAAACTGTTTATCAGTTATATGGAAATCGGATATTACAGACAATTCTTCGTAGCTTTATCAGTGCTGCTGTATGGCTGCACCACCTGGACCTTAACGAAGTGCCTAGAGAATAACCTAGACTTGAATTGCACAAAAATGATGCATGCGATCTTAAACAAATCGTAAAAACCAACACCCCAATCACACAAACCATCCAAGTGAGACGGGCAAGACCTGCTGGGAGAAGCAAGGAAAACTAATAAATGACGTTTCCCAATGGACATCAGCACATGGACATGTCAGTGCCGGTCGCTCAGCATAAACCTACGTAGACCAGCTTTACGAGGATCTCCCGAGGACGATGAATGATAGGGGCGGTTGGCGAGAGATTGTCATGGATATCTGTGCCACTGGCAGGACATGATAATGATAATGATGATCATCAAACATGTTGCATACAGTCAACTATCCGTTCACCATTTATTAGGGATATAAGTACATCGGAAAGTCTATTGATTCCTTCTACTCAACGATGCGCACTTGTCGAAATGTTAAAATTAGAAGATATTAAAATGTTTTCGAAATTAGCACTTAAGCAACGATTGTGCTGGAAATAAAATTTAAAAAAAAAATAGTTGATTTATATAGAAGAACAATTTTCAAGCAGTTTATTTATTTTTTTATTCTTTTTTATTTTATTTTATTTTATTTATTTATTTTTTGTTAATCATATGAAATGACTGTTTATCAGCGAACGAAGCGAGAGGCAAATCAATTTTTGCTCATTTTCCTAAGAGCCAATTCAATTTTAACAAAATATACGCAAGAGTCAATTAATTTCGTAAATGTTTTTTTTTTTTTTTTTTTTTTCTTTTTTTTGAACATCGTAATGAAATTTAATTGCACATTGTCATTTAATTTAGTGGCTATTTGCTAATGTAATGAAAATCAGAATGTTTACATTACAAGCTGGGTGTATGGATTCTAGCTTCTTTTGAGGAAGACTATTACTTTGCGTTTTTAAAAATTCGTTTAGTTTTTTTTAATAAGTATTAAGATAAAAAAAAGGCAAGAATAAAAAAGAAAGAGAAAATGGTTTTCAAAATTTCGCTTCGTCTTTTTATGTCGTTCCTTTAATTTTTTATTCTTTGCGTTTAAGCTTACGTGTTTTTATTTTATGTTTTTCTTTGTTTTTAAAAAAAACGAAAAAGGTATCGCACTAAACTTAAAAGCCATTGGTGCTTTTGTCTAGAAAGTAATGATACTGATCATCGATTTTAATGATGCGTCAATTCGTCTAGGTTTATATTATGCCTAAAAGGGAGTTAATCACGTTCTTTATACGTTCATTACAATCAGTCGCGCTGAAATCACCGGTTCCCGTTAGATTACTGAATACTTAATTAGGTGACCTCTTAAGCAAAAGCGTGTACTGTAAGTAACGCGAATCCTTTATTTTACAAAATGAGTTAATTCGGCTTTAAACAACTCAAAAGAGGGTTGATATGGCGTAAAAAGGAGAATAGCATATAAAAAAAACTAAGAGGGGACGTTTAAAATATCTACATTAATTTGCCGACAAAAAATGACTCAGAAAATATTTATGTTGGGCCAGAAATTCGCCTGACGCTGGCTCACTAAAACATAGCCAAATTAGGGCAGGGGGCCAGGACGACATAAGAACAAAATTATGAAAATATCTTCCATGATACACTATTTCATATTACAAATAAAACAAACATGTAACTTCTTTTTTTCAATTCCTTTTACGTTTAAGCGATGCAAGACTATTTGGAATGTTTCATTTTCAAAATTGGGTGAAATAAAATGGGACAAATAAGAAATCTGCAAATAATCGACAGCAAATAATCTGAATTTGCGTTTTTTCATTACATATTGAACAATTTGGACGGTCTCATTTTTAATCAGAGGATGATAACGGTCGGAATATTAAGGAACAAGTGTATTAATATGTATTGATAGATATTTCGTTGTCATTCTTTTGAAATAAAATGGTGGTTTATATGCAATCTCATCCGGTAAGTTTAACAACGGTCCTTAAATGAGACGTGTTGTAAAAAAAATTCCCATTTCTTTTTCGCTTAACGACACTTTTTAAAACCTTTTGATCCTATGTACCGTATCTGAGGATATAAAATGGACTAGTCAGTCTTGGAAAGAGTACATATGACCATCGGGTGTATGAAAGGTGAAAGAGATGGCTGGACAACAAAAAAAAATATAAAAAATGTTTGTCTACCTTTGATGTCTGGATCGATATACAGCCACGCGAGGTTGATATTATAATTACAAAGAGATGACTCAGCTGTTCTTTTTATTTCATTTTTATTTTACTTTCCACAACTGACAAAAGACAAAGAAAGGAAAGCGAAAAGGGGCTGCGGGTAAAACTAAAAAAAAAATAAAATAAAATAAATAAATAAAACCAACTCTGCCGTGCAATTTTTATTGAATGAAAATCAGATGAAAGAACAGTTCTTTACAATACTTTTTTCACTTAAAAAAGAAAAAATACCAATTTTAAACGCCTTTGACTGTGGCTTGGTTCTTTTTTATGTTTGCAATCGAATTATATATGATTTATCTTCAATTATACGCTAATATTAATTTTCTTTTTAATTTAGATGAAAAGAAAAAAAATATTTTAAATAAATTCTTTCGACCCCATATTTTTACCCCCTGAGGGTCTATTGAATAAAGAATTGGTTATTGCTAAATAAATTTTCTGCCTGAATAATTCTGGCCAGGAGCATTACGTTATATCCTATCGGGAGGAGATATCACTACACACTTGTGGAAAAAAATTGGCAACTATTGAAAAAAAATCAGTGATTCCTACATAAAGATTTAATCAATTTTCATAAAGTTTATATCATTAGAATTGAGAAATCTGATATCATTTTTTTTTTACCAAGATACTGAGTTATTTGGTTTTGAAATATTTCTTCATATTTCAATAAAAACTCGTAGAAAAATCAATTCGAACAATTTTACTGCTAAATACATTTGTAATTTAAAAAGAAAACTACTAAAAGTTAACTCATGAATGAAATTTAACAAAACTGTATATAACACACACACACACACACACACATACATATATATATATATATATATATGCATGCATATGCAGGCAAACATTATATATTTGTGTGTATATATTATATATATATATATATATATATATATAATATATATGTGTGTTGTGGATATGTATATATAAGTAAAGTCGACGGGGCGGCCTAAAGTCGGTATCAGCCATCAGCGAGGGAGTCTATCCCCTTTTCAATAGCGCTAGACCAAGGAGATTGTTTTTTAGCATCTGTGCCATACCATCAGCTCCTTACTTTGATACTCATATGAGTTGTATCGAACTAAATTGTGGTTTCTATACCGACTCAACCCAAATGATTATCGTCGTAAGAAATGGACACGAGGAGTCGAGTTCAAAACCTGGACGAGGCTGTTTACATTTCACACAGCGATGATACACTTGAAAAAAGTATTGAATCCAACTAATCTCCCTCCAGCTATGGGTAAATAGACTGGCACTTTGTAATATCAAACAGTCTAGGATAAGGAAAACTGTGAATAAAACCTGTTAAATTCCTCTTAAGAAATTGACCTTGTGTCGCATCTGCTCGTGCGGAGGGTTGGTAAATATATATAACCAACCCTTCCGCACGAGCAGGATATATATATAAGAAACCCCATTAGCTTCTATTTAGGAAAGTTGTAACCACTTTGATAAAGAATATTGCTTTAAATCAGTTGAATCCATATCTGAAAAAATCTATAGAAGAGATAACTAAATATTAATTTCTTTTTTTTCGTCAATAAATTCCATAATTATATCCTCAATATTGGCTTAATCAATAATATTTCCCTCTGCATGACTTGAGAAAAATATACCTTTTTATTCAGATAATATAATTTAGTTTTATTTTTTTTTTTTTTTTTTTTTTAAGATTAGGCTTGATGTGAATAATTTAGATTTCTCGGACTGCTGTCCACATCTTCATCTTCACAGCGGTATTGAATTTATTCAAACCAGAATGTTAAGTTATAAAAGAAGAAAATGTTTTAAATCTTATTTGCCATTAGTTTATTTGCTGTTAAAAAATTGAACGTTCTCCAAGTGTGCAAACTCCTTAATTTTTGTCAGGGTTATCATATATGTGTGTGCGGGGTGGGGGTATGCATGGTATCAAGACTTTCCATTATAAGATTTAACTAAAATTGAGAACTCAAACGCACATAAAAAATACTTTGCGTATAAACATAAAAATATCTGTGCATATTTTTGGGCATATACGGGGTTTATTATTTCTGATAAATTAAGGTGTTCGTATATGTATCATATACGAAAAAATTTATCAGAAATAAATTTATTTCGGCTACCTTTGCTGTTCAAGTCTGATTTCATAATAATTCAATATGTAAAAAGTATAATCATCTTGATTTAACTCTCTCGCTCACTTTCTTTCTTTTCGTTTTTTTATTAAGTTCAATTAAAACATTAGCATTATCGCTTCGGCACGCTCACCCTCTCTATATATCTTTCCCCTACTTTCTTATATTTTTTCTGTGTATGATGTCATTTATCTTACCTTTCTTTCTTTATAATAAAAACGGAATAGCCCATTATTTAGTTTAAGAAATAAGAATTTGGCGATTAAGCGACGCCAGATAATCAGGATTTACATTATTCTATTGGGCAATTTAGACGGTCTCATTATTAACCAGAGTGTGTTGAAAGAGGATAACGGTCTGAAGATTAAGGAACAAGCGTATTAATATATAGATAGATTGTTATTAGTCGAGATGGATTTGCTTGCTTATAAAATCTCTGATATAAGTGTCTAATCGCTCTCATAAATGTTTAATGTGACTGACAGACGTTCATGCTGGTATTATTATAGATTTTAAAATAGCATCAACATTTTCAGACGCTTAACTTTCGTTTAACTTAATAAAAAAATATATTACGAAAAAATATCTAAACGTTTAAAAAGCAAAAGTATCTAAAAAAAAACACAAAAAAAACCCACATAACATTTTTATGAAATAGCCCACTGGGTGTGCGCTGGCAATCGTATCGGTGCTTATGGCAAATTTAAATGCACGGGATGACCTTGGTCTCATCTCTAAAGATTTGAAGTAGACATCCAACCTCTTACATCTTTGTGTGGGGGTGAGAGGCAAGAGGGGAAAAAAAGACAGTCTGGCTCGGAATAATTTCGACTGGGTGGAAATGGCAGACGTCACGTAAACTTTAACGAGATAGGTTCGATTTTTTATACGCAAAAGTTTAATGTATATCCATTACGGGTAAGAATAGTCGTCTCACCCCCCCCACACACACATATATACATCACACACACACACACACACACACACACATATATATATATATATATATATATATATATATATATATACACATCACATCACACACACACACACACACACACACACACATACATATATATATATATATATATATATATATATATATACACACACATACACACACACATATATATATATATATATATATATATACACACATACACACACACACATATATATATATATATATACACACATCACACACATATATATATATATACACACATATATATACATCACACATACACACATATATATATACATCACACACACACGCGCATACACACACATATATATATATATATATATATATATATATATATATATACATCACACACACACACATGCATACACACATATATATATATACATCACGCACACACGCACATATATATATACATTTATTTATTTATTTAACTTTACCTTTCATTTGAACAAGTGCAGAGGTTCAATTTTCCGTTCTAGTGATCGGTATAAATTAGATAAAATTATTTCTTTTTTTTTTTTGGGGGGGGGGAGGTCTTTAAAAAATCATTAACCTTTTCCTCGGGCGTGTATACGTAACGAGTATCGTCATAGGAAATAAAACAGGTGCCTAGTGTTCGAATCCTGGACGGAGCTGTTTTTATTTCACTTAATGCTGATGCCCTTGGGAAATGCTTGAATCTATCTGTCCTCCCCATCTCCAACTATGAAGAAATGTTAGGGGAGACTATCTTTTAGATTTGGTATGGCAACCAGTCTAGGAGAAGGAAAACTATCAATTCAAACCAGCTGTAACCCATCTAAAATTAGCCTTATGTCCCATCCTCAATTTTTCTCTTGTGTTTGTACCGGAAGTGACATATATCATTTGTGCTAGAAGGCTGTGACTGAGGGTCTTATTGTCCTGGGAAGGACGTTAAACTAAATCTAGAGATGAGGTTCTAATTCTACAGCTATAAGAAGTGTTGACTACTGCGTAATTGCCGTTACTTTCAGTTTCACTGACCCGGGTGGTAGTACCTGTTAGGGCCTCATCTGAGATAGATCAAAGGATGAGTTTAAAAGTAAAATGTAAATAGTGAAACAAGAATGAATAAAACAAAATATCTTCGGCATAAAATAACCCAAGGGTAAACATGCCGTAAAATCCAACCAACCTACCATAATTGTTAAACTGACTTAGCCATAAAATAAGCTAAGGATTGGATTGGTTTGGCTTCTTTGTTTTATTGCATATCATCCTTCGTGGGTTATTTAATGCCAGAGCCACGCATGTAGAACTGTAGTGGGCTTATTTAACCTATAGGTAGGGGATTAGGTCGTACCTTCCCACAAGGATATTAGTCCGAAAGTGAACATAATAGCACGACTGAAAATCGAACTTGCTTACTACGATGTCGCAGTCTGATATGTTAGACATCATACCACGGGGACTCCCCCAAGTTCCCAAAGGTTACAATACTAGTAAATGAATAGGTGGAGTGGCCTATTGTCAGTATCAGCCATACACCGAGGGAGACTAAAGAGATTTTATTGGCGTATGAGGTGGAGCGCCACATCTACCATCAGCTCCTCACTTTAATGTAAATGTCTAAGCTCTGCTACTCATGCGCTAAGTTAGCGAGGGTCAGTATCTAACCTGGAACCTTGTGGTTCCGAAGCGGATGCTCTACCGACTGAGCTAAAATTGATATGATATTGAGAGATAAGTTATTTTCTCTCTGATTTTTTAGATGAGGCTTGATAATTTGTATTATTTCTATCATTCGGACTATTGTCTTCATCTTTATTATTATATGCACAACGTTTTGGCCGATGTGCCCTCCGGCCTTCTTCAGGTGTTTCGTGTCGAACTCGGGAACCTTCTTGTCATAATTGTGAGTCTTCGCGTAACTTCGAAACGAACCTAGTTGTACACATGGCGCAACGGATATTAGGATTGAGTTAATACAGTTCTTAGTGCAAATCATCTCTAGGTTGCAGGTTCAATTTTAGCCAAGGGCGATAATAACATAGAATACTTAACATAGTTTAACACTTGTACCCGGTCATGGTTAACGAAATGAGAACAGTCTACCCTCGTGGATTGAATAAAGTGTTCGGTTTGAAGTTCCGTGAAGGTTCTCGATTACGGCAAGAAGTTTCCAGAGTTTGAGAAGAAACACCTGAAGAAAGCCGGAGAACACATCGACCTAAACGTTGTGTATATAACAATAAAGGTTGGGACAATAGTGCGAATAATCCAAATAATACAAGTTATTTTCTATAGTTTTTATTCCAATGAATTTAGAGTCTCGATTAAAGTTGTGGTCTGTTAGGCGGAAAAAGTAATTTATTATGGTTTAA
>CM042137.1:121275266-121282766 GCA_023376005.1 Doryteuthis pealeii | reverse complement strand
CAAACTGATCCCTAACACTTTGAACATGATGACAACGAGTTCATAGAAAAAGAAAAGGCAAAAAAATATACCACTCACCATCTAGACTGTTTTCAAATCAAGAAGGCGGGGAGATTGATAAGCCACGTCTCGCTCAGTCAGCGCATTGTCCCAAACTCACTAACATTATCTCCTCTCACCCTTCCCTTCTCTCGCTTCGCCACATGTCAGGTCTCGTCTAATAGAAAAATGCCCCGTGTTCATGTGCTGATTTATTTTCAAACTTTTCCATTCTAATCTAGACGTAATTCTTATTTTCCTTCTAAAAAGTTTTCCGTGCTAATTTACACGTCACTGTTACATTCCTGTCTCTCCCCATCTCTATTACGTTACCCAAATCACCACTCCTATTTATGAACTTTCCTCATAACAACAGATACTTCCGTTAAAAATTGGATAGTGATAGTCGAACACAGAAAGGATTTAAGACCAGGATTTTAACAAGAATAACGAAAGTTTTCCGTTAAAACATTTAAAAAGTATGAAGGTTTGTTTCTCAATAGTTTTTAACATGTATGTAGCTGTTGATGATTATTTACTATATATAATTTCTAAATTAGCGAAATAAGTTATTTATCTACATCATTTACATATCTCTGGCTAAGGAATCATCGTCTCAACAGATAACGATATTTTACGGGTATTTGATAGATATATCGTTCTTAACACACATTCAACTATTAAACGTTGATATTAAGCGTTCAACATTATTACTTTGTGAGATGTTCATTTCAGTCGCCAACGTACTTTCTCCTTTTTTTGCGGATCATAAAACGACGCGTCAAACTTAAAGATATCAAGAAACGACATTCTATGACGTAATGTGAATTGAATTCAGTCTCTATCGAAATAATCCTTTTCAACAATGTGAAGAATTACCATTGTTAATAAGCATCTAGATGTGACAACTGGTATCAACTCGAGACGATATACTTTCGAGTTAAATCCATTTTCTAGACAAAGCGCATTTCTCAAAAACTTAGTATTTACCGTAATCTTCAAGCTATGCCAATGACTTAGTTTGAGCGTTGTTCTCCGCTCATTTGTTATCTTGGATTTCGAAAATGGCATATGTGTTTGCCTATACCCTCAATTTATGAAACCAACTATTCTTCCTCATGCTAACGGGTCAATAGTAGGGCGGATTGGGATCTTTTAACCTTGGTATGGTAACTACTCAAGGAGAAGGAATCAAACTTGTTAAACCCTGCTTAAGAAATTGACTTGGTGACGCACCCTGTTCACGCGGGGTAGCTTTAATCTTGGTTAGGTAACCAATCTAGGAGAAAGAAACCTCTGAATTCAAACCTGTTAAACCCCGCTTAAGAAATTAATCTTATGTCACATTCTGCTCGTGTGGAGTGGAAGTGTGAAGTGTGTATATATATATATATATATATATATATATATATATATATATATAAAGGTGTTTCAAAAAAGTATCAAGATTTTCTTGTACTTTTTGACACACCTTGTATTCTGAAAAAAAAAAAAAAGTTCCATTCATTCTCATTTCCATCTTGGTAAATACAGCTTTATACTTGGTACTTTTTTTACACAGCTTTTATTCTGAAAAAAAAAATAATTAGAACATTTTCTTTCAGAATACAAGGTGTGACAAAAAGTACAAAAGTACACACTTTTTTGACACACCTTTTTATATATATATATATATATATATATATATATATATATCCTCAAGTTTTCACTCTGGCATGCGCCCAATTAAAAAAGAGGCATCATATTGTGATGTAATAGTTAGCAAGCTAGTCTAGCAGATCTATTACTACTGAATAGCGAGATCAGTTTTCGCTGGATGTCCAATACTTGCGACCTTGTGTCAAATTTGGTGTTGTGGCGCTCCACCTCAGCAAAAACAATCTCAGTAGTCTAGCGTTAGCGAAAAGGAGATAGACTACCTGGCTGTCCGGTTTATACTGACAATAGGCCGCATCGCCAACTTTACCTACTTACAATAAAATAAAATGAAAGAGCTGCAGAAAAGCGACACTATAACCTATAAGAATGAAATAACTCCAATTGGGTTGAATGCCATTAAACTAACATACTCTAAAGATACTAAAAATAACGAAAACATCGTGAAGGTTTTTAGCAGCGACGGAATAAGTGATTGTTCAAATAACATACGACTAAATTTCCCACAAGTGAGCCTTAAATACAATCATTGAGGCGATAATACTCAGAAACCTAAAGTATTTGACTCTTTGGTATCAAATACATAAGAAAAAAAGAGAAGAAAACACGTTAATAAAAAAAACAAACAAAAAAAAAAACAATAAAAAAAAACAAACAAAAAAAAGCAATGAAAAGTTTACTATTCTCAGAAAATCTATTTCTACTGTGATAACATCTCCAATTTTGATGGAGAATATTAGCAGAAGGATTGATATAGTGTTATGAAGCATAAAGGTATTTTCGTGTGGTATGGTGCGTTGGGGACTTAGGAGCTGTTACTTAAATGTATTCTCTAAGCAACACAACTTCAAGAGGTTTTTGTATACGTCAAATTGAAGGCACGACTTAGCGCCATGGTTATCAGTGCGGCATCAACAAATTGAGATAGAATTTCGATTTTCAAATGAGATTGTTATCTACTTACTGACTTGGTTGGTTAGTTGGTGGGTAAGGATTTTACGGCATGTCAAACCATTGGGTAATTTTATACCGAAGACTTTTTGTTTTATTTATTCTTGACATGTACTCAATTTTTTAACTTAATATTTTCTTTAAGCACATAATATTTAAAAACTCATTTTGTCGTATTTAAGCCATAGATGAAACTCTAACAGGTACTACTCCCCGGGTTAGAGTGGACCCAGGAACAGTAGTGATGAAGGGGTGTTCCACATTCCCCCGAACTCCAGAATTGGAACTTGCCCACCAGATAGTTTAACATCATACCCAGGACAATAAGACTCTCAGTCACCGCCTTATAGCACATGTGGTAAAAAGGATTGATGCTTGCCTTAAGAGCAATAGGGGTGGGACAATCCTATATGTTCTAGGGCTTGTAAGTAAGTAAGGGTCCAAGTGTAGTGTTGCATGTCAAAGTCTACTCCGCCATTAGGGTTTCATCCTTAAGCATCACGAGTCGCCATCCAGTCAACAGGTGACCCAATTGGGGGGTCCTACCCCTTTGCAGAGGTGCAGTCAGTATATTCTAAAGGCCCAACCGATTGGGTTCTGTCTACCTTTGTTTCATAAGTGACACAAAAGACAGTGTGGCTGGTTGACTGACATTTTCATACTTCTTAAAGAAAAAACACCGACACTAGTAGGATTGGGGTACTCACTACTCGCATAAATCTCCAAACCGGTCAGAAGGGTCTCCTTAGCCTTGGCCGGCAACCCATCTAGGAAAACGAAAAGTTCGATACAAAACCTCCGTTGCCTATTTAGTGGTTTTACCTCATCCCAAAGAAATATTAGGGGAGTACCAACAAGGTTCCTAGTTCGATACCGGTCCTCGCCAACTCAGCGTATGAGTAGCACAGGGATCTGTGCGGTAAAGTAAGGAGCTAATGGTAGATGTGGCGCTCCACCTCAGATGCTAAAAAACAATCTCCTTGGTCTAGCGCTATTGAAAAGGGGATAGACTCCCTCGCTGACTGGCTGATACCGACTTTAGGCCGCCCCGTCGACTTTACTTTTACTTTTACACCCCGAAAAAAATCAGGAGTCGGAATCCCTAAGTTGGTGTGATGTTGAAATTCAGTGCTACCCAGTAACTCCTGCGCCACTACCGCTGCCAAACTGTATTTGCTTCTTGCCTTTCTTTGGATCACAGCGGCAGTGTGGAGAGGGGGGATCTGCTGTTTGAGCAACAACTCATCCCCCTATGAACCCGCCCAGGCTACATAGTTCCAATAAGAAAAAAACTGGACACTACTCCATCGTCTCTCGTAGACGGAAGGATACCAACAACTTCTTGTGCCCTCTGCTCTAACAAGAGTTCTTGCTGGTTTAACCTGAGCATTTTCGGCTTCAAATTGCCACGAACAGACCCAGCGGGAAGCTTAGTGTGTACCGCTGGGTGAAGATGTATTCATTCAGCTTCAATCTCCATCCACTGGGGCGTTACCAACCAGCGACAATCTCAAAAGGAATAATTAGAAGGGTACACAGTATAACAACTTATTGTCTAGACGCATTATCTTACTCTGGGTTATATAGACCAATTGATTTAAATACATTAAAAACTAACACGTGCTAATAGAAACATAATCATCCAATAAATTGAAAGCATAACAAAGTTGATTAATTGAGTTTTTTAGTGATTAAATAAATTGGAAATCATTAAATCTCTGTAATGATTTTTAATCAAACATGACTTAATAATTGAAAAGAATATAATTGCCCTTAAATTTAGAGTATGAAACATTTCGTGATCACTGATTCATTTTTAATTAACATGATAATAAAAAGTCTGCTTTAAACATTATTTTTAAGAGTTTGAAATGATAACAAAACACCAATAGACTGATTTTAACGGCTTGTCAATCCATCTGAAGTTATTTTAAGTCTAGATGTTTCTGAATAACATACATAGTATAGAATGGTCCGAAAGATTTCTAACCCGTACATTCTATTTTAACATTCGTTTTCTCACCCGGACATATTACTTTAACATTAGTTTTGACGTCTTAGTATTAACATAAAACATATCATCAGTTATGACTGAAAGAAGAAAACGAAATGATAGACAAATACCTAGATCTCGCTAGAGAATTGAAAAAGAAATCGTGGAATAGGAAGGTGAAAGTGATACCAATAGTATTTGGAGCACTCGGAACGGTCCCCAAATGTTCAGAAAAAAGATTAGACGGACTGGAAATCAGATGAAGAATTGAGACCATCCAGACAACAGCACTGTTGAAATCAGTTGGAATACTCAGTCCTGGAGACCTGAGGAGACTTGTTGTCACTCAAAATCCAGTGAAAGACCATTAGCTAACGCTGGTGTGAAAAAAAATAATGATATGATTTTCTATTCATTGAAAGGGTGGTTACCGTCCAAGGAAATGGACACGGCTGTTTGCATTTTATATAGCGGTAATACCCTTGGGAAAGGGACAAATTCAACTATTCTCCCTCCAGCTATGGGTAAATAGAACAGACTGGCCGCTTTAACCTTCGTTAAGCAACCAGTGCTGGAGAAGGAGAATTCAGAGCTGTTAAACTGCGCTTAAGAAATTAACCTTGTGTCACATCCTGCTCATGGGGAGGGTTGACTAAATATGCATATGGTTATGGGGGTATACCTCTAAAAACCCTAGTAGCAGTTCATGAACAAGCAGACTATTGACAGGAACTAAAAAAAAAACAAAAAAAAAAAAAGAACAAAAAACCGAGTTTCAATATCCAGCCATTGTTTTGTCCCTGGTTCGATTTATCTATTCCAATATTTTGGGTAACATTCACCCTTTATCAAGGTATTATATGTTGACTGTGGTTGTGTAGAAAAGTGAAATCAAACAAATGCGAGAAAAAATTTATATGAAAGGATTTGACGTTGTTTAGCCGTTATTTTTCTTTACAAATTGTGTGTCAATGTGTGCGAAGGGGTTGGGTAAATACACACACACACACACACACACACACAAATATATATAATATATATATATATATATATATATATATATATATATATATATATATATATGGACACCTGCCCCCCATCTCACAAACCATACGAGTGAGACGGAGTAGACATGCAGGTCACTGCTGGAGAAGCAAGGACGAGATCGTAAGCAACGTACTACTATGGAAGCCAGTACATGGGCACGCTAATGTGGGCCGCCCAGCCAGGACCTACATTGACCAACTATGTAGGGATACTGGCCGCTGCGCAGAGGAGCGGAATGATAGGGAAGGCTGGCGAGAGATCATCATGGATATCCGTGCAAACTGCGCGACATGATGATGATGATGATATATATAATTATTGTGCCTCCATTATGTGGATTTTTACGTGTACTATTATTGTACGGAATAGAGCTGAGTCTGTGTAGATTGATGTAGTCCACTGTCGGGTACAGATTTCTAACTGTTGTTCCAAGTGACCTCACACGAATCAAAGTCAATCGTATTAGTAAAAGCACAATTGGAAGATATGGCTGGCTCAGCCGATGAGCCAAGATCCCTCCCCTCTCCGTTCCACGAAATGATTAATAATAGTCATCTCCGGAAATGAATGTTGGTCCCAAATACATACGATGACTCACAATAATCTGAAGATACAAGAAAGGATCGATATTCTAATACATTGGGGTTAAACAAAAATGTATCTGACACTCATTCTGTTTTCATTTTCAACTTTTTGTTTTCGTAATTCATTTTACTAGCTTCAAATAAATCAAACCAAAATATCCAGAAAAGAAGTACTATTATCCAGACTGAGAATAGGACACTCATACAATACCCATTCATACCTCCTCAAAAAAGAAGCAGCCCCATATAGCATACCATGCCAAAAACCCTACACAATTAAACACATACTAACAGAATGTAGCAGCCTAAAACGAATACGAAAACAATACTACCAAACAACAAATCTAAAACAGATATTCTACCAAATAAACCCAGAAAAAACTACTTGGATACATAAAAGAAGCATACATCTACAACATAATCAAAAATCTTCCAAAAATGAAAACACGAAAATATATGTTAACAAAAACATCTAAAAGTTGCATTCACAAAAACAAATGTCAAAAAAAAAAAAAAAAACCTTTAGAAAATTAAACATTATCACCAATTCATTTCAAAAACGTAGTCGGCATTAAATGACCCATTGAGGTTGATATGCCGTAAAACAAGAACAAATCCAATGATTTTACTAGCAGGACCTGTGAATATAACACAGTAGGATAATTTGATTACAACGTTTAATATGCTTATTTATGAGCTATTGCATATAGTTCAATATAAAGTATAATAATATTATATAGTTCAATATAAAGTATAATAATATTGATTTAACTCTCTCCCTCACTCCTTTTCTTCCTTTCCTTCTTTTCATCATGTGCGATTAAAACAAATTAACATCATCGCTTCTGTGTGCTCATCCTCTCTCTCTCTCTCTCTTTCTCTCTCTCTCTCTCTCTCTTTCTCTCTCTCTCTCTCTCTCTTATTTTGGGTGGTTTGGAGAAACAAGCGAACAGTGGGGTGATCATCCGTTGGGGAACCGATTCAATAGCAACAACAACAACCGACATGTATATTTTCTTAGAGTTACTTTAAAAGGCAGAATCCGAAATTTGCATTCATTTGAGATGAAAATAGTAAGTTGAATTCGCAGGACCTGTGGATATACCACAATATGATAATTTAATTATTACAACGTTTGATATGTTTACTTAAGAGCAAAATGATACAATATCTAAAAAGTATAATAATCTCTCTCTCTCTCTCTCTCTCTCTCTCTCTCTCTCTCTCTCT
>CM042137.1:121210266-121265266 GCA_023376005.1 Doryteuthis pealeii | reverse complement strand
GTTCAATATTCCTTTCCAACTGAAAGCAGCAACGATCCATTGTTACCACTGAAAGCCAGCGGGTTCGAAGATCGTCTAGCTGATAGTACAGTGGTGGTTGGTTGGTTGGTTTTTACGACATGTAATCCCATTGGATCATTTTATACCGTGGACGTTTTGTTCTATTCCTTCTTGACGGGTATTCATTTTTTAACTCAATTTTTTAAAACACATTTTAGAACTCATTTTGTTCTATTAAACTCATAGATGGGACCCTAACAGGTTCTACCACTCCGGGTTAGCGTGGACCTGTGAGTAATGGTGATTAACGGGTACACCACATTAACCGAGCTCCAGAACTGGAACCTCACCATCAGATATTTAAACACCATACTCAGGACAATAAGACTCTCAGCTACCACCTGCTAGTACATATATGATAAAATGGTCGGGGCTTGCCAAAAGGCAACAGGGCTGGGACACATATGAGGGCTAGGGCTTGACATGACCAACCGACTGATCGGATAGAGGAGCTCTCTGACCGCCCGTCTAGCCTATGTAAGAGCCAAAGTGGAGTGTTGCATGTCATGAACTGCTCATCCAGCAGGGTCCCATCCTTTAGCAGATAATATAGTTGGATTATACATTTCTAATACACATCTAATGATGATGTATAATCCCACTGTATTATCTGCTAAAGGATGGGACCCTAGTGGCTGAGCAGTGGATAACATGAAAAATACTTTAGACCTTACTAAGGCTAGGCAGTTAGTGAGGCCGCCTCCAGTAATCACCTGTCACGGCAAGCCCTAGCACGAATATGATTGTCCCAAAACCTATGCAATTATGGCAAACCTCAACCTTTTGTACGGATTAAATGTCTCTAAAATTATTTTGATACAACCCAACAGATAATGAATTCGATCGTTATAGTCTTCACTTGATTGAGCTTCCCAAAAGGCAAACTTTGACTAGAAATTTTCTTTACCAATTGTTTTATTCTCTGCGCTTCGGTTTATCTGTTCTCCGGTCATCTCCAGGCGGCTAATCCAGTAATCACCTAAGAACTTTCAAAAGAATCCACTTCGGTTGTATCGGTTTTAATAATATTTTAACTATTTAAATAAAGCTTTCTTGGTTATTGATTTTTAATTACAACTTATTGCTTTTCTTTAGTTAACAGCACGGATGGAAAACAAAGCACAAACCTCCAACGAGACTCGAACTCACAGCTCTTATCTTTGGTAGCCACCATTTCTTGGCAGCTGCTTTGCCGATTGTATCATGGGGATTTGGGAGTTTCGATAAACTGAAATTAAGATGAAAGAAATCCTAATCAAATATTAATAATTAAGAATCCACTTTGTTTGAAGAAGTAATTATCAGATTGAGGTAATTTTAATTAGGATTCTCGGCTCTTCCGCTGAGGATCAAGCTTTCCCGCCCAAATATGACTCACTGATACTCCTTATCAGATATCTCCAGGGCAAATGAGTTCCGAAATGGACACCAGTTAATGTCTAACTATTCCCAAAACATTTAAAAACTCATTGTGATAAAAATATGCACCCTTTAACATTTTCTTAAACACTTCAAGAAAATACGAAGAATGCATTTTCGAACAGGAATTCAACTCTGATTTTATTCATTTCAAGAATTGTTCAAACAACTGCTGCCATTCTTTCACCCAATCCATTCTACAGACTTCTTTGGGTAAACAATATGTTGTTTTCGTGGCTCGTTTCAGATGACAGTCAAAAGCAACCATCTTTTAATAAAAGAAGATATACAAGGTGTGTCAAAAAAGTATCGAGATGTTTGTACTTTTTGACACACCTTGTATTCGGAAAAAAATAACGTTACATTCATTTTTTTTTCAGAATACAAGGTGTGTAAAAAATACCAATTTTAAAGCTGTGTTTACCAAGATAGAAATAAAGAAGGAATGGAACTTCATTTTTTTCAGAATATATCTATTTACCAACCCCTCCGCACGAGCAGGATGTGACACAAGGTCAATTTCTTAAGCGGAATTCAACAGGTTTGAATTCAGAGTTTTCCTTCTCCTAGACTGGTTACCTAGCCACGGTTAAAGAACCCAATCTGTCCTGCTATTTACCCATAGCTGGAGGGAGAGTAGGATTCATACCTTTCCCAATGGTATTAGCACTAAGTAAAATGCAATTACCACGTCCAGGATTTGACCTCGGAGCGACGAGTCCATTTCCCATGACTTTAACCATTACACCACGCGCTTCCTACAATATTTTCAGAATATAAAGTGTGTCAAAAAGTACACAAATCTTGATACTTTTTTTGACACACCTTGTAGGTTCAGATCTTTTCTAAGGAGCTTCGTGCAAAACTAACGCAGTCTCAGTCGGAATTTGAATTTAGCTCACCGGTTCCATTTTCTGTGACGATAACCATAACGACACCGACCTCCCCTTGAACAGTTTATCTAGATTTAACATAATCGGATTTTTTCGCGAAGTCTATTGAGTGTAAGTTCTCGCCATTTTGAAAGTCTGTATTCTAATCTTCATCCAGGAGGAATGGCAATAAAACATAGCGAACGAAATCCTCCATCGTGACTGCCATACTGATGAAACTTTTCCAATGTATTCGAGAAACAGTGGGAATTCTTGATTTGTATCACTTTCTATGGAAATATAGCGAAGAACGGTGACTATACAAGGTGTGTCAAAAAGTATCGAGATTGAAGCTGTGTTTACCAAGAGAGAAATGAAGAATGAAGGGAACGTTAATTTTTTCAGAATACAAGGTGTGTCAAAAAGTATCGAGATTGAAGCTGTTTACCGAGATAGAAATGAAGAATGAAGGGAACGTTAATTTTTTCAGAATACAAGGTGTGTCAAAAAGTATCGAGATTGAAGCTGTGTTTACCGAGATAGAAATGAAGAATGAAGGGAACGTTAATTTTTTCAGAATACAAGGTGTGTCAAAAAGTATCGAGATTGAAGCTGTGTTTACCAAGATAGAAATGAAGAATGAAGGGAACGTTAATTTTTTTTCAGAATACAAGGTGTGTCAAAAAGTATCAAGTTTAAAGCTGTATTTACTAAGATAGAAATAAAGAATGAATGGAACGTTGATTTTTTTTTTCAGAATACAAGGTGTGACAAAAAGTACTATTCATTCTTCATTTCTATTTTGGTAAATACAGCTTTAAACTTGGTACTTTAGCTCAGTCGGTAGAGTGTTCGGCTAGGAATCATAAGGTTCTTGGTTCGATACCGGTCCTCGCCAACTCAGCGTATGAGTAGCACAGGGATCTGTGCGGTAAAGTGAGGAGCTGATGGTAGGTGTGGCGCTCCACCTCAGATGCTAAAATAATCTCCTTGGTCTAGCGCTATCGAAAAGGAGATAGATTCCCTCGCAGTCTGGCTGATATCGACATTAGGCCGCCTCGACGACGACTACTTCTGAAAAAAATGAATGGAACGTTTTGTTTTTTTTAGAATACAAGGTGTGTCAAAAAGTACAAAGAAATGTCGATACTTTTTGACACACCTTTACGCCTGCTCAGCGTTACTTGCAAAAACAGTAATGTAGATAAGAGATATATACCTATAGATACAGGGAGGATCTATAGACCATTGCTCATGAATAAGTGACCCTGTGCCAGACCAAACATTTTTAAATACTGTATCACCCATCAAAAAGTGACCCTGTATCAGACCAAGCTTTTTTAAATACTGTATCACCCATCAATAAGTGACCCTGTGCCAGACCAAACATTGCAAATGCAGTAAAACACGTAAATAAATACTCCACAAACATTTTTTATATAAAAGTTAATTTTCTTCTAAATCAAAAATACCAAGATTTATATTATTTCTATTGAAACAATTTGCAATCAGCATGGCTATTATTGAATATTTCAGTATCGCCCATAAATGAGTACCCGTCTATTTTTGTTTATAAATGTTAATTTTCTTTTAAGCCAAATTCTTCTATATTTAGTTTTGAAGATAATGAATTTTTATAAATAAAACTTGTTCAGAGCGTACTTATTTATGGGAGATACTGTAATACTTAATAATAGCTATTTTGATTGTATAATATTCCACAAGAAATAAGGGAGAGTCTCCCGTGTTGTTGTGATTAACGTGCTAGACTAGATTGAAGTAAGCGGGTTTGAATTCTAGTTGCGTAATTACGTTCATTTTTCGGACTAGTACCCTTAGAAAATGTACGAAACCTCTCATCTCCCCATATATGGGTTAAATATTACCACTACTGTTCTTCTATAAGGATGGCTTTGGAATTAGATTGACCATTTCATGTGTTAACCTCTTGTTTCTGAGGTGAAAATGTGTCTTAAAAAGTCGTTTATCATACGAATATATATATATATATATTATATATATGGACTCTCCCGTTGTTTTTCGACGTATGAGGGTTCATACACACAATGAACATCCACACAGGGATTTGTTTATAGTGGTGAAGGCTTGTGTTGGATCATCCACACTTTTTGGCACAGTCGATAGGAAAGAATTGGTGCATCAAGGGTTGCCACAAACCCAATCAACGACCGACCTCAGGAATTTTGTATTCAGAGTAATCCCTCTCCTAGACTGGTAACCTACCCAAGGTTGCAGGGCCCAGTCTGCCCTACTATTTAATCCATAGCTGGAGGGGAATATATGGATTCACACCTTTCTCAAGGGTATTAGCGCTATGTGAAATGCCAACAGCTTCGTCTAGGAATTGAACGCGAATCGACGAGTCCATTTTCCACGACTCTAACCACTAGCTCACGCGTCTCTCTCTCTCTCTTTCTCTCTCTCTCTCTCCTTTCTCTCTCTCTCTCTCTCTCTCTCTCTATATATAATATATATATATATATATATATATATATATATATATATATATATACTCCTGATGAGTAGGATGTGACACAAGGTGAAATATCTTAAGCGGAGTTTAACATGTTTAAATTCAAAGTTTTCCTTCTCCTAGACTGGTTACCTGGCCAAGGTTAACGAGTTCAGTCTCCCCTACTATTTACCATAGCTGGAGGGAAAATAGTTGTGTGTATACCTTTCTCAGTCGTGTTAATGTGAAATACAAACAGCCCAGTCCAGGATTTGAACTCGAGTCGAGGAGTCCATTTCCTACGACTCTAACCATTACACCACGCGCCTCCTTATATACGAGTATATGAGATGTATTAAAAGAGAGTCGTAAAAGTTGGTTATTTGAGCTTTTATAGTTTCCTTGTTATTTGATATTTGTTTTTGAGAAAAAAAAATTAGTTTAAAAAAAAACCATACTGAAACTTTTAAGTATCCATGAAAAACTCTAAACCGACTGTTCTATTGTCGGATTTTTAAAAAAGAGTTAAAAAACTCACAAGTCTCTGTTGTTTACTATGGCAACCCATGACGTCATTGGTAGAACTGTGTAATTGTTAATTAATGCCAATGGCATTCTCACACGCTAAAAGTTAGTTTTAATTACTTGTTTATCAGAATAGAAATACCATTGCGTTGATCTAGGGATTAAAATGGTCTTGAACTGTTTTTATCACAGGAAAGGTTCTTTATTTTAGTATTTATATATTTTTGTATTTGTTTTGGGAACTTTTAGTTTAAAGGGATTTTCTGTCAGGATATAAAAATCTACATGTGAGAAACAACAGAGATCAATTACAAAAAGGCTCACCCAGTTGAGGACACTGGTTCGAGTCTGCCATGAAGCTATATCTTTATTTTAATTTTTCATTATTCACGGTGGAGTAAATATGATCAATAACTTAATGTTATTGACTACTCTGTTGATCTTGATCAACACACACACTTTACCTCTCATTCTCTCTCTCTCATTCTCTCTCTCTCTCTCCACATTATATATATATATATATATATATATATATATATAAATGAATTGAAATCTCCTGCATTTGTTAACGTACATGTCTTGATGATAAGTGGCTAACATGCTGCTTTGAAATCAATGGTAACAATCGCATCCTAAATATATTCTACACTATAATGAATAAAATAATAATAATAATAATAATAATAATAATAATAATAATTAATAATATATATATATATATATATATATATATTATTTATTCATTTATAGGTAGAATATATTTAGGATGCGATTGTTACCATTGATTTCAAAGCAGCATGTTAGCCACTTATCATCAAGACATGTACGTTAACAAATGCAGGAGATTTCAATTCATTTATATATATATATATATATATATATATATATATATATATAATGCGTACGTGTGTGTATGTCCTCTAGTTGGTTTATCCATTTGATATTTTTATTGTATATTTATTTTGCGAAAGAATAAAGATAGCTAATAAAAATATCAAATGGATAAACCAACTAGAGGACACACACACACGCACGCATATATATTGAATACAACCTGTATGAAAAGTGAAAACTTGCCAGAGACCCATATGCCCTTCGACATCTCTAAGCTTCCTGTCTGTTGGAGGAAACTAATGGCATAGTTCGATATTTCATTGCTGTCGGCATCGGATAGGGAAGGGAGATAAATGATGTTGTCTTATCTTAAAGTTCTGTTTCAATCTAACAGGTCAGATGATTAGCCTCTCTAACACTTTCTTAAAGTAACATTAGAATTTGGTGTTAATAAATTTAGGTTATCAACAGTATCATCGATTGCTTTGAACATTGTAATGAAGGGCGACATGCAATATTGGAATTCTGAATTTAATGTAGACGTCATAGTTTCAAAGATTGTTCGGTTTTGATTGTCTTTTTTTTTTATAATATCCAGTAATAATGCAGAATAGCGCGCAAGAGTGCAGCGCCTCACTTACCGTCAGCCGCCACTTTACTGCATAGATCAGAATACCCAAGCTATGCTACTCAGCATTGGCGGGAACCGGTATCGAACCTGGGAACTTGAAAAATTTTAAAATGCTTTCAGGGTTTGTATTCCTTAAGAGGTTCCTCAGGTTTCTTGTTTGGATTATGTTTTTTTAAAAACATTTTATTATTATTTTACATTTTAGACACGTGTTTCAGATTTTATATCTAATTCAGGCGTTAATATGGTTAATTAACGCCTGGAGAAGATATCAGAAAATCCGAAACAATGTAAAATAATAAAATTACAAAAAACATAATCCATTTTGCGGACCTTCTTTTTTTAAATAAAATATTAGTATACATATATACTGAACACTTGACCATGTCCTCTCAGTTGCTACAATTGTATTTGGTTCTCTGTCTTTTTTTTTTTTGTCTAGTGACTGGAGGCTAGTCACAGCCTTCCTGTGAAGGCGAGTATGGTGTTCATTCTACAGTATTCAGGACAGGGAGTTGTTAAAGTGAAAAAAAGAAAGATTTCCACACTGACCAGACACCACATTCGATTCTATATCCGATCAATTATTGATGAGACGAGCTCAGAAGAACCTGTCAAATATAACCAGTAACTCTGAATTTTTGGGTCGATTCTGACACGTCATAGTTCCAGATGTTTTCTTAGGCGATAGAAAAGAGCTTCTTATTCTGGTTGCACTTACAACAATAGATGTTATATATTAAACTCAATTCAAGGCAGTTGCTGAAAGAATATGTCGTCTATCAACAGGAATAACCGAAAAATTACGTTTTAATCTACATATTAGATTTTGAATTTAAAACAACTCCACTGAAACTTTAACCTGTATCAAATCTTTACCGTAATGGGGGTGTTTGATAAATCTTATTATAATGGAGATTGTGTGTTTTTCTGTCTGTAACCGAAACTAAATCACGACTCAAGTCACAATTCCCTTAGTAATTGACGTCACATTCACTGTGAATTTATCCTTATTTTAACCTCAATTATTAATAAAATTGTTTAACATTATTTATACTGTTAACCATATCTACATACTAATAACATGCAATTGTATTTATATATACAACAAAATAGCGGTTTACAGTGTGAACGGCAAGGCTAATTTGCATATTGATATTAAAAATGTAATTTTAATAAATATATGCTTAGTATTATTGGTTTCTAACTGTTTGGTTTTATCTTAATGAATATAAGCAAACATCTCTTCAATGAATCTTAAATGAAATCCATTAACAAGAAAGGATAACTGTAATTTTATTCTTTACTTCCTCTTTTAACTAAATACTTAAATTAGAAAAAATAACAATGAAAGACGAGAGTGATGGAAGAGTAAATTTCAGTTCTATTTTTCAATCATATCCCCTCTGTTTCAAATCTTTTTATCTGCATTCTTATTTAGTTTCATTAGCGTTTCTAATTTAATACGATATTTCATTACATTAAAACTTAAATACTTGCACCCGGAGGGTGCATATATTTGCTAGTATATACAAAGATGGTTAATATTATATTTAAGAATGGATCAATATCTCCTCAACCTGACAGTTGAATATTGTTCCATAGCAGTGGTCGAAAATGGGTTTCTGTGACTGTCATGTGACATGCTACGAAGCCCCCAAAGGGAGATAATTGTTTACTGTCTCCCTAGACTAACAATGTAAAGCACTTTTTTGTTTTTCAACGGGGGTGGTCTAATATTATACATCTTCGGACCCGTGACTATGAAGACAATTAGAGAAATTATTACTAAGATGTACTAGCAGGACCTGTGGATATACCACAGTATGATAATTTAATTATTACAACATTTGATATATCATTCAAAATCTATTGCGTAATAGTTCAATATGTAAAAAGTATCATAATCTTGAATTAACTCTCTCACACACTTTTTCTTTCTCTCGTTTCTTCTGTCATCTTTTTGTTAAGTTCGATTGAAACAGATAAGCTTTATCGCTTCTCTGCGCCCATCCCCTCTTTCTATCATTCCCCTAATATCATTATTTTTCTCTTTTTTTTCGTATTATATTATTCTGTGTAGCAGGTCCTTTTTCTTTCTCTTCTTTCTTTATAATAAAATCGGAGGTGGATAAGCGACACCAGATAATCAAGATTTACCATTTTGCATTTCCTCTTGGACGGTCACATTTTTTAACCAGAGGGTATTGCAAGATGATAACGGTCGGAAGATTAAAGAACTAGGGTATTCATTGATATATTATATATATATATATATATAATGCAAATCTAAATTAGAATAACGTAGACACAAGGCCAACGGTTCTAGTTTAATGTCGGTTTCACGTCTATTCGTAATGATCACATGGGCAGGAAATTGACAGTCACCAAGCGTCTTTGAATCAGTGCCCTACTCTATTTTTTTTAGACGCGTGTGTCTGTGTGTTCAAAAAAATATTCATGGCAAAGCAAACAGCACTGTCTGATCTTGCAGGTGGAATGAGAGATAATTAACATCAATTAAAGATTTAATTAAATGCATCACGTGACCTCCGAAATGTCAAGAACTTTTTTCGAGTGTTTATATTGACAATTAACCTTCGAGCTTAACATTCAGCAAACAAAATTTAACAAATTCGAAAAAAGTGTATACCAATGAATTACAAAATAAATTATATTTGTATTATCAAATTAGTTTATGCTAATGTCATCTTTCAAAACCTATAAGTAATGAATTCAACTAAAATAGAAAAAAAAAAAAAACAAAAAAAAACAAACAAAACAAATGCCGGTAAAAGTTATTGCAAGACACTCGATGTCCTGCATTCAGTCGCTGTTTACCTTATCTCCTCGCTTTCGACAAGGCATCCTGTCGGCTGGGGCAACAGAATTAAAAGAAAAAAATGAATAAAACAAAACTTCTTCGGCAGAAAATAACTCAACAAGGGTTGACACGCCGTAAAATCCAACCAACCAGCCATCGACAGTTTCCATCTGTTGCTGCTGATGCTGATGTTCAATTGTGATGATTAAAAAAATAAAATAGAATACTGAACATAGCTTAACACTAGTAGTCGGTCATGGTTAATGGAATGAAAACAATCTACCTCAATGGATTAAATAAGGGTTTGGTTTGAAGTTCTAGGAAGGCTCCAATTCAAGAATAAACACCTTAAGAAGGCCGAAGAGTACATCAGCCGAAACGTTCAGCATATAAGAAGATGAGGACAACAGTCCAAAAAATTAAAATAGTATAGATTATCAAGCCACATCTAAAAAAAATTCAGACAATTTTATTTTTAATTATTCTATATAAAAAAGGAGCCGCAGATTTAAAATTGTCTTTTTAATTCTAAAATACTTTGTATATTTCATTAGGTTAGTCTGTAGAAGGGACTAAAATACCGTAAGCAAAATCCATGGAAAATAGATTCGACTGAAACTGGGGGAAACCAAGAATTCCATTATATGGGAGTGGAAGGGTGGATGGACTTTTCCCATTGGCTCACACTGACTGAGTTTTAACCGTTGTGCAATATGGTATTTATTGTAACATAAAATTACAAATGTGGCACAAGGCCAAAATTAGGGAGTGGGTAAGGTTGTTCATCTCTATCCTAGCTTTTAACTTAACTATTTTCATTCGTGACCCGATTCGTTCTACAATTTTCAATTCACCAGAAAACCAATTCGCACTAAAAACTTACCAGTCTCTCTATGAAAAACCTACACTTAACCCATATTTACATAGTGTTGAGGGAGAGGGGGGATTATGGTATGTATTTACAATTAAATTTCTCCAATGCAATATCGAAACTAGTAGAACGTTGCTTTCAGGTGTGGTGACTCGAAAATTCTGGAATCAGGTCGCGGTTGCTATTGGAGCCAATATGATGTACAAGAACCCGTAATTTGTGAATGGTTATGATTATAATGCATCACTGGTGATCCACACTGTACGCATTCAAAGAATGTATCTTTCGACTTATGAATTCATCTATTCTTTCTTATCACAAACATTTCCTGACTTAAATGTTCCTGGATAGTATTGGTCATTATAACCTGGCTGCATACTTGAGACTAATCAGTTAATGACGGGATTATATAGCTAAACAAACTGGAAAGTGTCGATATATAACGGCTATGTTGGTTTTAAATGACACTTAATTATTAGTGATATTGTCGGCGTTGAGGTCATATTATTCGCGCTAATATCAATGTATAGTTATCTTCGCTTCGTGATAACGTCCTCAATTATCTCATACGTATTAGGGAGTTGAGAGTCGTTAAACGTTACGATAATGAGTGATGCAATATCCAAACGCCTGTTTGAGTAAATACACCATTTTGCGAAGAGACAACTCGACAGACTTAGAAAAAAAAATAATAACACATATCGTCACATACTCTCACAAAACTTGTATTTAAATGGTCTGTCTCATTACTGAAATGAATGAATCGTTTGTCGTGGCTTCCGGTGCTGTTTGATTGGCTGGGTCAATCGTACTTCCATCTCAGTTCAGTGACAACACTAATTGATGTCATGTTGTACAAAGTAAAAAATCTGGTCTAATCAGAGCTAGATGGTTGAATACCGGTTCCTCGGCCTTGAGGTTTGAACCAGCCTGGCGATGCTTACACTTGTCGGAAGACAATGAATAAACAAAAGTATCACCCTTAGAGAATAGATGTGTACGTTGAGTGCCTCGAGAAATGTCCAGTGATATTTCACAGAAACCCATTCCTGACCTATAGTAGAGACTTAATTATGAGAAATATAATAAAGCTAAAAATGACCCATTCCGTTTTTTATAATAAAGGGAGAAAAGGAGATGATATACAGAAAAAATATAAGAAAGAAACAAAGAAAGAGTAAGGGAAAGATATATAGAGAGAGGGGGTGATAACGCTAATCTGTTTCAAGCGAACATAATGAAAAGAAATAAAGAAAAAATATGAGAGGGAATTAAATCAAGATTACTTTTTACATATTGAACTAATGCAATAGCTCTTAAGTAAACAAATCAAACGTTGTAATAATTACATTATCATACTGGGATGAATCCACAGGTCCTGCTACTCAAAACATATTACGGCACATAATTTATTACATTCTATTTTATTATGTTTTCATATAATACTTTGCTATTTTTCTTACACAAAAGCGTGACAAAAAATAAGTGTTTTTTGTGGGGGATCTGGAACGGATTTATTACATTTCAGTTTATTTCAACGGAGAAAATTGATTTGATATAAGAGGAAATTGGTACGAACGGAACGAATTAAACTGGTAATTCAAGGTACCACTGTATATATAAAAAAAAAATTGTTTATACTAATTTTCTTTGGCGTCTTGACAAATTTTGAACTTAACTGCAACTAGGAGTGGTAGTACCTGTTAGGGTCACATCTATGGGTTAAATAGAAAAAAATAGTTTTAAAATTGTGTTAAAAATACTGAATACCGATCAGGAATTATTTTTTTAGTGAAATAGATCACTAATTAGGACTGAGCCTATTCTACTAATGACCACCCCAAACGAATTTAACAGGTTTGAATTCAGAGTTTTCCTTCTCCTAGACTGGTTGCCTAACCAAAGTTAAAGAGTCCAGTCTGCCGTACTATTTATCCATAGCTGTAGGGAGAGTACTTGGATTCATACCTTTCCCAAGGCTATTTATTGCTATGTGAACTGTAGCTTCGTCCAGGATTTGAACTCTGGTCTACGAGTCCATTTTCTACGACTCTAACCATTACACCACACACCCCCAACGATAAAATAAAAACGTCTTCGGCATAAAATAACCCAACCAACTGCAACTGTTTGAAACGACCAGAATGTTTACCACCTGAGCAACGTTCCGCTCCCTTTGACTGTTAAGCGTCTATTTGCTAAATAGACCGATGACCGTTCAACAAACTCCAAAACCTTTTGTACTGTGTAGCAGTTCGGACCGTCTCATTGTAAAATCGCTGGGGATAGTCTTGTTCATTGATTTTTGTGGCTTTTCGAAGGCGAATCTCTTCTTCTGGCTTTTGTGATGACAATGGATGGCGAGGCGCGTGCAAACTTCAAATGACGTGTCAAAATGTGTTTCAAGTTTTGAGTTGGCTCTAACAGTTGGCTTCCTGCGAGGCGGTGATGAGTCAGCAATGGCGGCCGACCTCCCCGAACAACCTTTTGTTCGGCGTTTGGATTTTATGACGTGTGTGTTTTAGTGTTTTCGAAGTTCGTCTTGGATCAGTCTTCCTTTGTCAAAGAATTTGTAAGAATAAACGAAGGATTGATGATTGCTAGAAGAAATGGTAAATAAAAAGGAAGAAAGAAAGAAAGACTTGGGGTTAAGAATATAAGAAATAATTAGATAGCGTAAGTAAGATAGAGGAGAAGTGATGAGAGAGAGAGAGCAAATAAAGAAATAGAGAGAGAGAGAGAGAGAGAGAGAGCAAATAAAAGAGAGAGAGAGAGAGCAATAAAAGAAATAGAGAGATAGAGCAAATAAAAGAGAGAGAGAGAGAGAGATAGAGCAAATAAAGAGAGAGAGAGAGAGAGAGAGAGCAAAAGAAATAGAGAGAGAGAGAGAGAGAGAGCAAATAAGAAATAGAGAGAGAGAAATAAAGAAATAGATAGAGAGAGAGCAAATAAAAGAAATAGAGAGAGAGAGAGAGCAAATAAAAGAAATAGAGAGAGAGAGAGAGAGAGAGAGAGAGAGAGAGAGAGCTGAAACGCTAAAGGTTATGTTTAGACAGAGGAAGGAAATGCATGGTGGGTCGGTTAAGAAGAAAGAAATATTCAGAGAGAAGAATAAAATAGAAAAAGAAAAACAGTCGATAGAGTATCCGCTTCGAAACCGCAAGGTTCCGGGTTCGATACCGGCGTATGAGTAGCACAATTTGGACCTGTGTGGTAAAGTAAAGAGCTGATGGTAAGTGTGGCGCTCCGCCTCAGACGCAAAAAAAGAACAAACAAAAAAGAAAAAAAAAAAAAAAAAAAAAAAAATCTCCCTGGTCTAGCGCTAGTGAAAGAGGATATACTCCCTCGCAGTCCGGTTGATACCGACAATACGCCACTCCGTCTACTTTACCTACTTTTTTGTTAGGGAAAATAAAGTAGACAAAAGATGAAACGTTTGAATAAAGGTATTAGAAAAAGGTAGAAGAGTAAGGAAATACAATGCAATGGTTGAGAGAGAGAGAGAGAGAGAGAGAGAGAATGAAAACTACAAAGAAATAAAAGAGCTAAACAAATAAGAGAAGGTCAACACTGAGAAGTAATCGATTAGGTGAGTCTTTTTTAATCTAAGAAAAAAAAAAAGATTAGTCGTAAATAAGAAGGAAAACAGAAAACCAAGACGAATAGCGAGAAGAAAGAACTAACAAGCAGGAAGAATATTCGAAAAAACGATATTAGGTTGTGTATGGCGTATTGGTCATTGGTGCGGAAAATGGAACCAGTGAGCCGAGTTCAAATCCCCGCCGAGGCTATTTGCGTTTATTGCGCACTAATACCTTTGAGACAAGCATGAATTCATCACGTCCTCTCCAATCTGAGTAAAATAGTTGAACAGACAGAACTCCCTAGCCTTAGTCGGCAACCAGTGTAGGGGAATGAAAATTCTGTATTTAAAACAAGTGGACGTGGAACAAACAACTTCATGTAAAAAAAATTACTTATAATTGCAATCGCATTCAATACTCCTAAGTTTACGTACATTTGTAGTACTCATTCATGAGTTTGTTTTGGCACAAGGTTAAAAATATGGAGCACCCGGAGAGAATCGAACTCCAACAATGGTCTACTACTGAGCTTGCTTACCAAATAAAAATAAGCTAAGCAGTGAAAAATCTGTTCACTACTAGGATGGGTGACTCCTTACTAACTTAAAGTACTGTCATCAGCCTAAGGTCTGTGTGTCAAACTGAGCAAAAACAATTTCTCCTGATGCATTTTGTAACATGTGAAAGATATAATTACGCAAGTAGTTTAGTAAGCAAAATAAGTAAAGTCATCGGGGTGGCCTAAAGTCCGTATCAGCCAGACAGCGAGGGAGTCTATCCCCTTTTCACTAGCGCTAGACCAAGGATATTGTTTTTAGCATCTGAGATGGAGTGCCATACCTGCAATCAGCTGCTTACTTTACCGCACAGATCCCTGTGCTACTCATATGCAGAGTTCGGTACCAGAACTTCAATTATTTATTTGCCTTGGTTATCTTCATTACCTATTAGGTCGCTTGTGCACACCAAATTTATGCAATAAAATTCACAATGTCAATAAAATGTAAACATGTCTGCAGGAGAGTCATGAGGATATGCCATATTGACGCAAACACGTGGGAGGGAGATGCAAAAAAATAGCACTGCCTGGCGCCTTAACATTAAGCAAGGCGCGGAGAGGAGAGTAGCCTCGACAGCAAAGAGAGCCAGAAAGAGGGAGAAAAGCCAGCAGCCTCAGAAAGCATCACACTTTGTGTGCATTCAGTGCACCAAAGACCGTCACTCAAGAATTGACCTGCAGAGTCACTTGCACAAATGCATATATATATATTTTTTTTTTTTGGGGGGGACACTACACTATCGTCCTTAGTGGACGGAAAGGTGTCAACAAAAAAAAATGTCATCATAAACATTTTTTTTCTATTTAACCCATAGTTGGGGCCCTAACAGGTACTACCACTCCAGGTCATAGTGGAAATGGAAATAATGGTGAGGAAGGCCGGTATCGAACGCGTACCTTGTGGTTTCTAGTCAGACGCTCTACCGACTGAGTTAAATCGGTCCTTATTTTGCGGATAATCAGGACTTAATCAGGTTTGAATTTTTTTGCAGTACATCTTGAACGATTTTAACGGTCTCATTTTTAACCCGAGGGTGTTGTAAGGAACCTTGTGGTTCCCATGCGAACGCTCTACCGACTGAGCTAAACGGTCCCTTAGTTTAGTAAGTAAAAGAAAAAGGAAATGAATCTCTTAATATCGGTTCAATAAAACAAAATAATCGGACGGCAAAATAACAAATTTTCACGGATAGACGAGTAAACATTTGACTTCGTTAGAGATATTTGGTAGACAGTCGGATAGCTTTAACACTGAGACGACTACCAGCACTAGTCGATGAAATACGTGATGACAGTTATCACGAACATTTAAATTAGGGACAACATAAGTTTTTCCCTAGGGGTCGAGGTGGTGAGACGATATATTCTCACTCATAAATATAGATGTTCTTGTTAGCAGATAATTCAAGGGCAAATCAGTTCTGGAGCTCTGGGGAGTATGGAGTCACACCTTCATTGCCATTACTCCCACGTTTACTCTCACTCGGAGCGGTAGTATCTGTTAGTACATCAATGAGTCTAATAGATATGTTTGGAAATTATTGGTACTGACAAGAAACACCATCCGGGTGGTGTAAAATTAATTTTTGAAAGATATTTTCTGAGGGGAGTGGGAGCTAAAAATTCAGTGCCAGAGGGTTTGTATCATAAGTAAGTAAAATCATCAAATCTATTACAGGAGTTTAAAAATTTTTTTAAAGATTGAAATGGAAATTAATTCTGTCTCCCTCAAATAAAATGTTGCATTTATTTGTTTTTAATCAAATAATTATTTCTAATATTTTACGAATAAATTTTATACAAAATCTTAGGTATTCATTTATTTGTAAACATTTATTTGTAAACATTAGTTAAGCTCTTAATACTAAAAAATGACTATTTCTTGTTTGTAGATCATTTTCTCTTAAAACTCTACGTTAGGTAGCTTTAAATATTCATCAAAATAAAACCAACTGCATATAAATATATAATACCGGGCATGTATTTATTAAAACTCGTTTTAAAAAAACAATAAAGATTGTCTAATTCAAATTTTAAGTGTATATAATACAGGAATCCATGCAAGCATTATTGATAAAGTAAGTCTATTATATATACTAGCTAGAATATACACCCTTCAGGCGTAAGTATTTAAGTTTTATTGTAATGAAACATATTGAATAAGAACTCATATAAAAAGACTACACTTATTCTAATTATATTTTAACTGGTTTCTTTTAAAATCATTTATAGGATTGATGATACATTGGAAAATAATACAATAATATTAGAGATCACTAGTGATTATTTATTAAACCATTTTTTTAAAAACCAGTGTAGTAATACTAGCAAATATATGCATGCAAGTATTTAAGTTTAATGTAATGAAATATCGTATTAAATAGAAAGTCTAATAAGAAGGCAGAGATATGTAACAGAGTGGGATATAATAAAAATAGAAATGAAACTTACTCTTCCATCACTCCGTCTTTCATTGCTGAATTTTACTTATTTAACTATTTAGTTAAATTAGGAAATAAAGATATAATGACAGTTATTCTTTCATTTCATTTAAGATTCATTGAAGAGAGCTTATATTCATGAAAATAAAACAAGCAAAATCAATAATACTAAGCACATATTTAATAAAATCACATTTTTAATATCAATATGCAAATTAGACTGTAAAACAATTGCATGTTATTTGTATGTAGATATGGACAACACTATTAAAAAGGTGAAGCAATTTTATTAATAATTCAGATTTAAATATAAATAAAATCATGGAGAATGTGATGTAAATAACGAAGGGAATTGTGACTTGAGTAGTAATATAGTTTCGGTTACAGACAGAAAGACACACAATCTCCATTATAATAAGATATAACACACATTGCGAGGTTTTTAACATACTAATAACATAGGCTGTTTTGAGGCAAATCTAATTCAGATTTTCACTGAAAGATCATTAATAAATAAGGTTTATTTTATGTATTAATTAAGGCTTTTGCTATAAATTAAATACTTAATGATAAACTTACGTATTTCTTGGGGTATTGTAACGTAAGCAGTGACGTAGTTTCGGTTACAGACTGAATCTCCATTATGATAGGAAGGATAATGTAAATATATTACATGTGCCATAGAAATGAATAAAAAATCAGAGGGGAAGGATTGTACTCTTTTTTTTGGGGGGGGGCGACATATTCATATTTTTGGTTACAGAGATTCCTGCTAAGAGTTTGATAAAAAATGCCATCTACTATAATCTACTTTGCTTTTATAATTTTCTGCTATACTTTATAAAATCCTGGTAACTTTGTGGTTCAGAAGAAAATTAAGCTTTTATTGGAAATTATTCGTGGTGAGGTGGGGGGGGCATATTTATGGGAAATACTGTTGTCCGAAACGTTGTGATCAAAAGATATACATCTGAATATTATTCACTACCTAATGCGTGAAATAATGAAAATAATTTCCCAGAACTTTATACAATATCTACACCGGTATAGAATTAATTTTATAGCCGTTGGAGATCGAAGAGGGATTTCAAAGGGAGGTAATGTGGCAATTTGGTCTTCATTAAGAACCGTCAGGATTGGTGGGTTTTGTTTTTAGGTCACTGGTCAAGTATGAAACAGTCGACTGGCTTTTGTGACTGGCTTGTAATTTGACACATGACACATTCACTCTTTTGTCGAATGAATTTATAAATTAACGTTTGTACTTTTAGCGCCTAAAAGAAGAAAGGGTTTTCATGACTCAGCCAATAGTGAACTGATTTCCATCCCGTTACGACTGATCGGTGAATAGTCACACTGAAATGGTTTCCCAGATAGATGTGTCAGCTGGTATAACCCAACTGTTAAAGCGTTGGAATGAAAGCGGCGAGGTTTTAGATATATCATAATAATAATTACTTGGTGTTATTGATCTATAATATTATTGTTTTATTCCAATGTATTAAAAGCAATTCTATGAATTATTTTAGATAAAACCTATTACAATATAATTAAAATTATTATCTTTTCAATTGCGTTCTTTAAATTCAAATAAATTATACTAATCGTGCATAATTGATAGGATACCCATCAATTGTGTAGCAGTCGATGTTAATAACTGTTTTACCGTCTTTAAATTCTCATCTTTAAACCGAGAAAAAAAATCCGGAGCCGGAGTCCCTATGATGCTGAAATCCAGTGCTACCCAGGAACCCCTGCGATACTGGCGTTGCCAAACTGCATTTGCTGCTTGAAAAACAGCTCATACTCCATATGAACCTGCTCAGGCTACGTAGTTAAAAAAAAGTAGAAAGTTGGACACTACTTCATCGTCTCTCGTAGACGGAATGATACAGCAACAACATTCTCCTCGGTGTTCTTGTTAAAAGAAGACTATCCGAGATTATTGTTTATTCATTTGGCTGGAGTTGAGTTTACGCATCAACTACGGAGACACAACAAAATAATGTCAAAATCAAAAGCACTTCTTTCGCTGATTGTTGCTGCCCCCCCCCGTTTATCTATCTTTCAGTCTTATGTATGTTTAACAGTTTTCTTTTAGCATCCACATTGGCCGCAGTTTGTTTTTCTCCCTTTAAATACCAATTAGTTTTGTTCTATTTCTCTATAATGCCTGTAAACAGATATGTTATTGATGTAAATGTGAAACACTCGTGACTTTTTTGTAAAATCGACCCCGAGTTAATTAGCCTCCCTCCTCTTTTCCGCCATTACTTCTTGTCAGTGATTTCTTCTGATCCCCTAATTACGAACGTTATTTTTCTGTTTTGATATCACAACTTATGTTTTCTCTTGTACAGCAACCCCCCTTTTTTATCTTCAAGGTTACATTATTATCTTATAAACAACAGACTCACTAATACGTAAGAATCCATCAGTCCTGTTTGGTGGATGGGGTAGTTGTATATTTCCACCGACGCCAGTGGTCGGAGTTCGAACCCTGGTAAAAAAATCCAACAAGTTTTTAATTTGTTGATTTTTAACAGTCTGTCAATCAGTCTTTCCTCTTCGTCACTTCAGTCATATATATATATATATATATATTCAAAAATGTTTGCATGAACAGGAGGCTACACAAGGTCAGTTTTCTAGCGGAGTTTGAATTCAGTTTTCCTCTTCCTAAACCGGTTGCTATAAAAAGATAAAAGCGTCCAAATTGCCCTATAAATTTACCCATAGCTAGTGGGAGAATAATTGGATGCATACCTTTTATAAGGTTATTAGCGCTATGTGAAATGCAAACAACCTCGTCCAGGATTTGAACTTGGGTCGACCAGTCCATTTCCTACGACTCTAATCATTACACCACGCACCTCCTGATCATTGAATTTCGATATGTGACATGGCGTCTAATTGAGGGAGTATGTCATTTCTATACTTATCTGGATCTGTGGTATCTGCTATTCTGGATCGGTTACTGGGCTGGCTGGCATCTTTTGTTGGGCCAGGATGTAAGCTCGGTGTCCCATCATCGTGCAAGGTTCGCAAGCTAATCTCGCAGATCCATTACTACTTAATAGCGAGTTCGATCCTCGCTGGATACCTAATACATGTCACATCCTACCCCTGGCAAACAGAATGGGGAGAAAAGGGGGTCCCATCGTGGTGTAATAGTTAGCAAGTTAGTATCGCAGATCCATTACTATTAAAGTGCGAGTTCGATCCTCACTGGTTCCCCCATAATTTCTACCTTGTGTTACATCCTACCCGTTACGAATAGGTTGGATAAATACAGACCAGTTGTCATCCCAATATTAAAGAGCCCAGTCTGTCCTACTATTTACCAAAAGCTGCAGAGAGAATAGTTGGATGCATACTATTTGCAAGGATATTGGCGCGATGTGAAATGCGAACAATCTCATCCAGGATTTAAACTCACCATGCTTATTTTCTACGACGATAACCATTACAACGCGTACTGGTTGAGTCAATGCCAATACAGGCTAAGGTAAACAAATTGTATTGTTTACCAGAATATGGGAAAACATATTTTTTCTTTAAACCACCCATTATGGAAATCATAAAAATGAAAATCAGGCTTAGGTTAAAACTGTAAAATATTAACCAATAATAATGCGCAGTTGTGTTTGTTCGTTGAAAGAGGGACAAATATATATGTGTGTGTGTGTGTGTGTGTGTGTTGCCTCTCTTCCATATATGATTTTGCAATTTCCTTTCTCCTTGAATTTCTTTTTCTTAAAATATTTATTTCACAGGCCTTCCATGTAAACAATAAGTTAATTTTAATCCATCTATTCAATTTGTTTTAGCTTGTTTTTTATTGGTGATTTAAGTGTCGTTTTTATTTTGAGTTTTCAATATAAAACAAAGAAATACTAATAATGGTCCTCGTTGGTAGTTGTACACGAAGATAGTAACTGTTCATAGAGTAAAATAACAGTATATAGTTAACTAGCAGAGATACCCTGGATTGCACGGGAATTTAAAAAGATAAAAATGAATTTCCTTTATCTACATTTTTTTAGAGAAATTTTGAAAAAAAATAAAAACAGATGTTTTTAATGTTGTATTTATTGGCTAATATTGCAATGTTTCAATCTGTATAAGATCATCATTAGAGCCGATCTGTTATGTAACGAAGAAATTTTTTTTAAATATAAATATGACCAGTTTGTAATGTAAAACCAGTTTATTTTATCTATCTATCTATATATATATATATTTATATATATATATTTATATATATATATATTTATATATATATATATATATATATATATTAATAAAAAATTCTATTTGTTTTACAGTTTATATATTCTTAGTATATTTTTGTTTTTAAGTTGTTTATTTTTGTTATTCTTCCTGTTTATATTTTTCTAATATTTATCTTTTATTTAATTTTTATTACGTTTTATCCTCAATCAATTTCTTTTTTAAATCATTTTAATTAGTTTTTTAATATATGCATGTAGTATTTTTATTCAGCTTTTCTTGGGGGGAAAAATGCGGGATAAGGATTTTCAAACAGATTTGACCAATTTCAACGTGTATCAACCATTCTTGGATTATTTTATGCTGAGAGGTTAGAGAATCACGTTCGTACATTCATATTTACATTTTATTGTGTGGGTTTTTTTTCTTTGTAGTTTTTTTTTGCCCATGGTTCTATTGAATGCAACTACTTTCTAAATTGATATATTTGATCCATAGATGAGACCCTAACATATACTACCACTCTGGGTCAGATTGGATCTGGGAGTAATGGCATTGAAAGTGTATTGCATTCTCCCCAGATCTCCAGAGCTGGTGACTTACCATCAGATGCAGGTTAATGTCACACTCAGGACACAGCAAACTATTTGTATGACTGTCAATGGGACTGATGGTTGGGGGGGATTTTTTGTTTCATTTTGTTCAAAACTATTGTCCGTATTTCCATCCGTTATTCGATAGCGTTTCTTTAATTACATTTTTTCTTAGTATAAAAATACCTGATTATAAAAGAAAATAGTTTTCTTTTCTGCTGAATTTGGTTTCGTAATATATATATATATATATATATAGGATCAGTATGATCTATTTTTGATAAAAACCAATCCCCGGTCTTGTGAAACATTTCCGTTTATTTATTATTCTTTATTTTTTTTCCCGCTCTGCGAGTCCGGCTATTTACCAATTCTTCCATTTTTACCATCATTTCCACATGACTACTTTTCTTTCTTTCTTTCTATCACCACATTTGGTTAATGCAGTCATAGATTTTATGACAGATTTTATTTTCAACGAACTAATTTTGGAAATTTTCCATCAACAGTCAAACAACTTCCCAACTGTTTTCTATTTTTTGACACCAGAAGAAGAAAAAAAGGGAGAAATGTACCATTTTTGAATCTTTTGATAATATAGAATTCTTCATCTTTGGACAAAATAGATTCTTAGTTGTAATTTCTAAGTTAAGTTTCTTTGTTCATCTTCGGTTGGCCGCAACAGTTTACGACTTAACAAACTTGAAGAATTTCAAAATATCTGATATTTGATATCTATTTAACGTATGCTAATTAGTTATACAATTTAGAAATAAAATCGCTGACTTTGTCATGTTAGAAAACAAGCAAGAAGCGTTTAATTTGGTGATATAATCGCCTGTGTATGTGTATATGCATGTGAATGTTTGTGTGTGTGTGTGTGTATGTATGTGTATGTGTTTGTGTGTTTCTATGTATGTGTGTGTGTTTGTGTGTTTCTATGTGTGTTTGTGTGTATGTGTGTGTGTTTGTGTGTTTCTATGTATGTGTGTGTGTTTCTATGCGTGTGTGTGTTTCTATGTGTGTGTGTGTTTGTGTGTTTCTATGTGTATATGTATATATATATATGTGTGTGTATATGTATGTATATATATATACATATATATATATATATATATATATGTGTGTATATATTCTGTGTATATATATGTACTTATATATACCATTATGATGGCAGATTAGTTTTCATACAATTAAATATATACAAAAATATATTATATATATATATATGTACATAAATGTATATATGCATATATATGTATGTGTTTGTGTACGTACGTTGTGAATGTTTTAAGCTGATTTAATGTATAAAATATAAAAAGATCCACAACATTAGATAATGTTGATGACTCTGAGTTTCACGTACAGTGACATCCATTATAGTCAAATAGATATCAGTATTACATGGAGCTGAGTCAAACAACTTCACAACTTTTTAAAAAATTTTCCGTCACCTGAAAAAAAAGAAGGGAAATATACCATATTATCGAATGTTCTTATGATAAAGAATTATGCAAAGTTTTACTCATAACAAACCTGAAGATTACCTGAATTTTTGTGCTAGGGAGTTTTTGTTATTTCACATGTATGCTAATTGCCAAACATCACTTATAAGAAATCGCTACCTTTGTCAAGTCATACAGCAAACTATCCAGAAACCTGTTTGAGACACAAAGAAGCGCTCGATATGATGACACAATTGCATGTAGATTCTGGACCCGGATATACAAACTAACAGACGATTCTATTTCCTACGGCGATAACCATTACACGAAGCGCACCTTCTTGAATGTATAATAGCCGCAGTTATTATGGTGCAATGGTTATCTGACTAGAGGAGCAGATCATTCTTAATGAGTTCGATTCTCACTGGATGCTCCATACTTCTGTTTTTGTACAAGGGTAGGCTTAGCTTAATAAATGACAAGAATCACAGAATTTATGACTGGTTTATGCCAAGAGATTAGCGAATTACATTTATTCAAGTTCTTATTTAGGTTTTTTTGTGTAGTTGTATCTCATGTATTTTTTTGCACATGTCCTATCGAATAATAAGGATATTTAAACATACTAGCAAATATATGCACCCTCCGGGTGCAAGTATTTAAGTTTTAATATAATGAAATATCATATTAAATTAGAAAGGCTAACGAAACTGAATAAGAATACAGATAAAAATATTTGGAACAGAGGGGGTATGATTGAAAAATAGAACAACTTTGAAACTAACTCTTCCATCATTTTCCGTTACTCCCGTTTTTCATTGGTAAATTTTCCTAATTCAACTATTTAGTTAAAATATGAAGTAAAGAATAATATTAAAATTATTTCTTCTTGTTCAGGGACTTCTTTTAAGATTTATCCCTGAAATTTTTGCTCATATTCATTAAGATAAAACCAAACAATTAGAAATCAATAATATTATATATATATATTTATTAAAATCAAATTTTTAAGATCAATATGCAAATTAGCCTTCCCATTCACACTGTAAACCGCTATTTTGTTGTATATATAAATACAATTGCATGTTATTAGTATGTAGATATGGTCAACAGTATTAATAATGTTAAACAATTTTATTAATAACTGAGGTTTAAATAAAAATAAAATCATGGAGAATGTGATGTAGATAACAAAGGGAATTGTGACTTGTATAGTAATATAGTTTCGGTTACAGACAGACAAACCCACAATCTCCATTATAATAAGATATTTGATTCATGGTTGGGACCATAACAGATACTATCACTCCGGCTCAGAGTGAACCTGGAAGTAATGGCAATGAAAGGGTACTTCACACTCTCCAGATCTTCAGAACTGGGGTCTTACTATTAGTTACAGTTTAGAGACATACCCATGATTCCCTTTTTTGGTGGTGGGGGGATCTTCCCCCTCAACAAAGGATATGGTCAGCATATTTAAGCTTGACCTGAGTATGACGGTAAACTGCATCTAATGGTGAAGTTACGATTCTGGAGCTACGGGAAGTGTGTAGTACCCCTTCATTGCCATTACTCTCAGGTCAACTCTGATCCAGAGTGATTGTGCCTGTTGGCGCCCCATCTATAGGTAAGATAGGTCGGTTTGCTAGTTAATTAAATTATTTTTACTAGTTTATTAATACATATAAAGATAAACAAATCATATATATTAAAAATAAAAACGATTTGGCATTAAATAACCCACAAGGATTGATAGGTCATTAAACACCAACCAATCAACATATTCTAAGCCTCACCGACTCGGCGTGCAAAGAGGAGGAAACAAGTTAAATGTAGACACGAAAGAAATAGTCTCAGTAATACAAGATATATATTTTTTCTTATCAATTCGAAACCAGTTTTTTAAATAAAAAAATACACAAAAAGAAAGAACGAAATAAAAAAAATCAGATATTAAAAAAATAAAAGTAAAAAGGTAATTATTTTAACTACATCAGTCAGTTGACCTTTAGCTCAAAAGAGATGAATTCACGTTATCAGTTTTTGTTTTTTTTTTTAAATTTTATTTTTTTATTTCTTTTTATTCTCTCTTTCCAAAAAGTCAAATTTACGATACGAGTCATATCACGTCATCTGACCACAAAACATTTATTCTTCCAGACAAGTAAAAATTATTAAACGAAATTCTTTCAAAATCTAAAATGACAGGCATCAACCTTTAAAAGAAAAGGGGGAAAAACGACTTAGTCTTGATTCTTTCATTCCAAAACTTTAGTTCCATAATGGTTAATTCTTTGTTTGTTTTCTTTGGAGATTGGCATTATTGGAACAGAGGTCTGCGGTAAATCGAAGACACCGAAATTTAATTATATAGGGCGCCCCCCAAAAGACATATACATATTTAACTACCTAGGAAAATGGCGCTTTAGTCCGCTTCAAAGTATCAAGCCCTGGCACCTATATGATTGACCCAACCCTTATGGCAATCCTTTTTTTATCATATATGTGCTAGAAGGCGGTGGCTAAGTGTCTCAATGTCCTGGGTATGGTGTTAAACTCTATCGGATGATGAATTACCAGTTCTGGAGCTCTGGGGGAATGTTAAATATCCCTTGATCACTATTACTTCTAGGTCCACTCTGACCCAGAGTGGTAGTACCTGTTAGGGCCCCATCTATGGGTTTAATAGAAAAATAGTTTTAAATTATTTTTTTTTTTAAATTGAGTTAAAAAATTAGTACTTATCAAGAAGGAATAAAACAAAAACGTCTTCGGTATAAAATAACCCAACTGGGGTTGACATGCCGTAAAGTCCAACCAACAAACCATCTGCTTCAAAGTACAGCCCTTGTATATATTGTTACCATGGGTAGAAGATAAGATTTACCGTGGTGTAGTGGCTAAAGTGATAGATTGCGACATTGTAGTGAGTGAGTTCGAACACAACCACGTTATAATGTTCACTTTCGGACTAATACCGTTGTGAAAGACATGAACCCCCGAATCCTCTCGGCAATGGGTTAAATGGTACCACTGCTGATCTTCTACACGGAATGCTTTGGCATTTAATAAGCCAGGAAGGTTGATATACCATTAAACAATGTATGTATGGGTGCATATATTTATATATTAGCTTTAAGAAAGCATATATATATATATATATATATATATATATATATATATATATATATATACATACATTATATACATGTCAATATGCATTTGTGTGAGTATATATATATATATATATATATATATATATATATATATATATATATATATATATATATCAGTATGTGTGATATATATATTTACATCAGTATACATGTGTGTGTATGCACCTACGCACACACACATCTATTTACATCGATACCTGTGTATATGTATATATATATATATCAGTATGTATTTATGTGTATATATATAATATATATATATATATATATATACACGTCAGTATGTATTTGTGTGTGTGTATTATATATATATAATATATATATATATATTATATATATATATATATATATATATATATATATATACACACAAATATCTTGAAAAGAGATATTCGCAAGAATAAAAAAGTAGACAATCAAGGGCTTCAAATCGGTCTACTATGTGACCAGTGTGGAAGGCTATGTATGAGCAAAACTGGCCTGATAAGTCACCAATCTGTGCATCGGCGGGATGGACTAATAAAATACCCTGTGCTCCCTGGAAATACCTGTAATTGTGGGAAGGTGTGCAAGACTTTGGTAGGACTAAAGAGCCACTTTCGTGCAGCTCATTGTTGAACTTTTTTGAAGCTCACACTTATATTGTTTGAACTGTTGAACTTTTTTTTTCCTTTTTTTTTTTGTTATTATTATTATTACTATATCAAGCAATGGCAATACTTGAAGATGAGTTTGTTGCCATCATATATATATATCGATATGTGTTTGTATATATACATATATATATATATATATGTATACATTGATATGTGTAAATATATAGATATATACATACGTCACTATATACATGTATATACATACATACCAATCTTTTTCGTTTGCTCTTGTCTCTTTATCTGTCTCCGTCTGGTCAGTGTTGATTTAATTTGTCTAATGCTAGAAAAAAAAAACTATTCTTCTACTTCCAAATTTGTCAAACATTCTGTTACAATAGGAATTATTTCTTTTTCTGCAGATCTTGGAAGATATACTTTTTGGCGTTACACTTAGCTCTATTTCGCGACGCACAATTTGGGAATCACTCTTCTAATACATTTTTGTCTACACCGAAAAGCACACGAATGCATTTTTTTTTTTTTGTTGAGTGTGTGCTTATTTCTAGCTGTTTCGACTATAACTGCAAACTCTGCTAGACATTACATGTTCTATACTGAACGACAATTTCCACACCCTGATTGGTCTTTTGAAATATCGCACAGTAATGATTTTTCTCTCTCCAGTTTTCGACTTTATTTGCTTGAATGACAGAACCATGCACTTATCTGTGCACATATTTATCTACGTTCGCTTTTTTTTTGTCCTGTACAAGTTTTGGTACCGATGATAAATTACTATTTCGTCTTTGTAGTTGTTGTAAAAGTAGAGTGCCTCAAATGGGTTGATCAAAGTTTACTTCTCCATGTCATCCGTAGGCGTGTTAAAATTACCGTAATATATTGGTGGTAAATAAAATGTTTCTTCCTTTATTTGTTCCTTTATTTCACGGTAAGCTAAACTTGAAGGGGAAAAATCGCTGAGATTATGGATATCAGTCTTTTTGACAAAATCTTTCGACTGGATTTTATGTATTACTTCTTTTCTTCTAGTTCTGTCAATGTTTTCTTCTCCATTTTGATTTTGGAGAAGCCATGTTTGTTTTGTAGCTTTGTGTAAAGATTCATACTTCTTTACTTTTTTTTCTCTCTATATATTTATATTACATTTAATTCTATGGTTATTTTCTCTTTCTTTCCTTTTCTTATCTCTTTTTTCCATGTTGTTTTCTTTTCTATTTTCTTTACTCTTTCTTTCCTTTTCTTCTTAAATTTATCTTTCAGTATTTTTACCACTTTTTTTTCCTTCTTCTATTTACTCTCTCTCTCTCTTTCTTTTCCCCCTTTTTGTATTCTTAAGTTGGAGGTGCGTGGTGTAATGGCTAGAGTCGTAGGAAATGGACTCGTCGACCCGAGTTCAAATCCTGGACGAAGCTATAGTTCACATAGCGCTAATACCTTTGGGAAAAGAAGGAATCCAACTACTTTCCCCTAAGCTATGGATAAATAGTAGGGCAGACTGGGGTCTTTAACCTTGGTTAAGCAACCAAAGAGAAGGAAACCTCTGAATTCAAATCTGTTAAATTCTACTAGAATTGGCTCAGTCCTAATTAGTGATCTATTTCACTAATTTAATTGTACTTATCCCCTTATTCTCTTCGTTCATTTGTTCTGTCTGTTGTTCCTTCGTTCTTTCCTTTCTTTTCTATTTTTTCTTTCTCTATTATCATTTATTTATTTTTCTTGCTTATTCCTTGTTCTCGTAATCTTCTTTCTTAACCTTTTGTCGAATACTTTCTTTTTTCTTTTTCTTTTTCCTTTTCAGCTGCCACCTTTTTTCTCTTGTTTGTTTGATTCATCATTTCTTTCTTAATTTTCCTCCACCTTTTTCTTTCTTTCTTTCTGTATTTTCTTCTCTTGTATCTTTATTTTTCTCTTTTCTCTTTCTTTCATTCGCTACACATTCTCTCTTGTTTCATTCTGATTTTTTTTAATGAATTTTTTTCTCGATTATCTTTCGTTCGCATTTTTCTTTCTTTTTCTCGTATTTTCTAAAAAGTTTTCTCTTTCTTCATTTGCTTCTTCTACCCTCTCCTTTTGTACCGTCTTCCTTTCTTGCGCCTCTTTTCTCTGCTACCTTCTTTCTTTCTTTTATTCTCCCACTCATTTTCTCTTGTATTTTCTTTCTTTCTTCACTTTGTCCTTCCACTTCTTTTTTTCTTGCAACTTTCTTTCCCCCTTTTTTCTCTTGTACATTTTTTTTCTTCGCTTTTCTATTGTAACGTCGTTCATTCTTTTCATCTCCCGTCATTTTTTCTCTTGTACTTTATTTGTTTTTTTTTTTTAATCTCCCGCCTTTTTTTCTTGTACTTTCTCTGGTTCTATTCATCTCCCGCCTTTTATTCTATTGTACTTTCTTTCGTTCTTTTCATCTCCCGCACTTTTTTCTCTTTTACTTCCTGTTTTTTCTTCGTCTCCCGCCCAATTTCTCTTGTACTTTCTTTCATACTTTTCCTCTCTCGCCTTTTTTTCTCTAGTACTTTCTTTCGTTCTTTTTATCTGCTGACTTTTTCTCTTGTACTTTATTTGGTTCTTTTCATCTCCCGCCATTTTTTCTCCTGTACTTTCTTTCGTACTTTTCATCTCCTGCTCTTTTATCTCTTGTACTTTCTTTCATTCATTCTTTTCATATACCACCCTTTTTTCCTTTGTACTTTCTTTCTTTACACGATCTATGTTCAATTAGTTTTCAGGCGTTTCATATTTTATCTCTCTTCCATTTTTCTTTAATTTCCGCTTTACCAACGATTTTTACTTCCAATTACTTTTCTTTTAAAATCGTCTCCTTTTCCATTTTTATTTCTCCTTCAGGTTTTTCCTGCTACTATTTACTTATGCCCTCCAGTCTTTTTCTTTTTTATTTCTTATTAACCGTTATCTTTATTCTCATCATTATTTGCGTCTTCATCTGCATTTAAAAAAAAATCAGTCAATGTTTTTCTCTTTTTCTGTCTACCATTGTTACTCTCTAATAATTCTTTCTTTCTTCATATCTCCACGCAAACATCTATCAATTCAAACTTTTCTCTTCCTGACGAGCAATTTTCTTCTCTTTCTGACGCCATTTTTTTTGTTGTAGTTGTTAGCGTCTGCTTCAGTGAATAAGAAAATGATACCTGTAAGGAAGAAAATGAAACTTACTTGAATATACGCACTTTACACACACACACACACACACACACACACACACACACACACACACGTCGTGCGCAAACATATACTTTTAATGATAACAATAAATCGCACATCTTATTATAATGGAGAGTCGTTTTTTGTCTGTCCGTAACCGATACTACGTCACTGCTTACGTCACAATACACCCAAAAAATGCGTAAGTTTATCAATGAGTATTTGATTTACAGTCAAAATCATTAATACATAGAATAAATCTATTAACGATTCTCTATGAAAATCTGAGTTAGATTTCCCTCAAAACTGCCCATGCTATTAAAGCATTTAAACTCCTGCAATTTGTCTTATTTATAAAAAAGAAATAAAGATTTATAAAATATATGGTGTGGTTAATTTGCATACTGGTTTTAACAAAATCGGGTTTGATGAATAATTATTTGGTCTTATTGATCTCTGATAAATGATTTATTATCCAACATATTAAAATAAATCCTATGAATGATTTTATATAGAAATCAATTAAAATAAGAGAAATCTTTTCTATGCGTTTTTATTTAGTTTCGTTAATCTTTCTAATTTGATATCTTTCATTACATTAAAACTTAAATACTTACGTACGGATGGCGCATATTCTTTCTAGTTTAAGTAGCACTGCTTTTTCTTGCAATATTCCGTCTATACTCGTGCAAAGGTCGAACTTTGAAGAGCTGATAAAAAGATTGAAGTTGATATATTATCTTAGATGAGAAACAAGTTTGTAAGGCCGAAATAAGGAACTTAGTAAGAATAAAAGATTTGTTTTACGGCATACCAACCTCAGTGGGTCATTTAATGCCGATACATTTTTGAAATAAATCAATTAATGGATAATACAATTTTTTTTTAAATACATTTTTCTATTTAACCCATAGATGGGAAGAATAAAAGAAAACATTAGCTACAAAAAATAATTGCATCAATCTATAATTTCGGGGACCGGGTTAGCTCAGTCGGTATAAACGTTCGACTAGAAGCCACAAGTTTCCTAGTTCGATACCAGTCCTCGCCAACTCAGCGTATGAGTAGCACAGGGATATGTGCGGTAAAGTAAGAAGCTGATGGTAGGTGTGGCGCTCCGTCTCAGACGCTAAAATAATCTCCTTGGTCTAGCGCAAGTGAAAAGGGGATAGACTGATACCGACTTTAGGCCGCCCCGACGACTTTACTTACTTTACTTTTTTATAATTTCGTAGCCAGCCACAAATCAAACGTGAATATATAGACAAGTACAAATTTTGCAGAGATTTATACAGTTGTAGGGATGTAATACATAATCTTTCTTAAATGATTTGTATGTCCAATAGGAGCCCCGTAATGAGTCACGTGACAGTTCCAAAAAAAACATTATTGACATTTTTGCCTCTGTTTTTTTAACAGTAGAGACGTTGTCTCTGACCCTGCCAGAGAACGGTAAAGCCACATGGCTATGTTTTGTATCAGTAAGTAGTAAGCTTCTTTCTATTTTGTACCCCTTCCACTTAAGCAATAGCAGGTACTGTAAGCAACCCCTAGCGTTTTGACTTGAGTCAGCATTAAATGACCCAAAAAGAGTTGATACGTCGTAAAACAAAACAACCAGCCTTGTAGCTTTTTGCTAAACCAAATTTATCGTGGTAAATAACAATGACTTGCTAAGGAGAAAACTAATTTGTGTATTTTTGAAAGAGGTGTTAACTGCTGATAAATCGGTCGTCGAATTACGACGACACATGGAAAGAAAATCAATGGTGACATGTTGAACACGACTCCCAAAGGAATCACCAATTTGAGTAAAAACAGAATTAACCTCTTCAGACAGTCATGAATAATATGTAAGCAGCATTTCTATATTTCTGTTTTTACCTTCATTTTAGTAATTAATCTTTCAAAAAAAAAGAAAAGGAGAAAAAAAGAGCACCACAAAGAACAACTGTGGTGACTTATCTATTCACCAGAGGGTATGTACGTATGCCTGTCTGAACATATGAGTATACTTACCTTTTCCTTTTAGAAGTCCGTCGGAGACGACAAGGACGTCAGTCCAAGTCTCCAACAGTTGTGGACGCTCTGGACTTGCAGATGCGGTCACACATAACCTAAACACGAGGTAGAGTGTGCAGCAAATTTGAGCAACGAATTACTATGATAAAACTTTACTAACAGGACTTGTGAATATACCACAGTATGATAATTTAATTATTACAATGTATGATATGTTTACTTAAGAGCTATTGCTAAATAGTTTAATATGTAAAAAGTATAATAATATTGATTTAACCCTCTGTCACTCTTTTTTTCTTTCTCTTTTCCTTCTTTTCACCTTTTCATTAGGTTCGATTGAAACAGATTAGCGCTATCACTTCTGCGCGCTCACATCCTATATCTTTCCCCATCTCTTCTTTCCTTTCTTATATTTTTCTGTGTAGCATCTCCTTTTCGTCTCTTCTTTTCTTATGATAAAAATGGAATAGCCTTTATTTAGCTGAGGTCACGACACTCATGAGAAATAAGAATTCGGCGGATAAGTGACACCAGATTTGGATAGTCTCATTTTTAACCAGAGGGTGTTGCAGAGGACAACGATCGGAAGATTAAGGAATAAGAATATTAATATAGATTTGTTTGTTTTAATTTTGCAGACAGAAATGTCTCGGGCGGGGGGGGGGGATACATAGATAACATCTTTAACCCCCACCCCCCCACTAACGAAGAAATATAATATAAAGAAAGCCGGTAGCGTTTGTCGTCCGTCTTTTGAGCGCGTCTGTTTCTTTGTAGTCATTTGCAAGAACGATTTCTGTCAGGTAAACATTGTCGTTGTTTGATGGATGAGTTAGTCACATGGGCCAAGATCAAATGAATATATTTTTTTTTTATATTTGATCTACGAGGGAATCAAACAAGATGGTGGCGTTAATGAAAGGATATCGCAAGAGACAACAAACAACAACAAAAATGAATGTTTATTTAATGTTCAACAGAAATTAGTTGATTTGTCTATATAGAGAAAAAGACATAATCTAAATAAGCTGTAGACAAGAGCTCCTAAAAATATTACTTATTAACAAAATCATAGAGAACTGTGTGTGTATTATTCCGCTGGGTCGAGATAGACACCTTTTAAAATAAATAAGTAAAATGATTTGCTTTACTGATAACACTCGTGTCTTAACGACAATTCAGCAAACAGATTTTGTTCTTATTGATTTATAATAGAGATACTGTGTCTGTCTAAGCCAAACTACGTCACTGCTTACATTACAATACTCTCTGAAAATTGCGTAAGATTATCAATGAGTATTTTATTCAGTCAAACTCATTAATACATAAATCTTGTTTATTAACGAGGTCTCTATGAAAATCCGAGTTAATGTTGCCCAAAACAGCACGTTGTTGCTGTGTTTAAAACCTAAAACGTGTCATATATAATTAAGAAAAATGGTTCACATAATATATATTATATTTTACCAACCCCTCCGCACAAGCAGGATGCGACACAAGGTCAATTTCTTAAGCGGAGTTTAACAGGTTGAATTCAGAGTTTTCCTTCTCCTAGACCGGTTGCCTAACCAAGGTTAAAGAGCCCAGACTGCAGTACTATTTACCCATAGCTGGAGGAAGAGTAGGATTTCATACCTTTTCCAAGAGTATTGGTTCACATAATATATGGCGTGATTAATTTCACAATGGTTTTAACAAAACGAGTTTTAACAACTCACCAAAGACCAATATAGTATATACAGACCGTTCGCCTACGGGTAGGATGTGACACAAGGTCGCAAGTATGCGGCATTCACACCAAATATTAGCAGTAAATATCCATCTATGCTTATCTCAGTCGGTTAGAGCACCAGCCTCGGAATCGAAAGTTCTATGTTTAATATCGGTCCTCCCAACTCAGAGTATGAGCAGCACAGATTAGGTAATCTGTCTAAAGTGCGAAGCTGAAGGTAAGTGTGGCGCTTCACCACAGCAAACCAATGCCCCTAGAGGTATGAGGTCACAGAAGCGATAACGCTAATCTGTTTTAATCGAACATAATGAAAAGAAGAAGAGAGACAGTTAAATCAAGATTATTATATGTTTTACAAATTGAACTATTTTGTAATACAATTTCTCTGAATTTTCTAGATGAGGCTTGATAAATTGGATTATTTGGACTATTGTCCTCATCTTTATTGTTATCTACACAACGTTTCAGCTAATGTGCTCTCCCTCAGATATTTCTTTTACCTGAAGAAAGCCGATAACAATAAAGATGAAGTCAATAGTCAGAATACTCCAAATAATACATATTTAGCAATACCTCTTAAATAAACCTATCAAGCTTTGTAATAATGAAATTAGCATACTGTGGTATATCCAAAGGTCCTGCTAGTACCATAATAATCCAACAATATATAAAAAAGAATACTTGACTAGACCTTAGAAACAAGGTCAGCATTACAATTACAACCATGTAATTATCGATAGTTTTCAAAGAATTTGAATATAAAAAGGAAAAAGAAAAAATGTTTGTGTTTATGGGAATGAATGAATAAATAAATAAATAAATAAAAAAATAAAAATAGTATAGAATTAAAAAATGAAATAAAAAGAAATAAAGATATAAATTAATAGAAAATTAGAAATTAAAAAAAAACGTTAAAATTAGTAAAGAAAAAATGGGCCTCTCAAGTCTGTAATAATACTAAGGGTTAACTTACCTTTTTTCCCTCTAAAGCTTGTAATCCGTTTTGGAGGAAAAAAGTGTTATTGTCCGCGTACACCACATTAAAAATCTGGGCCTGCATTTAACTGGTTTAGCAAACGAGTTTTGGACTCGTTCAAAAAAATAAAAGCCAAACGTCTGTTAGCGTCTCAAGTTGGTGGGTGGATCAGAGTTTAAGCATCTATGATAGGGTCAGTTTGGCGACATGAGGGGTATGATGTTGAAAGATCGAAACTTCCCAGTGACCCAATGAATACTACATCACTGACGTCACCTACCAGCGCCCCAAATGTAGGAGCGTATATTTAAAGCACCAAACGTTGTTAATAATTAGTTATCATACTGTGGTATATCCACAGGTCCTGCTAGTACCAAAATACATTTAACAAATATATAAGAAAAATACTTGACTAGACCTTAAAACAAGGTCAGCATTTTTTTTTTCATTTGCTTCGATTTAAGAATTATGAAAAATAATCGTTCAACATTAGAATTTGTATCTTTATTAATTTCATTTTCTTTTTTTTTATAAACCCCAGATGTATTTCCAAATACGTTTGAACATTCGGTTTGATCTTGTTAATCGGTTTCAAAGCGAGATCTTTTGAAAAGCGTTTCGTGAGAAAGAAGGAAATCTTTTCTTGCTTCGATTGTTGCATACAAATTTTTAGATTAAAAGATTTTTTCTTTTTCTTTTTTTTTTGTTCGTTGTAATCTGTCTCCAAAGTTTAGCGAAACGTGATGCTATGGCAAATTTTTCAGCTACCACCTCAGATCTCACAGGTGTTCTGTTATTGTTTAGATTGTTTTTAAACAAAAACCTTCAGAGAATTGAAAATTTGAATAATAATGATAATATTAACAATAATAATAATAAATTGACAAAAGACGACTGTCACTGACAAGATACACAGTGCTGTTATTGGTAATCAATATGGTATCTGATGATAAAACATGAATTTTGTGGGGAGGGGGTGTGGGAGTTGACAGATCGATTCCCTCTCATTAATAATATATTGAATATGCAGAATTTATAATGGTTTCGTCTGATTTATTTGTTTAATGATTATCAAATCCTTATCTATATATTAATACCCGTGTTTTATAATTGTACGACCGTTATCGTCCTGCAACACCTCTGGTTAAAATGAAATCACCCAAGATTCAATGCAAAAATGTAAATCCTGATTATCCGGTGTTGCTTATCCGCTGAACTTTATTTTTTTATTGAATGGTGTCACCTCAGCTAGATAATGGACGATTCCCTTTTTATTATAAGAAAGGAAGAAAAGGGAACTATGATAGAAAAATATAATAAGAAAGAAAGAGTAAGGGGAAGATAGAGAGAGAAGTGGATGCGCGACGAAGCGATAACGTTAATCTTTTTTAATCGAACATAATAAAAAGATGAAAGAAGTATAAAAAAAATATATAGAAAAATAATTTTTATTAGTCTATAAATAAATTTGATACAGAATTTATTTTTAACTTTTTAAATCCGAGCAATGTCGGTAGCTCTGTAAAGTATTATGTAAGAAGAAAGATTCACTACAGATTTAGTCTGAATTTTTATTTATTTTAAAATTCTCTTTGTTGTTCATAGTTTGTATCCATGGATCTTTGCAATATCAAAATTAATTCGTAAACTATTTTGTCTCCTAATTTGTTTCCTACCCCAAACCTTCACTGGGTATCTCTACTAGTATATAGCAGTGTCTTGTATGCGTTCAGATAAACAATAACAAGTTTTGTTTTTATTTGAACAGAAACGAAAATTAAATATCCGTGTGGATCCAATTGAAGTCACATGCTTGATTCACTAGAGAAGAGATCGTTTCTCGACATAAAGATGGATATGGAAAAAAAACGATCAATGCGTTGGCAAAACTAAATAAATAAATAAACCAAATAAACAAACAAACAGACAAATAATAAACAAAATAAAATAGTCTCATACACATTAAACTCAAATTCCTGGAGCCTGATGCGAGAAAAAACTCTGCATTAACATTTTATCGATGAATGTACACTCTTCCATCATGTTAGGCTGTCATTTCGAAGAAGTGAATATTTTCTGCCGAAAGTCCCAGTCCGTTAGTGGCTGAAGGCAAAAGATACTTTTTTTTATATATTCTATATTTTTACTCTGTGTATTATTATTGTGCTAGTTTCATGTTACAGATATAAACGTTCTTATTTTGAGTTGAGTTTGGGTTAAGAAAATAAAGGTAATATTCTTGGTCACACATGAACAAGAAACGATCAGAGGATAAATACGCTAGAAAACAAAATCGAAGGTATCTAGTCACTGGCTAAAGTTCGGTGGAAGGGCAGTATCCTGGGGTGGTCGCGATTCAGAAGGATTCAACCGAGGCTATTGATAAGAGATTCTGTTTGTACATTTCATTCAACTTCAAAAATTTATTCAATTTTTCACAATGGACCATATCAGAAAATTGAGAGTAATGGTAATGAAGGGGTTACTCCACATTCAACCAGTGCTCCAGAATTTGGAACTCACTATCAGATAGAGTTTAAAAGTCATGTCAGGATAAAAGATCCTCAGCACTGCCTTCTCGCACATAGATGATAAAAAATGGTTGGATTGCCGAGTTTTAATATTGATAAAATTTTGAAAGTTGAATGAAATGTACAAACAGAAATCTCTTATCAATAGCCTCGGTGAATCCTCTGAATTCCGACCCCCAGGATACTGCTACCCTTCCACCGAACTTTAGCAGTGACTAGATACCTCGATTTTGTTTTCTAGCGTATTCCCCTGATCGTTTCTTGTTCATGTGTGACCAACGAATATTACCTTTAATTTCTTTAACCCAAACTCAACTTCAAAATTAAGAACGTTTATATCTGTAACATGAAACTTAGCAACAATAAATAAATACACAGAGTAAAATAAGATATATAAAAAAAAAGTATCTTTTGCTTCAGCCACTAACGGACTGGGACTCGGCAAGAAATATTCCACTTTCTTCGAAAAATGACAGCCTAACATGATGGCAAGAGTGTACATTCATCGATAAAAGTTAATGCAGAGTTTTTTCTCGCATCAGGCCTCAGGAATTTTGAGTTTAATGTGTATGAAAAGACTATTTTATTTGTTATTATTTGTCTGTTTTGTTTGTTATTTGGTTTATTTATTTATTAGTTTTTGCCAACGCATTGATCGTTTTTTTTTTCCATATCCATTTATGTCGAAAACGATTCTTCTCTAGTGAATCAAGCATGTGAACTTCAATTGGATCCACACGGATATTTAATTCGTTTCTGTTCAAATAAAACAAAACTTTATTGTTATCTTGAACGCATACAAAGACACTGCTATAATACTAGTAGAGATACCCAGTGAAGTTTGGGTAGGAAAACAAATTAGGAGACAAAATAGTTTTACGAATAATTTGATATTAGCAAAGATCCAATGGATACAAAACTATGAACAACAAGAGAATTTTTAAAATAAAATAAAAATCAGACTAATCGTTAGTGACTCTTCTTCTTACATAATACTTACAGAGCTACCCGACATTCTCGGGATTTAAAAAGTTAAAAATAAATTCTGTATCAAATTTATTATAGAACTAATAAAATTATTTTCTATATATTTTTTATCTTTCTTTTTCATCTTTTATTATGTTCGATAAAAAAGATTAACGTTATCGCTTCCGGCGCATCCACTTCTCTCTCTATCTTCCCCTTACTCTTCTTTCTTCATATATTTTTCTATCTAGGTCCCTTTTCTTCCTTTCTTTATAATAAAAGGAATCGTCCATTATTCTAGCTGAGGTGACACCATTCATTAAAAAAAAAAAGTTCAGCGGATAAGCAACACGGATAATCAGGATTTACATTTTGCATTTGAATCTTGGGTGATTTCATTTTTAACCAGAGGGTGTTGCAGGACGATAACGGTCGCACTACAATTATAAAACACGGGGTATTAATATATAGATAGGATTTGATAAGTCATTAAACAAATAAATCAGACGAAACCATTATAAAATTCTGCATATTCATTATATATTTAATAGAGGGAATCGATCTGTCAACTCCCCACACCCCCTCCCCACAAAAAAATTCATGTTATATCATCAGATACCAATAATTGATTACCAATAACAGCACTGTGTTATCTTGTCAGTGACAGTCGTCTTTTGTCATATTTATTATTATTAATTTGTTAATATTTATCATTATTATATCAAAATTTTCAATTCTCTGAAGGTTTTGGTTTAAAACAATCTAAACAATAACAGAACCCTGTGAGATCTGATGGTAGCTGAAAAAATTTGCCCATAGCATCACGTTTCGCTAAACTTGGAGACAGATTACAACGAACAAAAAAAAAAAAGAAAAAGAAAAAAAATCTTTAATCTAAAAATTGTATGCAACAATCGAAGCAAGAAAAGATTTCCTTCTTTCTCACGAAACGCTTTTCAAAAGATCTCGCTTTGATAACCGGATTAAACAAGATCAAACCGAATGTTAAACGTTATTTTGGAAATACATCTGGGGTTTATAAAAAAAAAAGAAAAAGAAAAATAAAATAAAAAGATACAAATTCTAATGTTGAACATTATTTTCATAATTCCTTAATCGAAGCAAATGAAAAAAAAAATGCTGACCTTGTTTCTAAGTCTAGTCAAAGCTTATTTTTATTTATATTGCTTGAATTATTCATTGGTACTAGCAGGACCTGTGGAATACCACAGTTATGATAACTAATTATTACAACGTTTGTGCTTTAAATATACGCTCCTACATTTGGGGCGCTGGTAGGTGACGTCAGTGATGTAGTATTTCATGCGGTCACTGGGGAAGTTTCGGATCTTTCAACATCATACCCCCCCCCTCGCCAAGCTGACCCTATCATAGATGCTAAACTTCTGATCCACCCACCAACTTGAGACGCTAACAGACTTTGGCTTTATTGTTTGAACGAGTCCAAAAACTCCTTTGCTAACAACCAGTAAATGCACGGCCCAAGTTTATTTAAGTGGTGACGCGGACAATAACACTTTTTCCTCCAAAAACGGATTACAAGCTTTAGAGGGGAAAAGTAAGTTAACCCTTTTTTATTATTACAGACTTGAGAGGCCCATTTTTCTTTTACTAATTTTAACGTTTTTTTTTATTTCTTAATTTTCTATTTTCTATATTTATCTTATTCATTTTTTATTCTTTTTTTTAATACTATTCTATTTTTATTTATTTATTCCCCCAAACAAACATTTTTTCTTTTTCATTTTTATATTGAAATTCTTTTTTAAAACTATACATAATTACATGGTTGTAATTGTAATGCTGACCTTGTTTCTAAGGTCTAGTCAAGTATTCTTTTTTATATATTGTTGGATTATATGGTACTAGCAGGACCTTTGGATATACCACAGTATGCTAATTTAATTATTACAATGTTTGATAGGTTTATTTAAGAGGTATTGCCTAAATATCTATTGTTTTGGAATTATTAGCACTATTGACCTCACCTTTTATTGTTATCGACCTTTCTTCAGTATAATAAATATTTGAGGGAGGCACATTAGCTGAAACGTTGGTTGTAGATTAAACAAGATGAGGACAATGGTCCGAATAATCAAACAATCCAATTTATCAAGCCTCATCTCAAAAATTCAGAGAGAAATAGTATTACAAATAGTTCAATATGTAAAACGTTTAATATCTTGATTAACTCTCACTTCTCTTTCTCTTCATTATGTTCGATTAAAACCGATTACGTTATCGCTTCTGTGCCTCTACCTCTCCTCTATATATCTTCCCCTACTCTAGCAAGGGGGTCTTTTTTGCTAGCTCTAGACTAGGGACATTGGTTTTGTGTGAAGCGCCACACTTACCTTCAACTTCGCACTTTACAGATTACCTAATCTAGTGCTGCTAAACTCTGAGTTGAGGACCGATATTAAACATAGAACATTTTCGATTCTGAGGCTGGTGCTCTACCGACTGAGATAAGCGTGGATATATTACTGCTAATATTTGGTTTGTGAATGCCGCATACTGCGACCTTGTGTCAACATCCTACCCGTAGGCGAACGGTCTGTGTATATCTATATTGCGTTTTTGGTGAGTTTGTTAAACTCGGTTTTGTTAAAACCATTGTGCAATTAATCACACCATATATTATGTGAACCAATACTCTTGAAAAAGGTATGAATCCTACTCTTCCTCCAGCTATGGGTAAATAGGTACTGCAGTCTGGGCTCTTTAACCTTGTTTTAGGCAACCGGTCTAGGAGAAGGAAAACTCTGAATTCAAACCTGTTTTAAACTCGCTTAAGAAATTGACCTTGTGTCGGCATCCTGCTTGTGCGGAGGGTTGGTAAATATATATATATATGTGAACCATTTTTTCTTAATTATATATACACGTTTTTAGGTTTTTAAACACAGCAACAACGTGCTGTTTGAGGCAACATTAACTCGGATTTTCAAGAGACCTCGTAATAAACAAAAATTATGTATTAATGAGTTTGACTATGAATAAAATACTCATTGAAATCTTACGCAATTTCAGAGAGTATTGTAATGTAAGCAGTGACGTAGTTGGCTTAGACAGACAGACAGACACCGAATCTCTATTATAAAATACAATAAGAACAAAATCTGTTTGCTGAATGTCGTTAAGACACGAGTGTTATTCAGTAAAGCAAATCATTTTACTTATTTATTTTAAAAGGTGTCTATCTCGACCCAGCGGAATAATACACACAGTTCTCTATGATTTTGTTAATAAGTAATCTTTTAGGAGCTCTTGTCTACAGCTTTATTAGATTATGTCTTTTTCTCTTATATAGACAAATCAACTAATTTCTGTTTGGAACATTAAATAAACATTCATTTTTTGTTGTTGTTGTTGTCTCTTGCGATATCCTTCATTAACGCCACCATCTTGTTTGATTCCCTCGTAGATCAAAATATAAAAAAAAATAATTCATTTGATCTTGGCCCATGTGACTAACTCATCCATCAAACAACGACAATGTTTACCTGACAGAAATCGTTTCTTGCAAATGACTACAAAGAAACAGACGCGCTCAAAAGGACGGACGACAAACGCTACCGGCTTTCTTTATATTATATTTCTTCGTTAGTGTGTGTTGGGGTTTAAAAGATGTTATCTATGTATCCCCCCCCCCGCCCCGAGACATTTCTGTCTGCAAAATTAAAACAAACAAATCTATATATTAATATTCTTATTCCTTAATCTTCCGATCGTTGTCTCTTGCAACACCCTCGGTTAAAAATGAGACTATCCAAATCTGGTGTCACTTATCCGCCGAATTCTTATTTCTCATGAGTGTCGTGAACTCAGCTAAATAAAGGGCCATTCCATTTTTATTTAAAGAAAAAGAGACGAAAAAGGAGATGCTACACAGAAAAACATAAGAAAGAAAGAGATGAAATATATAGGAGTGAGCGCGCAGAAGTGATAACGCTAATCTGTTCCAATCGAACCTAATGAAAAGATGAAAAGAAGGAAAGAGAGAGAAAAAAAAAGTGACAGAGGGTTAAATCAAGATTATTATACTTTTTACATATTAAACATTTAGCAATAGCTCTTAAGTAAAACATATCATACATTGTAATAATTAAATTATCATACTGTGGTATATTCACAAGTCCTGTTAGTAAAGTTTTATCATAGTAATTCGTTGCTCAAATTTGCTACACACTCTACCCTCGTGTTTAGGTTATGTGTGACCGCATCTGCAAGTCCAGAGCGTCCACAACTGTTGGAGACTTGGACTGACGTCATTGTCGTCTCCGACGGACTTCTAAAAGAAAGGAAAGGTAAGTATACTCGTATTTTCAGACAGGCATACGTACATACCCTCTTGGTGAATAGATAAGTCACCACAGGTTGTTCTTTGTGGTGCTCTCATTTTCTTTTTCTTTCCTTTTATTTTTTTGAAAGATTAATTACTAAAATGAAGGTAAAAACAGAAATATAGAAATGCTGCTTACATATTTTCATGACTGTCTGAAGAGGTTAATCTGGTTTTACTCAAATTGGTGATTCCTTTGGGAGTCGTGTTCAACATGTCACCATTGATTTCTTTCCATGTGTCGTCGTAATTCGACGACCGATTTATCAGCAGTTAACACCTCTTTCAAAAATACACAAATTAGTTTTCTCCTTAGCAAGTCATTGTTATTTACCACGATAAATTTGGTTTAGCAAAAAGCTACAAGGCTGGTTGTTTTGTTTTACGACGTATCAACTCTTTTTGGGTCATTTAATGCTGACTCAAGTCAAAAGGCTAGGGGTTGCTTACAGTACCTGCTATTGCTTAAGTGGAAGGGGTACAAAATAGAAAGAAGCTTACTACTTACTGATACAAAACATAGCCATGTGGCTTTACCGTTCTCTGGCAGGGTCAGAGACAACGTCTCTACTGTTAAAAAAACAGAGGCAAAAATGTCAATAATGGGTTTTTGGAACTGTCACGTGACTCATTACGGGGCTCCTATTGGACATACAAATCATTTAAGAAAGATTATGTATTACATCCCTACAACTCTATAAATCTCTGCAAAATTTGTTCTTGTCTATATATTCACGTTTGATTTGTGGCTGGCTACGAAATTATAAAAAAGTAAAGTAAGTAAAGTCGTCGGGGCGGCCTAAAGTCGGTATTAGCCAATCAGCGAGGGAGTCTATCCCCTTTCCACTTGCGCTAGACCAAGGAGATTGTTTTAGCGTCTGAGACGGAGCGCCACACCTACCATCAGCTTCTTACTTTACAGCACATATCCCTGTGCTACTCATACGCTGAGTTGGCGAGGACCGGTATCGAACTAGGAACCTTGTGTGGCTAACCGAACGTTTACCGACTGAGCTAAACCCGGTCCCCGAAATTATAGATTGATGCAATTATTTTTGTAGCTAATGTTTCTTTTATTCTTCCCATCTATGGGTTAAATAGAAAATGTTTTATAAAAAAAATTGTATTATCCATTAATTGATTTATTTCAAAAATGTATCGGCATTAAATGACCCACTGAGGTTGGTATGCCGTAAAACAAATCTTTTATTCTTACTAAGTTCCTTATTTCGGCTTACAAACTTGTTTCTCATCTAAGATAATATATCAACTTCAATCTTTTTATCAGCTCTTCAAAGTTCGACCTTTGCACGAGTATAGACGGAATATTGCAAGAAAAAGCAGTGCTACTTAAACTAGAAAGAATATGCGCCATCCGTACGTAAGTATTTAAGTTTTAATGTAATGAATGATATCAAATTAGAAAGATTAACGAAACTAAATAAAAACGCATAGAAAAAGATTTCTCTTATTTTAATTGATTTCTATATAAAATCATTCATAGGATTTATTTTAATATGTTGGATAATAAATCATTTATCAGAGATCAATAAGACCAAATAATTATTTATCAAACCCGATTTTGTTAAAACCAGTATGCAAATTAACCACACCATATATTATATAAATCTTTTTTTCTTTTTTGATATATAAGACAAATTGCAGTTTAAATGCTTTAATAGCATGGGCTGTTTTGAGGCAAATCTAACTCAGATTTTCATAGAGAATCGTTAATAGATTTATTCTATGTATTAATGATTTTGACTGTAAATCAAATACTCATTGATAAACTTACGCATTTTCTGGGGGTATTGTGACGTGAGCAGTGACGTAGTATCGGTTACGGACAGACAAAAAACGACTCTCCATTATAATAAGATGTGCGATTTATTGTTATCATTAAAAGTATATGTTTGCGCACGACGTGTGTGTGTGTGTGTGTGTGTAAAGTGCGTATATTCAAGTAAGTTTCATTTTCTTCCTTACAGGTATCATTTTCTTATTCACTGAAGCAGACGCTAACAACTACAACAAAAAATGGCGTCAGAAAGAGAAGAAAATTGCTCGTCAGGAAGAGAAAAAGTTTGAATTGATAGATGTTTGCGTGGAGATATGAAGAAAGAAAGAATTATTAGAGAGTAACAATGGTAGACAGAAAAAGAGAAAAACATTGACTGATTTTTTTTAAATGCAGATGAAGACGCAAATAATGATGAGAATAAAGATAACGGTTAATAAGAAATAAAAAAGAAAAAGACTGGAGGGCATAAGTAAATAGTAGCAGGAAAAACCTGAAGGAGAAGTAAAAATGGAAAAGGAGATGATTTTAAAAGAAAAGTAATTGGAAGTAAAAATCGTTGGTAAAGCGGAAATTAAAGAAAAATGGAAGAGAGATAAAATATGAAACGCCTGAAAACTAATTGAACACAGATCGTGTAAAGAAAGAAAGTACAAAGGAAAAAAGGGTGGTATATGAAAAGAATGAAAGAAAGTACAAGAGATAAAAGAGCAGGAGATGAAAAGTACGAAAGAAAGTACAGGAGAAAATGGGCGGGGGATGAAAAGTACGAAAGAAAGTACAGGAGAAAAAATGGCGGGAGATGAAAAGAAAGAAATAAAGTACAAGAGAAAAAGTCAGCAGATGAAAAGAACGAAATAAAGTACAAGAGAAAAAAGGCGGGAGAGGAAAAGTACGAAAGTAAGTACAGAGAAAAAAGGCGGGAGAGGAAAAGTACAAAAGAAAGTATAAGAGAAAATGGGCGGGAATGAAAAAAAGACAGGAAGTACAAGAGAAAAAAGTGCGGGAGATGAAAAGAACGAAAGAAAGTACAATAGAATAAAAGGCGGGAGATGAATAGAACCAGAGAAAGTACAAGAAAAAAAGGCGGGAGATTAAAAAAAAAAAATAAAGTACAAGAGAAAAAATGACGGGAGATGAAAAGAATGAACGACGTTACAATAGAAAAGCGGTGGGTGAAGAAAAAAAATGAAGAGAAAAAAGGGGGAAAGAAAGTTGCAAGAAAAAAAGAAGTGGAAGGACAAAGTAGAGAAAGAAAGAAAATGAAAATGAAAGAGAAAATGAGTGGGAGAAGAAAAGAAAGAAAGAAGGTATCAGAGAAAAGAGGCGCACGAAAGGAAGACGGTACAAAAGGAGAGGGTAGAAGAAGCAAATGAAGAAAGAGAAAACTTTTTAGAAAATACGAGAAAAAGAAAGAAAAATGCGAACGAAAGATAATCGAGAAAAAAATTCATTAAAAAAAATCAGAATGAAACAAGAGAGAATGTGTAGCGAAAGAAAAAAAGAGAAAAGAGAAAAATGAAGATATAAGAGAAGAAAACGCAGAAAGAAAGAAAAAAAAAGGTGGAAGAAAATTAAGTAAGAAATGATGAATCAAACAAACAAGAGAAAAAAGGTGGCAGCTGAAAAGAAGAAAAAAAGAAAAAGAAAAAGAAAAAAAGAAAGTATTCGACAAAAGGTTAAGAAAGAAGATTACGAGAACAAGGAATAAGCAAGAAAAATAACTAACTAATTAAATAACAACAGAGAAAGAAAAAATAGAAAAGAAAGGAAAGAACGAAGGAAAAACAGACAGAACAAATGAACGAAGAGAATAAGGGTAGAAGTACAATTAAATTAGTGAAATAGATCACTAATTAGGACTGAGCCAATTCTAGTAGAATTTAACAGATTTGAATTCAGAGGTTTCCTTCTCTTTGACTGGTTGCTTAACCAAGGTTAAAGAGCCCAGTCTGCCCTACTATTTATCCATAGCTTAGGGGAAAGTAGTTGGATTCCTTCTTTTCCCAAAGGTATTAGCGCTATGTGAACTATAGCTTCGTCCAGGATTTGAACTCGGGTCGACGAGTCCATTTCCTACGACTCTAGCCATTACACCACGCACCTCCAACTTAAAAATACCAAAAGGAGAGAGAGAGAGAGAGAGAGAGAGAGAGAGAGAGAGAGAGAGAGAGTAGCAGAAGGAAAGAAAGAGGTAAAAATACTGAAATATAAATTCAAGAAGAAAAGGAAAGAAAGAGTAAAGAAAATAGAAAAGAAAGCAACATGGAAAAAAGCGATAAGAAAAGGAAAAGAAGAGAAAATAACCATAGAATTAAATGTAATATAAATATATAGAGAGAAAAAAGTAAAGAAGTATGAATCTTTACACAAAGCTACAAAACAAATATGGCTTCTCCAAAATCAAAATGGAGAAGAAAACATTGACAGAACGAGAAGAAAAGAAGTAATACATAAAATCCAGTCGAAAGATTTTGTCAAAAAGACTGATATCCATAATCTCTGCGATTTTTCCCCTTCAAGTTTAGCTTACCGTGAAATAAAGGAACAAATAAACCAAGAAACATTTTATTTACCACCAATATATTACGGTAATTTTAACACGCCTACGGATGACATGGAGAAGTAAACTTTGATCAACCCATTTGAGGCACTCTACTTTTACAACAACTACAAAGACGAAATAGTAATTTATCATCGGTACCAAAACTTGTACAGGACAAAAAAAAAAGCGAACGTAGATAAATATGTGCACAGATAAGTGCATGGTTCTGTCATTCAAGCAAATAAAGTCGAAAACTGGAGAGAGAGAGAAATCATTACTGTGCGATATTTCAAAAGACCAATCAGGGTGTGGAAATTGTCGTTGAGTATAGAACATGTAATGTCTAGCAGAGTTTGCAGTTATAGTCGAAACAGCTAGAAATAAGCACACACTCAACAAAAAAAATGCATTCGTGTGCTTTTCGGTGTAGACAAAAATGTATTAGAAGAGTGATTCCCAAATTGTGCGTCGCGAAATAGAGCTAAGTGTAACGCCAAAAAGTATATCTTCCAAGATCTGCAGAAAAAGAAATAATTCCTATTGTAACAGAATGTTTGACAAATTTGGAAGTAGAAGAATAGTTTTTTTTTTCTAGCATTAGACAAATTAAATCAACACTGACCAGACGGAGACAGATAAAGAGACAAGAACAAACGAAAAAGATTGGTATGTATGTATATACATGTATATAGTGACGTATGTATATATCTATATATTTACACATATCAATGTATACATATATATATATGTATATATACAAACACATATCGATATATATATATATATATGATGGCAGCAAACTCATCTTCAAGTATTGCCATTGCTTGATATAGTAACAATAATAATAAAAAAAAGAAAAAAAAGCTCAACAGTTCAAACAATATAATGGTGGGCTTCAAAAAAGTTCAACAATGAGCTGCACGAAAGTGGCTCTTTAGTCCTGCCAAAGTCTTGCACACCTTACCACAATTACAGGTATTTCCAGGGAGCACAGGGTATTTTATTAGTCCATCCCGCCGATGCACAGATTGGTGACTGATCAGGCCAGCTTTGCTCATACATAGCCTTCCACACTGGTCACATAGTAGACCGATTTGAAGCCCTTGATTGTCTACTTTTTTATTCTTGCGAATATCTCTTTTCAAGATATTTGTGTGTGTATGTATATATATATATATATATATATATATATATATATATATATACACACACACACACAAATACATACTGACGTGTATATATATATATATATATATATATATATATACACACAAATACATACTGATATATATATATACATATACACACGTATCGATGTAAATAGATGTGTGTGTGCGTAGGTGCATACACACACACCAATGTATACTGATGTAAATATATATCACACATACTGATATATATATATATATATATATATTATATATATATTCCCACTCACACAAATTCATATTGACATGTATATAATATATATATATTATATATATATATATATATATATATATATATATATATATATATATATATATATATACATATGCTTTCTTAAAGCTAATGTATAAATATATGCACCCATACAGACATTGTTTAATGGTATATCAACCTTCCTGGCTTATTAAATGCCAAAGCCTTCCGTGTAGGAGATCAGCAGTGGTACCATTTAACCCAGTGCCGAGAGGATTCATGTCTTTCCCAACGGTATTAGTCCGAAAGTGAACATTATAAGGTGATTGTGTTCGAACTCACTCACTACAATGTCGCAATCTATCACTTTAGCCACTACACCACGGTAAATCTTATCTTCTACCCATGGTAACAATATATACAAGAGCTGTACTTTGAAGCAGTTGGTTTGTTGGTTGGACTTTACGGCATGTCAACCCTAGTTGGGTTATTTTATACCGAAGACGTTTTTGTTTTATTCCTTCTTGATAAGTACTAATTTTTTAACTCAATTTAAAAAAAAAATAATTTAAAACTATTTTTCTATTAAACCCATAGATGGGGCCCTAACAGGTACTACCACTCTGAGTCAGAGTGGACCTGGAAGTAATAGTGATCAAGGGGTATTTAACATTCCCCCAGAGCTCCAGAACTGGTACTTCATCATCCGATAGAGTTTAACGCCATACCCAGGACATTGAGACACTTAGCCACCGCCTTCTAGCACATATATGATAAAAAAAAAGGATTGCCATAAGGGTTGGGTCAATCATATAGGTGCCAGGGCTTGATACTTTGAAGCGGAATAAAGCGCCATTTCCCTAGGTAGTTAAATATGTATATGTCTTTTGGGGGCGCCCTATATAATTAAATTTCGGTGTCTTCGATTTACCGCAGACCTCTGTTCCAATAATGCCAATCTCCAAAGAAAACAAACAAAGAATTAACCATTATGGAACTAAAGTTTTGGAATGAAAGAATCAAGACTAAGTCGTTTTTCCCCCTTTTCTTTTAAAGGTTGATGCCTGTCATTTTAGATTTTGAAAGAATTTCGTTTAATAATTTTTACTTGTCTGGAAGAATAAATGTTTTGTGGTCAGATGACGTGATACGACTCGTATCGTAAATTTGACTTTTTGGAAAGAGAGAATAAAAAGAAATAAAAAAATAAAATTTAAAAAAACAAAAAAAACAAACTGATAACGTGAATTCATCTCTTTTGAGCTAAAGGTCAACTGACTGATGTAGTTAAAATAATTACCTTTTTACTTTTATTTTTTTAATATCTGATTTTTTTTATTTCGTTCTTTCTTTTTGTGTATTTTTTTATTTAAAAAACTGGTTTCGAGTTGATAAGAAAAAATATATATCTTGTATTACTGAGACTATTTCTTTCGTGTCTACATTTAACTTGTTTCCTCCTCTTTGCACGCCGAGTCGGTGAGGCTTAGAATATGTTGATTGGTTGGTGTTTAATGACCTATCAATCCTTGTGGGTTATTTAATGCCAAATCGTTTTTATTTTTAATATATATGATTTGTTTATCTTTATATGTATTAATAAACTAGTAAAAATAATTTAATTAACTAGCAAACCGACTTATCTTACCTATAGATGGGACGCCAACAGGCACAATCACTCTGGATCAGAGTTGACCTGAGAGTAATGGCAATGAAGGGGTACTACACACTCCCCGTAGCTCCAGAATCGTAACTTCACCATTAGATGCAGTTTATCGTCATACTCAGGTCAAGCTTAAATATGCTGACCATATCCTTTGTTGAGGGGGAAGATCCCCCCCCCCACCAAAAAAGGGTATCCTGGGTATGTCTCTAAACTGTAACTAATAGTAAGACCCCAGTTCTGAAGATCTGGAGAGTGTGAAGTACCCTTTCATTGCCATTACTCCCAGGTTCACTCTGAGCCGGAGTGATAGTATCTGTTATGGTCCCAACCATGAATCAAATATCTTATTATAATGGAGATTGTGGGTTTGTCTGTCTGTAACCGAAACTATATTACTATACAAGTCACAATTCCCTTTGTTATCTACATCACATTCTCCATGATTTTATTTTTATTTAAACCTCAGTTATTAATAAAATTGTTTAACATTATTAATACTGTTGACCATATCTACATACTAATAACATGCAATTGTATTTATATATACAACAAAATAGCGGCTTACAGTGTGAATGGGAAGGGTAATTTGCATATTGATCTTAAAAATTTGATCTTAATAAATATATGCATAATATTATTGATTTCTAATTGTTTGGTTTTATCTTAATGAATATGAGCAAAAATCTCGGGGATAAATCTTAAAAGAAGTCCCTGAACAAAAAGAAATAATTGTAATATTATTCTTTACTTCATATTTTAACTAAATAGTTGAATTAGGAAAATTTACCAATGAAAGACGGGAGTAACGAAAATGATGGAAGAGTTAGTTTCAAAGTTGTTCTATTTTTCAATCATACCCCCTCTGTTCCAAATCTTTTTATCTGTATTCTTATTCAGTTTCGTTAGCCTTTCTAATTTAATACGATATTTCATTATATTAAAACTTAAATACTTGCACCCGGAGGGTGTATATATTTGCTAGTATGTTTAAATATCCTTATTCGATAGGAAAAAAATGTGCAAAAAAATACATGAGATACAACTACACAAAAAATCTAAATAAGAACTTGAATAAATGTAATTCGCTAATCTCTTGGCATAAACCAGTCATACATTCTGTGACTCTTGTCATTTATTAAGCTAAGCCTACCCTTGTACAAACAGAAGTATGGAGCATCCAGTGAGAATCGAACTCACTAAGAATGACCTGCTCCTCTAGTCAGATAACCATTGCACCATAATAACTGCTGCTATTATACATTCAAGAAGGTGCGCTTCGTGTAATGGTTATCGCCGTAGGAAATAGAATCGTCTGTTAGTTTTTATATCCGTGTCCAGAATCTACATGCAATTGTGTCATCATATCGAGCGCTTCTTTGTGTCTCAAACAGATTTCTGGATAGCTTGCTGTATGACTTGACAAAGGTAGCGATTTCTTATAAGTGATGTTAGGCAATTAGCATACATGTGAAATAGCAAAAACTCCCTAGCACAAAAATTCAGGTAATCTTCAGGTTTGTTATGAGTAAAACTTTGCATAATTCTTTATCATAAGAACATTCGATAATATGGTATATTTCCCTTCTTTTTTTTTTCAGGTGACGGAAAATTTTTTAAAAAGTCGTGAAGTTGTTTGACTCAGCTCCATGTAATACTGATATCTATTTGACTATAATGGATGTCACTGTACGTGAAACTCAGAGTCAACAACATTATTTAATGTTGTGGATCTTTTAATATTTTATACATTAAATCGGCTTAAAACATTCACAACGTACGTACACAAACACATACATATATATGCATATATACATTTATGTACATATATATATAATATATTTTTGTATATATTTAATTGTATGAAAACTAATCTGCCACCATAATGGTATATATAAGTACATATATATACACAGAATATATACACATATATACACACATATATATATATATATATATATATATATATATATGTACATATATACATACATATACACATAGAAACACACATAGAAACACACACACAAACACACACATAGAAACACACAAACACACACACATAGAACACACAAACACACACACACATAGAAACACACAAACACACACACACATAGAAACACACAAAACACACACACACATTGAAACACACAAACACACATACATAGAAACACACAAACACACATACATAGAAACACACAAACACACATACATAGAAACACACAACACACACACACACATAGAAACACACAAACACACACACACACATAGAAACACACAAACACACACACACACATAGAAACACACAAACACACACACACATAGAAACACACAAACACACACACACATAGAAACACACAAACACACATACATAGAAACACACAAACACACACATATATACACACACACACACACACACAAGCATTTACATGCATATACACATACACAGGCGATTATATCACCAAATTAAACGCTTCTTGCTTGTTTTCTAACATGACAAAGTAAGCGATTTTATTTCTAAATTGTATAACTAATTAGCATACGTTAAATTGATATCAAATATCAGATATTTTGAAATTCTTCAAGTTTGTTAAGTCGTAAACTGTTGCGGCCAACCGAAGATGAACAAAGAAACCTAACTTAGAAATTACAACTAAGAATCTATTTTGTCCAAAGATGAAGAATTCTATATTATCAAAAGATTCAAAAATGGTACATTTTCTCCTTTTTTTCTTCTTCTGGTGTCAAAAAATAGAAAACAGTTGGGAAGTTGTTTGACTGTTGATGGAAAATTTCCAAAATTAGTTCGTTGAAAATAAAATCTGTCATAAAATCTATGACTGCATTAACCAAATGTGGTGATAGAAAGAAAGAAAGAAAAGTAGTCATGTGGAAATGATGGTAAAAATGGAAGAATTGGTAAATAGCCGGACTCGCAGAGCGGGAAAAAAAATAAAGAATAATAAATAAACGGAAATGTTTCACAAGACCGGGGATTGGTTTTTATCAAAAATAGATCATACTGATCCTATATATATATATATATATATATATATATATATATTACGAAACCAAATTCAACAGAAAAGAAAACTATTTTCTTTTATAATCAGGTATTTTTATACTAAGAAAAAATGTAATTAAAGAAACGCTATCGAATAACGGATGGAAATACGGACAATAGTTTTGAACAAAATGAAACAAAAAAAATCACCCCAACCATCAGTCCCATTGACAGTCATACAAATAGTTTGCTGTGTCCTGGGAGTGACATTAACCTGCATCTGATGGTAAGTCACCAGCTCTGGAGATCTGGGGAGAATGCAATACACTTTCAATGCCATTACTCCCAGATCCAATCTGACCCAGAGTTGTAGTACTTGTTAGGGTCTCATCTATGGATCAAATATATCAATTTAGAAAGTAGTTGCATTCGATAGAACCATGGGCAAAAAAAAAACTACAAAGAAAAAAAGCCCACACAATAAAATGTAAATATGAATGTACGAACGTGATTCTCTAACCTCTCAGCATAAAATAATCCAAGAATGGTTGATACACGTTGAAATTGGTCAAATCTGTTTGAAAATCCTTATCCCGCATTTTTCACCCCAAGAAAAGCTGAATAAAAATACTATATGCGTATATTAAAAAACTAATTAAAATGATTTAAGAAAGAAATTGATTGAAGATAAAACGTAATAAAAATTAAATGAAAGATAAATATTAGAAAAATATAAACCGGAAGAATAATAAAAATAAACAACTTAAAAACAAGAATATACTAAGAATATATAAACTGTAAAACAAATAGAATTTTTATAATCTATATATATATATATATATATTATATATATATATATAAAAATAAACTGGTTTTACATTACAAACTGGTCATATTTATATTTTTTTAAATTTCTTCGTTACATAACAGATCGGCTCTGATGATGATCTTATACAGATTGAAACATTGCAATATTAGCCAATAACTACAACATTAAAAACATCTGTTTTTTTTTTTTTCAAAATTTCTCTAAAAAATGTAGATAAAGGAAATTCATTTTTTATCTTTTTTAAATTCCCTTGCAATCCAGGGTATCTCTGCTAGTTAACTATATACTGTTATTTTACTCTATGAACAGTTACTATCTTCGTGTACAACTACCAACGAGGACCATTATTAGTATTTCTTTGTTTTATATTGAAAACTCAAAATAAAAACGACACTTAAATCACCAATAAAAAAACAAGCTAAAACAAATTGAATAGATGGATTTAAATTAACTTATTGTTTACATGGAAGGCCTGTGAAAATAAATATTTTAAGAAAAAGATATTCAAGGAGAAAGGAAATTGCAAAATCATATATGGAAGAGAGGCAACACACACACACACAAATATATATATATATATATCTGTCCCTCTTTCAACGAACAAACACAACTGCGCATTATTATTGGTTAATATTTTACAGTTTTAACCTAAGCCTGATTTTCATTTTTATGATTTCCATAATGGGTGGTTTAAAGAAATATGTTTTCCCATATTCTGGTAAACAATACAATTTGTTACCTTAGCCTGTATTGGCATGACTCAACCAGTACGCGTTGTAACGGTTATCTCGTAGAAAATAAGTTATGATGATTTTAAATCTCTGGACGAGATTGTTATCTCTCTCTTT
>CM042137.1:121151888-121210166 GCA_023376005.1 Doryteuthis pealeii | reverse complement strand
AAAAAAAAAAACAGATGTTTTAATTGTTTATGGCATAGCATGTGGGTTCATCTGAAAGATCATCTCAGAGCGCGATCTTATTAACGAAGAATTTAAAATATAAATATGACCAGTTTAATGTAAAACCAGTGATTTTATATATTTATATATATTATATTATTATATATAAGATAATAAAAAATTCATTTTGTTTACAGTTATATTCTAGTATATTCTTGTTTTTAAGTGTTTATTTTTATTATTCTTCCGGTTATATTTTTCTAATATTATCTTTCATTTATTTTATTAGTTTTATTTCATCAATTTCTTTCTTAGCATTTAATTAGTTTTTAATATCGCATATATATTTTATGGCTTTTCTTGGGGTGAAAAGATGCGGGTAAGATTTTCAAACAGATTTGACCAATTCAACGTGTTCACATTCTGGATTATTATTATGCTGAGAGGTTTGAGAATCACGTTCGTACTTCTATTTCATTTTATTGATGTTGGCTTTTGTCTTATGTAGTTTTTTTTTTGCCCATGGTTTATCGAATGCAACTACTTCTAAATTGATATATTTGATCCAAGATGAGACACCTAACAAGTATACAACTCTGGGTCACTTGGATCTGAGTAATGGGCAGTTGAAAGTGTATTGCATCTCCCCAGATCTCCAGAGTGTGACTTACCATCAGATGCAGTAATGTCACTCAGGACACAGCAAACTATTGTGACTGTTCAATGACTGATGGTTGGGGATTTTTGTTGTTCATTTTGTTCAAAACTATGTCGTATTTTCCATCCGTTATTCGATGCGTTTCTTTAATTACATTTTTGCTTAGCTTATAAAAAACCTGATATAAAAGGAAAAAGTTTTCTCGGTTGAATTGGTTTCGAATATATTATATACTATATATATATATATATTATATATAGGATCAGTATGATCTATTTTGATATAAAAACCATCCCCGGTCTTGTGAACATTTCCGTATTTATTATTCTTTATTTTTTTCCCGCTCTGCAGATCCGGCATTACAATTCTTCCATTTTTTACATCATTTCCATTGACTACTTTTCTTTCTTTCTTTCTATCACCAGCATTTTGGTTAATGCAGTCATAGATTTTATGACGATTTTATTTTTCAACGAAATTAATTTGGAATTTTCTATCAACAGTCAGAACAACTTCCCAACTGTTTTCTATTTTTTGACACCAGAAGAAGAAAAAAGGGAAGAAATGTACATTTTGAATCCTTTTGATATATTTAGAATTCGTTTTCATTTTGGACAAAATAGATTCTTATTGTAATTTTCTAAGTAGTTTCTTTGTTCATCTTCGGATTGCCGCAACAAGTTTACGGACTTAACAAACTTGAAAGAATTCAAAATATTCGATATTCTGATATCAATTAACGTATGTCTAATTAGTATACATTTAAGAAAAAAATCGCTTACTTTGTCATGTTGAAAACATCAAGGAGAAGCGTTTAATTTTGGTGATATAATCGCCTGTGTATGTGTATATGCATGTAATGCTTGTGTGTGTGTGTGCTGTGGTATATATGCTGTGTGTTTGTGTATTTCTATGTATGTGTGTTTGTGTGGTTCTACTGTGATGTTGTGTTTGTGTGTTTCTATGTGTGTGGTTGTGTTTGGTGTTTCTATGTGTGTGTGTGTGTTTGTGTTCTATGTGATTGTGGTTTTGTGTGTTTTCAATGTTGTGGTGTGGTTTGTGTGTTTCTATGTATGTTGTGTTTGTGTGTTCTTGTAGTGTGTTTGTGTTTTCTATGTATGTGTTTGGTGTGTTTTCAATGTGTGGGTGTGTTTGTGGTTTCTATGGTGTGTGTGTGTTTTGTGTGTTTCTATGTGTGTGTGGTTTTGTGTTTTTCTATGTGTGTGTGTTTGTGTGTTTCTATGTGATGTGTTTGTGTGTGTGTTTCTATGTGTGTTTCTATGCTGATATGTATGTATATATGTACAATAATATATATATATTATATTATAATATCTATATGGTGTATATATTGTTATATATCTGTGATATATATGTACTATATTATTACATTATGGTGGTCAGATTTAGGTTTCAATACAATTAAATATATACTAAGAATATATTATATATATATGTACATAAATGATATATGCATATATATGTATGTGTTCTGTGTACGTACGTTGTGAATGTTTTAAGCCGATTATGTTATTAAAAATATTTTAAAAGATCCACAACATTAAATAATTTGTTGGACTCTGAGTTTCACGTACAGTGACATCCATTTATAGTCAAATAGAATCAGTATACATGGAGCTGAGTCAAAACAACTTTCACGACTTTTTAAAATTTTCCGTCACCCTGAAAAAAAAAAGAAGGGAAATATACCCATATTATCGAATGTTCTTATATAAAGAATTATGCAAAGTTTTACTCATAACAAACCTGAAATTACCTGAATTTTGTGCTTAGGAGTTTTTTGCTATTTCACATGTATGCTAATTGCCTAACATCATTAGAAATCGCTACCTTTGTCAAGTCATTTTACAGCAAGCTATCCAGAAATCTCGTTTGAGACACAAAGAAGCGCTCGATATGATGACACAATTGCTGTAGATTCTGGACAACGGATTATAAAACTAAACAGACGATTCTATTTCCTACGGCGATAACCATTACACGAAGCGCACCTTCGTGAATTATGAATAGCAGCAGTATTATGGTGCAAGCGTATCTGACTAGAGGGCAGGTCATTCTAGTGAGTTTCGATTCTCACTGGGATGCTGCATATTTCTGTTTGTACAAAGGGTAGGCTTAGCTTAATAAATGACAAGGTCACAGATGTATGGGACTGGTTTATGCCAGAGATAGGCGAATTTACATTTATCAAGTTCTTATTTAGATTTTTTGCTGTAGTTGTTATCTCATGTATTTTTGCACCATTTTTCTTCCTATCGAATAAGGATATTTAAAACATACTAGCAATATATAAACCCTCCGGTGCAAGTATTTAAGTTTTAATATACATGAAATATCGTATTAAATTAGAAAGGCTAACGAAATGTAATAAGAATACAGATAAAAAGATTTGACAGAGGGGGTTATGATTGAAAATAGAACAACTTTGAAACTAACTCTTCCATCATTTTCGTTACTCCCGTCTTTCATTGGTAAATTTCCTAATTCAACTATTTAGTTTAAAATATGAAGTAAAGAATAATATTACAATTATTTCTTTTTGTTCAGGGACTTCTTTTAAGATTTATCCCCGAGATTGTTGCTCATATTCATTAAGATAAAACCAAACAATAGAAATTCAATAATATTATGCATATATTTATTAAGATCAAATTTTTAAGATCAATTATGCAAATTACCCTATCCCATTCACACTGTAAGCCGCTATTTTTGTTTGATATATAAATAACAATTGCATGTTATTAGTATGTAGATATGGTCAACAGTATTAATAATGTTAAACCAATTTTATTAATAACTGAGGTTTAAATAAAAATAAAATCATGGAGAATGTGATGTAGATAACAAAGGGAATTGTGACTTGATATAGTAATATTTAGTTCGGGTTACAGACAGACAAAAACCCACAATCTCCATTTATAAATATTTGATTCATGGTTGGACCATAACAGATACTATCACTCCGGCTCAGAGTGAACCTGGGAGTAATGGCAATGAAAGGGTACTTCACACGCTCCAGATCTTCAGAACTGGGTCTTACTATTAGTATACAGTTTAGAGACATACCCAGGATACCCTTTTTTGGTGGGGGGGGTCTTCCCCTCAACAAAGGATATGTCAGCATATTTAAGCTTGACCTGAGTATGACGAGTAAACTGCATCTAATGGTGAAAGTACGATTCTGGAGCTACGGAGTGTAGTAGTACCCCTTCTATTGCCATTACTCTCAGAGTCAACTCTGATCCAGAGTGATTGTGCCTGTTGGCGCGTCCCATCTAAGTAAAGATAAGTCGGTTTGCTAGTTAATTAAATTATTTTTTACTAGTTTATTAAACATATAAGATAAACAAATCATATATATTAAAAATAAAAAACGATTTGGCATTAAATAACCCACAAGGATTGATAGGTCATTAAACACCAACCATCAACATATTCTAAGCTCACCGACTCGGCGTGCAAAGAGGAGAAACAAGTTAAATGTAGAACGAAAGAAATAGTCAATTAATACAAGATATATATTTTTTTCTTATCAACTCGAAACCAGTTTTTTTAAATAAAAAAAACACAAAAGAAGAACGAAATAAAAAAAAATCAGATATTTAAAAAAATAAAAGTAAAAAGGTAATTTCATTTTAAACTACATCAGTCAGTTGACCTTTAGCTCAAAAGAGATGAATTCACGTTATCAGTTTGTTTTTTTTTGTTTTTTAAATTTTATTTTTTTATTTCTTTTTATTCTCTCTTCCAAAAAGTCAAATTACGATACGAGTCGTATCACTCATCTGACCACAAAACATTTATTCTTCCAGACAAGTAAAAAATTATTAAACGAAATTCTTTCAAAATCTAAAAATGACAGGCATCCAACCTTTAAAAAGAAAGGGGGACGGAAAAACGACTTAGTCTTGATTCTTTCATTCCAAAACTTTAGTTCCATAATGGTTAATTCTTGTTTGTTTTCTTTGGAGATTTGGCATTATTGAACAGAGTCTGCGGTAATCGAAGACACCGAATTTTAATTATATAGGGCGCCCCCAAAAGACATATACATATTTAACTACCTAGGGAAATGGCGCTTATTCCGCTTCAAAGTATCAAGCCCTGGCACCTATATGATTGACCCAACCCTTATGGCAATCCTTTTTTTTTATTCATATATGTGCTAGAAGGCGTGGCTAAGTGTCTCAATGTCCTGGGTATGGCGTTAAACTCTATCGGATGATGAAGTACCAGTTCTGGAGCTCTGGGGGAATGTTAAAATACCCTTGATCACTATTACTTCCAGGCCACTCTGACTCAGAGTGTAGTACCTGTTAGGGCCCCCTATCTATGGTTTAATAGAAAAAATAGTTTTAAATTATTTTTTTTTTAAATTGAGTTAAAAATTAGTACTTATCAAGAAGGAATAAAACAAAAACGTCTTCGGTATTTAAAATAACCCAACTGGGTTGACATGCCGTAAAGTCAACAAACAAACCAACTGCTTCAAAGTACAGCTCTTGTATATATTGTTACCATGGGTAGAAGATAAGATTTACCTGGTGTATGGCTAAAGTGATAAGATTGCGACATTGTAGTGAGTGAGTTCGAACACAATCACCTTATAATGTTCACTTTCGACTAATACCGTTGGGAAAGACATGGAATCCTCTCGGCACTGGGTTAAATGGTACCACTGCTGATCTCCTACACGGAAGGCTTTGGCATTTTAATAAGCAGGAAGGTTGATTATACCATTAAAACAATGTCTGTATGGGTGCATTATATTTATACATTAGCTTTAAGAAAGCATATGTATATATATATTATATATATATAGTATATATTATATATATATATATATTTATATAATATATATATATTTATATACATGTCAATATGATTTGTGTGAGTGGGAATATATATTATATATATATATATATATATATATATATCAGTATGTGTGATATATATATTTTACATCAGTATACATTGGTGTGTGTGTATGCACCTACGCACACACACATCTATTTACATCGATACGTGTGTATATGTATATATATATATATCAGTATGTATTTGTGTTGTATATATATATATATATATATATATATATATACACGTCAGTAGTATTTGTGTGTGTGTGTGTATATATATATATATATATATATATATATATATATATATATACATACACACACAAATATCTTGAAAAGAGATATTCGCAAGAATAAAAAAGTAGACAATCAAGGGCTTCAAATCGGTTACTATTGTGACCAGTGTGAAGGCTATGTATGAGCAAAGCTGGCCTGATCAGTCACCAATCTGTGCATCGGCGGGATGGACTAATAAAATACCCTGTGCTCCCTGGAAATACCTGTAATTGTGGAAAGGTGTGCAAGACTTTGGAGGGACTAAAGAGCCACTTTCGTGCAGCTCATTGTTGAACTTTTTGAGCCCACCATTATATTGTTGAACTGTTGAGCTTTTTTTTTCTTTTTTTTTATTATTATTGTTTACTATATCAAGCAATGGCAATACTTGAAGATGAGTTTGCTGCCATATATATATATATATATCGATATGTGTTGTATATATACATATATATATATGTATACATTGATATGTGTAAAATATATGATATATACATACGTCATATACTACATGTTATACATACATACCAATCTTTTTCGTTTGTTCTTGCTCTTTATCTGTCTCCGTCTGGTCAGTGTTGATTTAATTTGTCTAAATGCTAGAAAAAAAAAACTATTCTTCTACTTCCAAATTTGTCAAACATTCTGTTACAATAGGAATTATTTCTTTTTCTGCAGATCTTGAAGATATACTTTTTGCGTTACACTTAGCTCTATTTCGCGACGCACAATTTGGGAATCACTCTTCTAATACATTTTTGTTACACCGAAAAGCACACGAATGCATTTTTTTGTTGAGTGTGTGCTTATTTCTAGCTGTTCGATATAACTGCAAACTCTGCTAGACATTACATGTTCTACTCAACGACAATTTCCACACCCTGATTGGTCTTTTTGAAATATCGCACAGTAATGATTTCTCTCTCTCTCCAGTTTCGACTTTATTTGCTTGAATGACAGAACCATGCACTTATCTGTGCACATATTTATCTACGTTCGCTTTTTTTTGTCCTGTACAAGTTTTGGTACGATGATAATTACTATTTCGTCTTTGTAGTTGTTTGTAAAAAGTAGAGTGCTCAAATGGTGATCAAAGTTTACTTCTCCATGTCATCCGTAGGCGTGTTAAAATTACCGTAATAATTTGGTGGGTAAATTAAAATGTTTCTTGGTTTATTTGTTCCTTTATTTCACGGTAAGCTAAACTTGAAGGGGAAAAATCGCAGAGATTATGGATATCAGTCTTTTTGACAAAATCTTTCGACTGGATTTTATGTATTACTTCTTTTTCTTCTCGTTCTGTCAATGTTTTCTTCTCCATTTTGATTTTGGAGAAGCCATATTTGTTTTGTAGCTTTGTGTAAAGATTCATACTTCTTTACTTTTTTCTCTCTATATATTTATATTACATTTAATTCTATGGTTATTTTCTCTTCTTTCCTTTTCTTTATCGCTTTTCCATGTTGCTTTCTTTTCTATTTTCTTTACTCTTTCTTTCCTTTTCTTCTTGAATTTATCTTTCGTATTTTTACCTCTTTCTTTCCTTCTTACTCTCTCTCTCTCTCTCCTCTCTCTCTCTCTCTCTCTCTCTCTCTCTTCCTTTTGGTATTTTAAGTTGGAGGTGCGTGTGTAATGGCTAGAGTCGTAGGAAATGGACTCGTCGACCCGAGTTCAAATCCTGGACGAAGCTATAGTTCACATAGCGCTAATACCTTTGGGAAAAAGAAGGAATCCAACTACTTTCCCCTAAGCTATGGATAAATAGTAGGGCAGACTGGGTCTTTAACCTTGGTTAAGCAACCAGTCAAAGAGAAGGAAACCTCTGATTCAAATCTGTTAATTCTACTAGAATTGGCTCAGTCCTAATTAGTGATCTATTTCACTAATTTAATTGTACTTTCTACCCTTATTCTTCGTTCATTTGTTCTGTCTGTTTTTCCTTCGTTCTTTCCTTTCTTTTCTATTTTTTCTCTGTTGTTATTTAATTAGTAGTTATTTTCTTGCTTATTCCTTGTTCTCGTAATCTTCTTTTCTTAACCTTTTTGTCGAATACTTTCTTTTTCTTTTCTTTTTCTTTTTTTCTTCTTTTCAGCTGCCACCTTTTTCTCTTGTTTGTTTGATTCATCATTTCTTATTAATTTTCTTCCACCTTTTTTTTCTTTCTTTTCTGCGTTTTCTTCTCTTATATCTTTCATTTTTCTCTTTCTCTTTTTTTCTTTCGCTACACATCTCTCTTGTTTCATTCTGATTTTTTAATGAATTTTTTTCTCGATTATTTCGTTCGCATTTTTCTTTCTTTTTCGTATTTTCTAAAAAGTTTTCTCTTTCTTCATTGCTTCTTCTACCCTCTCCTTTTGTACCGTCTTCCTTTCGTGCGCCTCTTTTCTCTGCTACCTTCTTTCTTTCTTTCTTCTCCCACTCATTTCTTTCATTTTCATTTCTTTCTTTCTCTACTTTGTCCTTCCACTTCTTTTTTTCTTGCAACTTTCTTTCCCCTTTTTTCTCTTCATTTTTTTTTCTTCACCCACCGCTTTTCTATTGTAACGTCGTTCATTCTTTTCATCTCCCGTCATTTTTTCTCTTGTACTTTATTTTTTTTTTTAATCTCCCGCCTTTTTTTTCTTGTACTTTCTCTGGTTCTATTCATCTCCCGCCTTTTATTCTATTGTACTTTCTTTCGTTCTTTTCATCTCCCGCACTTTTTCTCTTGTACTTCCTGTCTTTTTTCATCTCCCGCCATTTCTCTTTATACTTCTTTTGTACTTTTCCTCTCCCGCCTTTTTTCTCTTTGTACTTACTTCGTACTTTTCCTCCCGCCTTTTTTCTTCTGTACTTTATTTCGTTCTTTTCATCTGCTGACTTTTTCTCTTACTTATTTTCTTTCTTTTCATCTCCCGCCATTTTTTCTCCTGTACTTTCTTTCGTACTTTTCATCCCCCGCCCATTTTCTCCTGTACTTTCTTTCGTACTTTTCATCTCCTGTCTTTTATCTTGTACTTTCTTTCATTCTTTTCATATACCACCCTTTTTTCCTTTGTACTTTCTTTCTTTACACGATCTGTGTTCAATTAGTTTTCAGGCGTTTCATATTTTATCTCTCTTCCATTTTCTTTAATTTCCGCTTTACCAACGATTTTTACTTCCAATTACTTTTCTTTTAAAATCGTCTCCTTTTCCATTTTTATTTCTCCTTCAGGTTTTCCTGCTACTATTTACTTATGCCCTCCAGTCTTTTTCTTTTTTATTTCTTATTAACCGTTATCTTTATTCTCATCATTATTTGCGTCTTCATCTGCATTTTAAAAAAAAATCAGTCAATGTTTTTCTCTTTTTCTACCATTGTTACTCTCTAATAATTCTTTCTTTCTTCATATCTCCACGCAAACATCTATCAATTCAAACTTTTTCTCTTCCTGACGAGCAATTTTCTTCTCTTTTCTGACGCCATTTTTTGTTGTAGTTGTTAGCGTCTGCTTCAGTGAATAAGAAAATGATACCTGTAAGGAAGAAAATGAAACTTACTTGAATATACGCACTTTACACACACACACACACACACACGTCGTGCGCAAACATATACTTTTAATGATAACAATAAATCGCACATCTTATTATAATGGAGGAGTCGTTTTTTTGTCTGTCCGTAACCGATACTACGTCACTGCTCACGTCACAATACCCCAGAAATGCGTAAGTTTATCAATGAGTATTTGATTTACAGTCAAAATCATTAATACATAGAATAAATCTATTAACGATTCTCTATGAAAATCTGAGTTAGATTTGCCTCAAAACTGCCCATGCTATTAAAGCATTTAAACTGCAATTGTCTTATTATAAAAAGAAAAAAAAGATTTATAAATATATGGTGTGGTTTAATTTGCATACTGGTTTTAACAAAATCGGGTTTGATGAATAATTATTTGGTCTTATTGATCTCTGATAAATGATTTATTATCCAACATATTAAAATAAATCCTATGAATGATTATATAGAAATCAATTAAAAATAGAGAAAATCTTTTTCTATGCGTTTTTATTTAGTTTCGTTAATCTTTCTAATTTGATATCTTCATTACATTAAAACTTAAATACTTACGTACGGATGGCGCATATTCTTTCTAGTTTAAGTAGCACTGCTTTTCTTGCAATATTCCGTCTATACTCGTGCAAAGGTCGAACTTTGAAGAGCTGATAAAAAGATTGAAGTTGATATATTATCTTAGATGAGAAACAAGTTTGTAAGGCCGAAATAAGGAACTTAGTAAGAATAAAAGATTTGTTTTACGGCATACCAACCTCAGTGGGTCATTTAATGCCGATACATTTTTGAAATAAATCAATTAATGGATAATACAATTTTTTTTATAAATACATTTTTCTATTTAACCCATAGATGGGAAGAATAAAAGAAAACATTAGCTACAAAAAATAATTGCATCAATCTATAATTTCGGGGACCGGGTTAGCTCAGTCGGTATAAACGTTCGGTTAGAAGCCACAAGTTTCCTAGTTCGATACCAGTCCTCGCCAACTCAGCGTATGAGTAGCACAGGGATATGTGCGGTAAAGTAAGAAGCTGATGGTAGGTGTGGCGCTCCGTCTCAGACGCTAAAACAAATCTCCTTGGTCTAGCGCAAGTGGAAAGGGGATAGACTGATACCGACTTTAGGCCGCCCCGACGACTTTACTTACTTTACTTTTTTATAATTTCGTAGCCAGCCACAAATCAAACGTGAATATATAGACAAGTACAATTTTGCAGAGATTTATAGAGTTGTAGGGATGTAATACATAATCTTTCTTAAATGATTTGTATGTCCAATAGGAGCCCCGTAATGAGTCACGTGACAGTTCCAAAAACCCATTATGACATTGCATTTTGCCTCTGTTTTTTTAACAGTAGAGACGTTGTCTCTGACCCTGCCAGAGAACGGTAAAGCCACATGGCTATGTTTGTATCAGTAAGTAGTAAGCTTCTTTCTATTTGTACCCCTTCCACTTAAGCAATAGCAGGTACTGTAAGCAACCCCTAGCCTTTTGACTTGAGTCAGCATTAAATGACCCAAAAAGAGTTGATACGTCGTAAAACAAAACAACCAGCCTTGTAGCTTTTTGCTAAACCAAATTTATCGGTAAATAACAATGACTTGCTAAGGAGAAAACTAATTTGTGTATTTTTGAAAGAGGTGTTAACTGCTGATAAATCGGTCGTCGAATTACGACGACACATGGAAAGAAAATCAATGGTGACATGTTGAACACGACTCCCAAAGGAATCACCAATTTGAGTAAAAACAGAATTAACCTCTTCAGACAGTCATGAATAATATGTAAGCAGCATTTCTATATTTCTGTTTTTACCTTCATTTTAGTAATTAATCTTTCAAAAAAATAAAGGAAAGAAAAAAGAAAAATGAGAGCACCACAAAGAACAACCTGTGGTGACTTATCTATTCACCAAGAGGGTATGTACGTATGCCTGTCTGAAAATACGAGTATACTTACCTTTCCTTTCCTTTTAGAAGTCCGTCGGAGACGACAATGACGTCAGTCCAAGTCTCCAACAGTTGTGGACGCTCTGGACTTGCAGATGCGGTCACACATAACCTAAACACGAGGGTAGAGTGTGTAGCAAATTTGAGCAACGAATTACTATGATAAAACTTTACTAACAGGACTTGTGAATATACCACAGTATGATAATTTAATTATTACAATGTATGATATGTTTACTTAAGAGCTATTGCTAAATAGTTTAATATGTAAAAAGTATAATAATCTTGATTTAACCCTCTGTCACTTTTTTTTTCTCTCTCTTTCCTTCTTTTCATCTTTTCATTAGGTTCGATTGGAACAGATTAGCGTTATCACTTCTGCGCGCTCACATCCTATATATTTCCCCATCTCTTTCTTTCTTATGTTTTTCTGTGTAGCATCTCCTTTTTCGTCTCTTTCTTTATAATAAAAATGGAATGGCCCTTTATTTAGCTGAGTTCACGACACTCATGAGAAATAAGAATTCGGCGGATAAGTGACACCAGATTTGGATAGTCTCATTTTTAACCAGAGGGTGTTGCAAGAGGACAACGATCGGAAGATTAAGGAATAAGAATATTAATATATAGATTTGTTTGTTTTAATTTTGCAGACAGAAATGTCTCGGGGCGGGGGGGGGGATACATAGATAACATCTTTAAACCCCACACACCACACTAACGAAGAAATATAATATAAAGAAAGCCGGTAGCGTTTGTCGTCCGTCTTTTGAGCGCGTCTGTTTCTTTGTAGTCATTTGCAAGAACGATTTCTGTCAGGTAAACATTGTCGTTGTTTGATGGATGAGTTAGTCACATGGGCCAAGATCAAATGAATTATTTTTTTTTTATATTTGATCTACGAGGGAATCAAACAAGATGGTGGCGTTAATGAAAGGATATCGCAAGAGACAACAACAACAACAAAAATGAATGTTTATTTAATGTTCCAACAGAAATTAGTTGATTTGTCTATATAGAGAAAAAGACATAATCTAATAAAGCTGTAGACAAGAGCTCCTAAAAGATTACTTATTAACAAAATCATAGAGAACTGTGTGTATTATTCCGCTGGGTCGAGATAGACACCTTTTAAAATAAATAAGTAAAATGATTTGCTTTACTGAATAACACTCGTGTCTTAACGACAATTCAGCAAACAGATTTTGTTCTTATTGTATTTTATAATAGAGATTCGGTGTCTGTCTGTCTGTCTAAGCCAAACTACGTCACTGCTTACATTACAATACTCTCTGAAATTGCGTAAGATTATCAATGAGTATTTTATTCATAGTCAAACTCATTAATACATAAATTTTGTTTATTAACGAGGTCTCTATGAAAATCCGAGTTAATGTTGCCTCAAAACAGCACGTTGTTGCTGTGTTTAAAACCTAAAACGTGTCATATATAATTAAGAAAAAATGGTTCACATAATATATATATATTTACCAACCCCTCCGCACAAGCAGGATGCGACACAAGGTCAATTTCTTAAGCGGAGTTTAACAGGTTTGAATTCAGAGTTTTCCTTCTCCTAGACCGGTTGCCTAACCAAGGTTAAAGAGCCCAGACTGCAGTACTATTTACCCATAGCTGGAGGAAGAGTAGGATTCATACCTTTTCCAAGAGTATTGGTTCACATAATATATGGTGTGATTAATTTGCACAATGGTTTTAACAAAACCGAGTTTAACAACTCACCAAAGACCAATATAGATATACACAGACCGTTCGCTACGGGTAGGATGTGACACAAGGTCGCAAGTATGCGGCATTCACACCAAATATTAGCAGTAATATATCCACGCTTATCTCAGTCGGTAGAGCACCAGCCTCAGAATCGAAATGTTCTATGTTTAATATCGGTCCTCAACTCAGAGTATAAGCAGCACAGATTAGGTAATCTGTAAAGTGCGAAGTTGAAGGTAAGTGTGGCGCTTCACCACAGAAAACCAATGTCCCTAGTCTAGAGCTAGCAAAAAGACCCCCTTGCTGAGAGTAGGGGAAGATATATAGAGAGAGGGTATGAGGTCACAGAAGCGATAACGCTAATCTGTTTTAATCGAACATAATGAAAAGAAGAAAGAGAGAGTGAGAGTTAATCAAGATTATTAAACGTTTTACATATTGAACTATTTTGTAATACTATTTCTCTGAATTTTTGAGATGAGGCTTGATAAATTGGATTGTTTGGATTATTCGGACCATTGTCCTCATCTTTGTTATCTACACAACGTTTCAGCTAATGTGCCCTCCCTCAAATATTTATTATACCTGAAGAAGGTCGATAACAATAAAGGTGAGGTCAATAGTGCTAATAATCCAAACAATAGATATTTAGCAATACCTCTTAAATAAACCTATCAAACATTGTAATAATTAAATTAGCATACTGTGGTATATCCAAAGGTCCTGCTAGTACCATAATAATCCAACAATATATAAAAAAGAATACTTGACTAGACCTTAGAAACAAGGTCAGCATTACAATTACAACCATGTAATTATGTATAGTTTAAAAAGAATTTCAATATAAAAATGAAAAAGAAAAAATGTTTGTTTGGGGGAATAAATAAATAAAAATAGAATAGTATTAAAAAAAAGAAATAAAAAATGAATAAGATAAAATATAGAAAATAGAAAATTAGAAATAAAAAAAAAACGTTAAAATTAGTAAAGAAAAATGGGCCTCTCAAGTCTGTAATAATAAAGGGTTAACTTACCTTTTCCCCTCTAAAGCTTGTAATCCGTTTTGGAGGAAAAAAGTGTTATTGTCCGCGTACACCACTTAAATAAACTGGGCCGTGCATTTAACTGGTTGTTAGCAACGAGTTTTGGACTCGTTCAAAACAATAAAAGCCAAACGTCTGTTAGCGTCTCAAGTTGGTGGGTGGATCAGAGTTTGAGCATCTATGATAGGGTCAGCTTGGCGAGGGGGGGGGGTATGATGTTGAAAGATCCGAAACTTCCCAGTGACCCATGAATACTACATCACTGACGTCACCTACCAGCGCCCCAAATGTAGGAGCGTATATTTAAAGCACCAAACGTTGTAATAATTAAGTTATCATACTGTGGTATATCCACAGGTCCTGCTAGTACCAAGATAATTCAACAATATATAAATAAAAATACTTGACTAGACCTTAGAAACAAGGTCAGCATTTTTTTTTCATTTGCTTTCGATTTAAGGAATTATGAAAAATAATCGTTCAACATTAGAATTTGTATCTTTTTATTTTAATTTTTCTTTTTCTTTTTTTTTATAAACCCCAGATGTATTTCCAAATACGTTTGAACATTCGGTTTGATCTTGTTAATCGGTTATCAAAGCGAGATCTTTTGAAAAGCGTTTCGTGAAGAAAGAAGGAAATCTTTTCTTGCTTCGATTGTTGCATACAAATTTTTAGATTAAAAGATTTTTTTCTTTTTCTTTTTTTTTTTGTTCGTTGTAATCTGTCTCCAAAGTTTAGCGAAACGTGATGCTATGGCAAATTTTTCAGCTACCACCTCAGATCTCACAGGTGTTCTGTTATTGTTTAGATTGTTTTTAAACAAAACCTTCAGAGAATTGAAAATTTGAATAATAATGATAATATTAACAATAATAATAATAAATTGACAAAAGACGACTGTCACTGACAAGATACACAGTGCTGTTATTGGTAATCAATTATTGGTATCTGATGATAAAACATGAATTTTTTGTGGGGAGGGGGTGTGGGGAGTTGACAGATCGATTCCCTCTCATTAATAATATATGAATATGCAGAATTTTATAATGGTTTCGTCTGATTTATTTGTTTAATGACTTATCAAATCCTTATCTATATATTAATACCCGTGTTTTATAATTGTACGACCGTTATCGTCCTGCAACACCCTCTGGTTAAAAATGAAATCACCCAAGATTCAATGCAAAAATGTAAATCCTGATTATCCGGTGTTGCTTATCCGCTGAACTTTTATTTTTTATGAATGGTGTCACCTCAGCTAGATAATGGACGATTCCCTTTTTATTATAAAGAAAGGAAGAAAAGGGACTAGATAGAAAAATATAATAAGAAAGAAAGAGTAAGGGGAAGATAGAGAGAGAAGTGGATGCGCGGAAGCGATAACGTTAATCTTTTTTAATCGAACATAATAAAAAGATGAAAAGAAAGATAAAAAAATATATAGAAAAATAATTTTTATTAGTCTATAAATAAAATTTGATACAGAATTTATTTTTAACTTTTTAAATCCCGAGCAATGTCGGGTAGCTCTGTAAGTATTATGTAAGAAGAAGAGTCACTAACAGATTAGTCTGAATTTTTATTTTATTTTAAAATTCTCTTTGTTGTTCATAGTTTTGTATCCATTGGATCTTTGCTAATATCAAAATTAATTCGTAAAACTATTTTGTCTCCTAATTTGTTTCCTACCCCAAACTTCACTGGGTATCTCTACTAGTATATAGCAGTGTCTTTGTATGCGTTCAAGATAAACAATAACAAGTTTTGTTTTATTTGAACAGAAACGAAAATAAATATCCGTGTGGATCCAATTGAAGTTCACATGCTTGATTCACTAGAGAAGAATCGTTTCTCGACATAAAATGGATATGGAAAAAAAAACGATCAATGCGTTGGCAAAACTAAATAAATAAATAAACCAAATAAACAAACAAACAGACAAATAATAAACAAATAAAATAGTCTTTTCATACACATTAAACTCAAATTCCTGGAGCCTGATGCGAGAAAAAACTCTGCATTAACATTTTATCGATGAATGTACACTCTTCCATCATGTTAGGCTGTCATTTTCGAAGAAGTGAATATTTCTTGCCGAAGTCCCAGTCCGTTAGTGGCTGAAGGCAAAAGATACTTTTTTTTATATATTCTTATTTTACTCTGTGTATTTATTTATTGTTGCTAGTTTCATGTTACAGATATAAACGTTCTTATTTTGAAGTTGAGTTTGGGTTAAAGAAAATAAAGGTAATATTCGTTGGTCACACATGAACAAGAAACGATCAGGAGGAAATACGCTAGAAAACAAAATCGAGGTATCTAGTCACTGCCTAAAGTTCGGTGGAAGGGCAGTATCCTGGGGGTCGCGATTCAGAAGGATTCAACCGAGGCTATTGATAAGAGATTTCTGTTTGTACATTTCATTCAACTTTCAAAATTTATCATATTAAAACTCGGCAATCCAACCATTTTTATCATCTATGTGCGAGAAGGCAGTGGCTGAGGATCTTATTATCCTGAGCATGACTTTAAACTCTATCTGATAGTGAAGTTCCAATTCTGGAGCACTGGGGAATGTGGAGTACCCCTTCATTACCATTACTCTCAAATTTTCTGATATGGTCCATTGTGAAAATATTTTGTTCTTACATAAACTATTCCACAATAAAATGCCTGTTTCTGTTCAGAATGCTTTTGCAGTTGACTTCACCCATGCTCATGTCACTCGTGCTGACCAATCTGGTTTGCTTAATTTCCCTATCATCAACACTGTTAGTTTTGGGCATAATTCGATTCGTTTTAATGCAATTAATTCTTGGAATACTGTTCAGTCGTTATTTTTTTTATAAAGAAAAGATGAAGCTTGTTTCAGTTAATTATTTTGTCCTTAAAACACTTTTGAAAAATCATTTTATTGCCTCTTATAAACAACAGATTTGCATTTAGATTCTCACACGGCTAATTTGTCTCATGATATATATGTATATGTTTACGTTGTGTGTTTCATGTATTGATTCCTGTGAGCGTCCAAGGGTGGTCATGTCCATGGGATTAGCTTCACGCTATTAGGCATGGCCTCCCCTCAATAGTAGTTTAAACCAATAAAGTTTTTCTTTTACTTATATTTTTAAAAATAATTTGTACTACTATTGATTAATAAATTTCTTATTTCAGCTCCACTCTGACCCAGAGTGGTAGTACCTATTACGGATGAGTTAAATAGAACCAAATGAGTTCTACAAAAAGTTTTGAAAAAATTGAGTTTAAAAAGAAAAGATTAAGTGCCCATCAAGAATGAATAAAACAAAAACGTTTTCGGCATAAAATGAGCCAATGGGTTGTCATGCCGTGAACTCCAACCAACCAAACAACAAGAATGTGACGGTCTTAATTTCCGATGCCTGCCTGGTGGTTATCGTTACCTCACCTGCCATTAAGGTTCAAAGATAGGAGAGCTCTTCATTGCAGTGTTCGTGTTTGATATTGAAAGAAAGTGGACATCTCCTTAGATGATGTGTTATACTTAACTGTACTGGAAGGAGACGTCGTTGCGAAAGATAATAAATTATAATTGTCTCGATGTCTCACGAAAGGAAAGAGCCAGACGGTTGGATGCTAATCATGACTCAGATGCAAGTACAGAGAAACGACAGGCGGTCAACTACAACACGAAAGCTCAATGAGAAGACAGGGCGGTCATATACAATAGTGATGTTTACTAAGCACAGTCATAGTCTGCCACAATTGTAAAGTAGTTCATAATAATCACTACGTTGCCTCTAATTGATAAACTATCTGTTCGCCGTATAACTCTAAGCGGGGAAAGCGTAGTTAAATACTAACTAGCTAACTGCCCGTCCTTTGATCTGGAATTTGAGTACAGTCTCTATATCTATAGGGAGTGTGTTAAAAAGTATCGGGGAAAAAAAGACAGAACAATGAATGAAAAGTTAATTGCTCGTCAACATAGTTTGCTGAATGTTTAGTGAACTTATTCCAGCGCGTTTTCTATTGGCGGAAGCGTCTTTAAGAAGATGTAAAGAATATCTCTCATATTTCTTTTAATGTCTTACACGTTCAAAAATTTGACCCTTGTGATGAATTTTCTGTTCAAGAAACAAGAACAAAATCTCTACAAATTAATAAGTATGTTAAATAGATATTTAATTTTTATTTATTTCTGAATGAGGGATGATAGTATTGATTCTCGTCGTATAATTTTACGCAAGAAAAGCGTAGTTACATACTAACTACCAAATAGCTCGGCTTTTGAGTAGAAATCAAGGCACAGTGACTACGTCTTAAGAAAGTGTGTTAAAATTGTATTAAACAAGACAGAAATAAACAATGAAATAAATATAGTTTTCTGTCCACAACAGCAGTGAGTTCCCGTGGCCTAGTGGATAACATGCTGGACTATGATATGGTAGTAAGCGAGTTCGAACTCATGTCGCGCTATTACGTTCACTTTCGGACTAATACCCTTGGGAAAGGTATGAATCCTTCATCTCCTGGCTATGATTTAAATAGTACCACTACTGTTCTTCAACAATGATGGCTTTGGCATTAGATAACTCTCGAAAGTTAATATGCCATTAAACAAAGAAACCAAACCATGGCAACAATTATGCATTTACTTAGCCCCTCCACTATAGACAACTTGTGACCTAAGGTCATTTCTTTTCAGTGGACTACAGCTAGTTTGAATTGGAAGTTTTCCTTTTGAACGGGTTGCCGTACTGCCTAGGATTTGAATGGCTAAACGGGCGGTCTGAGAGGCCCTCACCGAACAATCGGTTGGTTACGTCAAGCCCTAGCACTTATATGATTGTCGTGACCCTATTGCCCTTATGGTAAACTACCAACCTTTTTATCATATACAGGCTAAAAGGCGTTGGCTGAGGGTCCTATTGTCTTTGGTATTATAAAGAAAAGAAAATGAGTACCCATCAAGAATGAATCAATGAATGAATCAAACAAAACATCTTCGGCATAAAATGGCCCAATGGGTTGACATGCCGTAAAATACAACCATCCAACCCAATCCTTTTTATCAGATATATGCTAGAAGGCTATGGCTGAGGGTCCTACTGTCCTGTATGATGTTAAACTCTATCTGATGGTGAAGTTCCAGTACTGAAGCACGGGGAATGTGGAGTACCCCTTCATCACAATTACTCCTAGGTCCACTCTGATCCGAAGTGGTAGTACCTGTTAGGATCCCATCTATGATTTAAATAGAAGAATGTGTTAAAAAAATTGAGTTTAGAAATACGAAAATGAGTAGCCATCAAGAATGAATAAAACAAAAAGGTCTTCGTAATAAAATGACCCAATGGGTTGGTATGCCGTAAAATCTAACCAACCAGGATTTGAACTCTGGTCGCCGATTTAATTTCCTACGACGATAACAGTCACACAAAGCATGCCAAGTTGAGTGTATTTACTTTCTGAATTATCAGACATGGCACCACTAAGACTAGGCAGATGGTATATTCTCCCATTCACAAGAAATAAGAAAAGTATCTCTCATTAATAGAAAATATGGCTACATTGAAGTTTCAAGAGATTCACATTAAAACGCCAATTCTGTTGAATAGAGAAACCAATAGAAATCATATTTATTTTCTGCAGGACAAAAAAGATTTTGAAATTTTTATTTGTTTTTCGCAAATTTGATATAAAGAGATTATAAAAGTTATTTTCATACTTCCACACCATCACACGCAGAGACACATATTGTGGACTCCATGGTAAGGTATAATGGAAAATGTACGCTATATATATATATATATATATATATATATATATATATATATATTATTCCCAAGCAAATATAGATATTCTTATATAGGTATATATATAGTAAAAACATTAAATACAGATAATTTTTCTCCTTTACAAAAGTAGAAAGGAATGTTCTCTCTGTCTCTCTCTTATGTGTGTATAATATATATATATATATATATATATATATATATATGTGTGTGAGAGAGACGTGTTGAATACTAGATCGCCCGAGGATCGACAATGCGAAACTCTGAATCCTTAGGTTCTAACCTAATGGTGCCACATACATATATATATGTATGCATATATACACACACACACACACACACACACCTATATAATTATACATTGTGTGCATGTATATATACATATATATTTTTTACACATACACACACATACAGGGTTTGCCATAAAAGTATCGAGATTGAAACTGTATTTACCAAGATAGAAATGAACATTGAATGGGGCGGTAATTTTTTCAGAATACAAGGTGTCAAAAAGTACAAAGAATCTCGATACTTTTTGACACGCCTTATATATATATATATATATATATATATATATATATATATATATATAAAATTGATTTGATCTGAAGGCACTGTACATGCAATTTAATGTGCTGTATTTAACATCAACATTTGAATATTGTAGTTTTTTTTTTTCTATGAAAGACTTCAATAACTTTACAAATATATCTATCTATAAAGTAGTTTTTCTAGTACTGTAGAATTGAAAATAAAGTGCCCGATTACGGGTGTAAGAACTGTATTTATTTATTATTGAGTCCAATACATTTAAGGTAGATTGTTACCATTGGTTTTAAGGCAGCTTGTTAACCACTTATCGTTAATATAAAATTAATATATACATGTAGTGTAGGATACCAGGTGAATATTGAACTCAGAGTCAATTCTTTCTATGGCAAGACTGGCCATTATGTAAAGTTAGTTGCCTCACGAGTTGAAATCGATAGATTGATGGATACATTGATCTTTAAAATATCTATGAATAATCAAAGAAACTGGCGTGTCTTTGGATGTGAGTATTCTTACTTTATATTAATAGATTAAAGCCGCAGGTGTGATGTGATGAATAGAAAAAGAGATTTAATTCAGTTTACAAGAATAACTTCACATTCACCTCGCAGGGTTAAAGTATATATTTGAGATTTTAAATAAAGTTTTCGCGATATTGTTCTTCACTTAAATGCATAGATATGTGCATAAATTATGTATACTTATATAATGTAGGCTCGTTTTCCACAGAAACAGAATATCTATGTATGTATAATATCTATATATGTATGTATAATATGCATATACATATGAATATATATATATTATCATTTTCTTGTTTTCTGCCTTTTCTGCCTTTGTGCTTTTTGCTGTAATCCCTTTATATATATATATATATATATATATATATATATTGTAAACACGGTTTGTTTTGGAATGGCTTTTTGCCGATAATTTTTGGGAGAATAAGTGCTTAATTGGAGTCGTACCTAATTTTGAAAATTAATTAATTAATAATGAATTAGGCGGGAATACCTATTAAATGTATGGCTAAACAAATCGAGAAAAATCCATCTCTGTATGTACATTTCGGCCTATTAGGCCTCATCAGCAGAGCTATAGATCGGAAGACCGCCCTGTGCGTGATTTGAAACCGGACTGCCAAGCTGACAGGCCGATCCCATAACCCCTACACTAAACGGACTTCTATAGCTCTGCTGATGAGGCCTAATAGGCCGAAATGTACATACAGATTGATTTTTCTCGATTTGTTTAGCCATACATTTAATAGGTATTCCCGCCTAATTCATTATTAATTAATTAATTTTCAAAATTAGGTACGACTCCAATTAAGCACTTATATATAATGTGAGTAAATTATCTGAATATCGCATAGGATGTCTGAATGACCGCATGTCTCCTCAGATCTCTAGGACTTCTGAGTATTCTAGCCGATCTTAGGTTGGTATTAATTCTTCTTTTGATTTCTCATATTTCAATCTTTATTATTATTATTTGTTTATTATTATTATTATTATTATTATTATTATTATTGTTCACTCCTTTTGAGTTTTTCACATTAGCGTCAGCTGATGGCTTTTCACTGGAGTCTGAGTGACAACAAGTCTCCTCAGGTCTCCAGGACTCTTCTGAGTATTCTGGCAGATTGCAGCAGTGCAGTATTCTGGATGGTCTCGATTCTCCCTCTGATTTCTAGATTTTCCAAACATTTTTCCAATCTTTTTAGGACCGTTCCAAGTGCACCAGCTACAATTGGTATAACTTTGACTTTCATATCATTATTATTATTTACTCCTTTTGAGTTTTCACATCAGCATTAGCTGATGGTCTTTCACTGGAGTCTGAGGGACAGCAAGTCTCCTCGGGTCTCCAGGACTCTTCTGAGTATTCTGGCAGATTGCAGCAGTGCAGTGTTCTGAATGGTTTCAATCCTTCCTCTGATATCCAAACTTTCCAAACCCTTTTTTAATCCTTTTGGGACTGTTCCAAGTGCACCAACTACAATTGGTATCACTTTCATAACTTTTTCAGTTCTCTGGCAAGGTCCAGATATTTGTCCATTTTTTTCATTTTCCTTTAGCTTCACCCTGTGATCTGCTGGCACTGCAAAATCCACCAGTTGACAAGTTCTTTCTTTTTTGTTTATCAACACTAAGTCTGGTCTTCTTGCTGGGATAAGGTGATCCGTTTTTATTTCAAAGTCCCAGAGAATTTTATGCGTTTCGTTCTCAAGAACAGATTCTGGTTAATGCATATACCATTTTCTTGTGTGGTCAAAATTTAATTTTTTGCATAATTCCCAGTGGATCACCTTCCCAACCCAGTCGTGTCTAGTTTTGTATTCTCGTTGTGCTAGTTTGCTACATTCGCAGATTATTATTATTATTATTTTATTATTATTATTTACTTGAAACCATATAATTTCTTGAAAAAAGACTGGTATTAAATAACTTAACAAATGTTGACATGCTACAAGACCAACAAATCAATTAACAAACCATTTTAGTAGAGTGCGCTCCTCACTGAGCACTCTCATTGTTGTCCTCTGCCAAAGCTAGCTGCATTTTTATATGAATACGACTGTTTCAAATAATCATAACTTGCAGTTTTCAATATAATGAATATACGTTCTTTTCTTCAATTATATATTGAGATTTGTGCTTATGATTGCACTTAGCAACAAATGCTATAATATTGCAAGTCATGATTTTGTGCGTACAGTGTGATTTATTGATTTTCATTTCTTTTTACGTTTGAAGACGTTCCCCTTGTTGATTATTTGTTATAGGTAAGTAATTAAGGAAATTGTAGAATCCGGATAATAGTAAAAGAAGAGAGAATATATGTTATCTAGTCGTGTAGACATAACGTCTACAATCATTTTCTTTTAACTATTTATCATATTTCGTGTTTTGTTAATCTTGTTCCAACTCTCTAATCACAGTTCCCCTTGATGACATTATTTCCGCTCTCTAATTTTTTTTCCCTCTTATTTTCAAAGATTATCCAATAAGTATAGAATCCAAATCGTTCGAGAATATTCTTGAAATTATCGGAAAAATCTTATTTCGATTATTATTATTATTATTATTATTATTATCAAGAGTTTTTCGATAAGATTAGCTATTATAACTTTTATTTTTTTTATGATATTTTAAGTACAATCAGTTGTTTTTTTATTTTATTTTATTCTATTTTAAGATAATCATGCTCATAATTTCCTGAACACAGACATGCGCATCTTAAGTTTTCATGGCTGATTCATCCATCCTACAGAGTAGTGTCAAATAAAATAAAATTTAGTTAGAATATAGAAATGTGCATTTACATTGTTTTATTTGTAGTTTGGTTTCCTTTTTTAATAGTACTAACAATAATATTCACCCTCCAGCCGTAAGTATTTAAGTTTTAATGTAATTAATACTAGCAACAGAAAACACCTTCCGGGCGTCGTAAAAATTAATTTTTGAAAGACATTGCCTGAGAGGGTGGGAGTTAAAAATTCAATGTCAGAGGGTTTGTATCATAAGCATGACAAATCCTCATATTTATTAAAGGAGTAAAAAAAACAAAAAAAAAAAAAAAAAAACACAATTTGAAATGAAAACTGAGCCCCGTCCCTCCAAATAAAATGTTGCGTGCAAGTAATAATCAAACAATTATTTTGAATATTTTCCGCATCAATTTTCCACAAAATCGTAGGTATTTATTTATTTGTAAACTTTTTAGTTAACTTCTTGTTACTGTTAAAAAAAAAAAAAAGGACGAGAGTAAAAAACAATTTTAAAAATTGCTTACTCAAATTTTGGGTGTACATAACATAAGAATATTGTGACGTAAGTTGTGACGTAGAACTATGACGTAGTTTTTGTTACAGACAGAAATACAATCTCAATTATACTTTAATATATTTGATTAGAAAGCCTAACGAAATGATATAAGAATGTATATAAAAAGATTACAATTAATTTAATTATATTTTAATTGGTTTTAATATAGGATTGATTTTAGTACGCAGGAGAAAAAAAAACAAGTATATTATAGATCAATAACACCAAGTAATTATTTATTAAACCTGCTTTTGTTGAAAACAGTATGCTAATGAAACAAACCATATATCATGTAAACCTTTATTTCTTAGTGATATATAAGACACATTGCAGGATTTTAAACGCTCTAATAACATGGACTGTTTTGAGGCATATCTAACTTTCAAAGAAGATATCGTTAATAAGATTTGACTATAAATTAAATACCCATTGATAAAGATACGCTATTACTGAGGGTATTGTGACTTAAGTGGTGACGTAGTATCAGTTTCAGACAGCGTATCTCCATTATAGTAAGATATCAAGCTTGGTGAGTTATTTACTACCAAATCCATCCTTGTAGAAGAACAGTAGTGGTACTATTTAACCTAAAGCTGAGATACATTTTGTAACAATTATGGGATACATGGCTCTTTCCCTCCCTAAATTGCACATACCCTCTTTGTCACATACAAGCCATTTTTAGCCATTTCAGCTGAGGTTTTAGAATACACCGACCGCACCTCTGCAGAAGGTCACAACCTCTTCCCAATAGGGCCACCTGTTAGCCCTGTGTGGCGACACGTGATGCTTAAGAATGGAATTCTGGTGACTGAGCAGTCCATGATATGCAGCACTAGACGGGCGATCGGAGAAGCCCGCTCTGATCAATCGTCTGGTCACATCAAGCCCTAGCTCCTATATGATTGTCCTAACCATATTGCCCTTATGACAATCAACCAACCCTTTTTATCAGATATGTGCTCAAGGCGGTGGTTGAGGGTCTTAGTGTCCTGGGTATGGCGTTAAACTCTATCAGATGGGAAAGTTCCAGTTCTGGAGCTCTGGAGCATGTGGAGTACACCTTCATCACCATTACTTCCAGGCCCACTCTGATCCAGTGTGGTAGTACCTGTTAGGGTCCCATCTATGGGTTAAATAGAAAAAAGTTTTAAAAACGTTTAAAAAAATTGGGTACCCATCAAGAAGGAATAAAACAAAACGTTTTCAGTATGAAATAACCCAACAAGCATTGACATGCCGTAAAATCCAACCAAGCAACCATTGTTCGGAGTGTTCTTATTTACAGGCGATAGCGTGCGTAGATACACATTGCATTTTGTATATGTAAGTAAAGTCATCGGGATGGCCTAAAGTCGGTATCATCCAAACAGAGAGGAAGTCTATCCTCTTTTCACTTGCGCTAGACCAAGCAGATATTCTTTAGCATCTGAGGTGGAGCGCCACGCCTACCTTCAGCTCCACATTTTACCGCACAGATCCCTGTGCTACTCATACGCTGAGTTGGCGAGGGTCGGAATCTAACTCGAAACCTTGTGGTTTCTACTCGAACGCTCTACCGACTGAAAGCTTAAAAAAATGTAGGAGCTACCGTTTTAGGCAGTATATCTTCGATTGTATGCGAGAGAATTCTGCGAATTAAGCAGCGAATAAAAAATATTAGATTCTCTTTTTGGTTTGTGCAACGACGCAAAAAGTAGATTTCATTTAATTTCGACAGGAGTCTATCCGCCAACATCTCCTTCCGCCTTCATCTAACCTGAAGATAACTCCTAAGAAACACGGCAACAGGCAGATGACAAGCAATGCTCCCCGAACCTACACCCCTATAAAAAAAGAAGCGTGAATCGAATTTACCTCTTCTTTGCAATTATGGATCAAATAACAAATCGGAAAGACATGGCTTCTTACTCACCCCCCCAAAAAAAAAACCTCCGTTGACACGATTCGAACTAAGGAGATAAATAGTTTAGGGAAGACGTCACAGACGTGATGTATAAACCTAATTTATAGGAAACAAATATACAATAAGTTCTTTATAGAAATGCAACAGAAGAGGTATGATAAAATTATATACCTCTTCATCAGATAGATGACCCGTTTGATATGGTGCGATTGAAACAGAATTGTCTGATATATCCGGGTAAGGAATAAAGTTGAATTTTTTTTGGAGTGAATCAAGTTCATCAGATAAAATGTTTACCAAACCCCTCCCCAAGGGTAAGATGTGACACGGTTAATTTCTTGAGCGGAGTTTAACAGGTTTGAATTCGGAGTTTTCCTTCTCCTAGACTGGTTGTCTAACGAAGGTAAAAGAGCCTAATCCGTTTTACTATTTACCCATAGCCGGAGGGAGAATAATTTTATTCATACCATTAATAATGGTATTAGCGCAATGTGAAATGCAAACAACCTCTCCCAGGATTTGAACTCTGATCACCTAGTCCATTTCCTTTAACAATGGCCTTTACACCACACACACACACACACACACATATATATATATATATATATATATATATATATATATATATATTATTGCTAAGGCAATTATAATGCATGTATCGATAAAATTTAATTATAGAAAATTCCTTTCAAGTAAATTCCCGCATGATGGCTCGCTATGCAGAAATAAGAATGTTTTACTTATTAAGTCTCTTAGCGATGTATACTAACGACTCCTCCAGTCGAAAGGATTCACAGGCATAGTCAGAGACCATATCCGTTCGGGCCGGTAATAGCGAACAATCCCTGCGAAATTAACCTTGTCAATGATACTATTACCCCCTGCCATAGTAGGCCGTGGAAGTATTTAGTAAACAAACCCCCGTAGCTTTCGGCGAAGTGAATAGATTTTTGGATGTTGTTTTTATAGATATATATAAAAATTAGCAAGACCTTTCAATTGCAGGATGGTGTAACGGCTAACGGTCTGAACTGCGACATCGTGATAGCACTATTACGTTAACCTTCGAAATAATACTCTTGTGAAAGGTATGAACCCTCTCATACCCCCAGCTAGGGCTAAATAGCACTACTGCTGTTCTTCAACGGGGTTAGATTTGGTATTAGATAACCTACGAATGCTAATATGCCAGAAAACGAAACTAAACTATTTTCTGTAGTAAATATAACATTATGTGGAAATCTAATAAGTCACAGTAGTAGGTCACTCGGTTAGGATCGAATTCCTTAAGAAATTCTGAGATACTCATTTGACAACGTTAGAACTTTGGCAGCTGTAGTACCTACATAGGTATATATTAAGCTGGTCTTTGATCACAATAGTGGAACTCGCAGCGTGAATAAATGCACGAAATGTTACGCTACAGCAGGTGGCCTAAACATAACTCTTTAAAAGTCTAGTTCGTTCAAAGAAATAGATGTATGTAAAAAACGTGCCATTCAGATGGTTCTGTTCTGTTAATGTGTGTGTCGTTATTGTGTGGTCGGTGACCTTGTAATATAACTTATTTTATATACATATTTCACTCAAGATCCCCCACCCCTCCTCTCTCTCTCTCTCTCTCTCTCTCTCCAGGAGATTTATTTATCTTGATGTGTCACGCGCCTCCCCTACAATACTCTCGCTCACCATCTGTTTCGTTCCACTTCCAAACGGGCTCTCAGCAAAGAATACAGTGACTCTCAAAAGCTGTGATTTTTCTTTCATTATTTCTTTCCTTCTTTCATTCATTGTTTGTTTGTTAGTTTGTTTCATCCTATCTTTTTCCCTTTCTTTCTTTCTTTCTGTCTTTCTTTTTTTTCTTTCATCTTTTTTTTACTTTTTTACATCTTTCTTTTACTTTTTTTTTTTTTTCTTTTTTTTTTCATCCTTTCTTCCTTTTTTTTTTTTCTTTTTCTTTCTTTCTTTCTTTCTTTTTTCTGTCATCCTTTCTTCTTTTTTTCTGTCATCCTTTCTTTCTTTCTTTTCTGTCATCCTTTCCTTTCTTTTCTGTCATCCTTTCTTTTCTTTCTTTCTTTTCTTTCTTTCTTCTTTCTGTCATCCTTTCTTTCTTTCATCCTTTCTTTTCTTTTCTTTTCTTTTCATCCTTCTTTCTTTCTTTCTTTTTCTGTCATCCTTTCTTTCTTTCTTTCTTTTTCTGTCATCCTTTCTTTCTTTCTTTCTTTTCTGTTCTTTCTTTCCTTTCTTTCTTTCTTTCTTTTCTTTCATCTTTCTTTCTTTCTTTTCTTTCTCTTCTTTTCTTTTTTCTTTTTCTTTCTTTCTTTCTTTCTTTTTGTCATCCTTTCTTTCTTTTTTTCTTTTCTTTCTCCTTTCTTTTCTTTCTTTCTTTCTTTCTTTTTGTCATCCTTTCTTTCTTTCTTTCTTCTTTCTGTCATCCTTTCTTTCTTTCTTTTCTGTCATCCTTTCTTTCTTTCTTTCTTTTCTGTCTCCTTTCTTTCTTTCTTTCTTTTTGTCTTTCTTTCTTTCTTTCTTTCTCATCCTTTCTTTCTTCTTTCTTTTTTCTCTTCCTTTCTTTCTTTCTTTTCTGTCATCCTTTCTTTCTTTCTTTCTTTTTGTCATCCTTTCTTCTTTCTTTCTTTTCTGTCTCTTTCTCTTTCTTTCTTTCTTTCCTTTCTTTCTTTCTTTCTTTTCTTTTCTGTCATCCTTTCTTTTCTTTCTTTCTTTCTGTCTTTCTTCTTTTCTTTTCTCTTTCTTTCTCTTTTCTTTCTGTCATCTTCTTTCTTTCTTTCTTTCTTTTTCTTTTTTTCTTTTCTTTCTTTTTCTTCTTTCTTTCTTTCTTTTTCTTTTCTTTTTCTTTCTTTCTTTTCTTCATCCTTTCTTTCTTTCTTTCTTTTCTTTCTTTCTTTCTTTCTTTCTTTCTGTCCTCTTTCTTTCTTTCTTCTTTTCTGTCATCCTTTCTTTCTTTCTTTCTTTCTTTTCTGTCATCCTTTTCTTTCTTTCTTTCTTTCCTTTCTTCTTTCTTTCTTTTTTCTCCTTTCTTTCTTTCTTCTTTTCTGTCATCCTTTCTTCTTTCTTTCTTTCTTTTCTCTTTCTTTCTTTCTTTTTTTTTTTTTTTTCTTCTCCTTTTCTTTCTTTTTTTTCTGTCATCCTTCTTTCTTTCTTTCTTTTTCTTCTTCTTTCTTTTCTTTTCATCCTTTCTTTCTTTCTTTCTTTCTTTCTCTGTTCCTTTCTTTTTCTTTTCTCTTTTCTATCTTTCTTTTCTTTTTTCTTTTTCTTCCTTTTCTTCTTTCTTTTCTGTATCCTTTCTTTCTTTTCTTTTCTTTCTTTTCTTCTTTCTTTCTTTCTTTCTTTTTTCTGTCATCCTTTTTTTTTCTTTCTTTCTTTTCTCTCATCCTTTCTTTCTTTCTTTTCTGTCATCCTTTCTTTCTTTCTTTTCTGTCTCCTGTTCTTTCTTTCTTTCTTTCTTTCTTTTCTCGTCATCCTTTCTTTTTCTTTCTTTCTTTTCTGTCATCCTTTCTTCTTTCTTTTTGTCATCCTTTCTTTCTTTCTTTCTTTTCTGTCATCCTTTCTTTCTTTCTTTCTTTTCTGTCATCCTTTTCTTTCTTCTTTTTCTTGTTATCCTTCTTCTTTCTTTCTTTGTCTGTATCCTTTCTTCTTTCTTTTGTATCCTTCCTTTTTTCTTTCTCCTTCTTCTTTTTTCTGTCTCTTCCTTTCTTCCTTTCTTTTCTCCTTTCTTCCTTTCTTTTCTGTCTCTTTCTTTCTTTCTTTTCTGTCATCCTTCCTTTCTTTCTTTCTTTCTGTCATCCTTTTCTTTCTTTCTTTTCTGTCATCCTTTCTTCTTTCTTTTCTGTCTCTTTCCTTTCTTTCTTTCTTTTCTGTCATCCTTTCTTTCTTTCTTTTCTGTCATCTTTTTTTCTTTCTTTTCTTTCTGTATCCTTTCTTTCTTTCTTTTTGTCATCCTTTTCTTCTTTTCTGTCATCCTTTCTGTCTTTCTTTTTCTTTGTCATCCTTTTTTTGTGTGTCACCTTTCTTCTTTGTTTTTCTGTCACCCTTTCTTTTTCGTTCTCCTTTCATTCATTACATTTATTCATTTCGTTTTTCACCCTTTCTTTCTTGTCTTTCCTTCACTTTCTTTCTTTGTTCTTTGTATTTTTTATAATTTTTTTTGCTTTTTTTTTTACGTCAACCGTTCTTTGATGTGATGTAAATGTCTTTGTGAGTGTTTTACAGCTTCACCAGAAAATGGAAATGCTGTAAGCTGTTGTTATATAATGAAGACTGTGCAACGTCTATTATTTGTTGTTTCCTTTGTGCATTTAAATATCGGGGTTGAAAGTGTGATGATATAAAATGGATTGTATACACGTATATATATTAATATATAATATATTATATATTATATAGTAACATTATTACCTTTTGGCCCTTGTATAAAGCTAACTAATATACTATATATATTATTATAATACTATATAAATATATATATTTAGTAGCGTTGGACTGTGTCTATGCTACCCTATTGTACGTGTATATTACAAATGTATGTTTATTTATATTATTTATTCTCTTATCTAAGATATTAAGCACTCTTTCTTTCTGAATTTTATATATATATATATATATTATATATTTATATTACTACCATGTGTTAAGCACTCTCTCTTATGATATAAACTCTAGTTGTATGTATGTATGTATATATAATATTATTCTATATAATATATATATTTGTTCTTTAGGCCACCAATTTTGTCACCAAGAAGTGGCTGTGGTTGACCTTTTTCTGTTGGTGACAACTTCAGACACAATTTTTTAACTATTTCTCCATATTTGGCGCATAGTAATATTGTATATTGCAATAAACCTATCATCATAAAACGTATTATATCTGAATCAAAAGGAATCATATATTGGTCAATATAGATGGATTAACACCGACCATAAATTTTGCTCATTCCTCATGTCAGTCATCGTGACTATAAGTTTCCCGTGTTCTATTTTAATTAAAATGCCAATTCATCAGATGGAAAGTTTGAGTTAGACTGGACTAATAAATACTCAATGCATTATATATATAATATATGATTTATCTATAATTATATATATATTACTTGATTAAGTCGGTCGTGGGCATCTGGTGTATCACTAGTTACTGACAATTCTCGCCCCATGCAATTTCAAGATTTGGCTTCTAAAGTTCTGAGACAAGAAGACTGTCAGGTAACCAGTTGTTGACTCCATTCGTTACTTTAACTCAATATAAACGGTCTTCTGATAATTGAGAACTAGTATGAATGATTTCACCACTATTATATAATATCTATATATATATTTTAGTTGGTACCTTGCTTTGGTTTAATTTAGTTCATTCGTACTCCATCTCGTCGATAAGTATATCATGTCAGTTTCCCTATGAAATAACTGGGATGCCATTAATCATTTCCAGCCTCCTCCAAAAACACCCCTAATTTTTTTTATTACGTTTTTTTTTTTAACAAAAATTCACTGTATTTATAAATAGATAGATGAATGAATTATGTTCGGGCGTAATGTATTAATGTTTTTTTTTCTATAACTATATTTGCTTATATATTAATATATTATATTATATATATTACTATCTATTGTAACCTTGCGGTACAACAAAACCCCGGCAAAAGTTGATAGTAGAAATATACTACTAAACTTACCGGAAAAAATGAAAAAAAAAAAATATCAACGAGAATAATCGTTAAACACTTGGCCTATATATATATATATATATATAGTATATTATATATATATTGTATCCTATTATACTATAAACATATTGTTAAGCTAAAAATTAAGTGCTCCGTTACCTAAGAGCAAATAATAAAGTTAAACCTAAGGAGTCAATATACTTTATTACAGTTTCAAGTAGCGCATCAAGGCATATATGATTCTTGCTCTGATGAGCTACTAAGCGAAAGAATGAGTAGGTTTAACTTATATGTATATAGTGAATGATATAACTTTCATCTGAGCCAAAATTGTGACTTTTTCTTTGTGATTTATTTTTCCAACCACAATAAATCTCGTATTCAAGCGCGATTAGCTAGACAAGTAGATAATCTTTCTTTCTTTCTTCCCTTATTCTAATCAACATAATTCAACCCAAAAAGAATGAAATGTCGTTGTCGATGGGCCCCAACTGAAAAAGTTAATCCGATTATCCGGTCAGCGGAAGTGCAAACAGATTTTGGCTTCAATTGGCATCCCGATCTCATTTGTGTGTTCGAGATTGTCGATGCCACTCGATTAAAATCGGCGTCGCCATTAAAGGCAGATCTAATTGAAACAGCCAATCAAATTAGCTGACCTTTAAGTCGCCATCTTCGGCTTGTTTGTTAACCGGAAGTGGCCGGAGAGATCGCTGGTTATTCTGACCCAAGTTCATTTCAGAAAAGTAATTATTTCGTTTCATTACTGAAATGAGATTCTAGGTCCCTTGCCGTGGTGTAGTAGTCGATGGCTGGTTGGATTTTACGGCATGTCAACCCTTGTTGGTTACCTTATGCCAAAGACGTTTTGTTTTATTCATTTTTGATGGGTATTCAACATTTATTTCAAACTTAATGTTTTTAAACACTTTTTAAAACTCATTTTTTTAAACCAGGATAGGTACTACCACTCCGGGTCAGAGTGGTCCTGGGAGTAATGGTAATGAAGGGGTTATCCCATTCTCCAGAGCTCCAGAATTGGAACTTCACTCAGATAGTTTAACGTCATACCCAGGACAATAGGACCCTCAGCCAGAGCCTTCTAGCACATATATGATAAAAAGGGCTGAGAATGCCATAAGGGCAATAGGATTAAAACAATTACATAGGCACTAGGGCTTGACAAGACTAGCAGATTGATCATAGTGGGTCTCACCGGCCTGCACATCTATGTCCTGGGCTGCTCAGCCACCAGGTTCATAAACATACCTGCAACTGTTTTGGAACATTTTTTCCCATATTTCTTTATATTGTCGGATTCATATCCATATCTTACCCCCAATACATATAAGTATAAGTATCTGTAAACGAAACCTATAGTTCCAAAGTGATCACCCATTTCCAACTGAATAAGATCATCGCTGCTTAACTTGATTAACTTGTTGATCTAATCGGAGTCTGTGCTGTCAGCGTGACTTGATCGTGGGTTGATGTGTGTATGTTGCTGGATTGGTGAGATGTGTTAGGTGCTTGTTTTCTGTAGAGGTTTTTCGGTTAATTTATGCACCTAAAAAAAATGCATAGGAAATTGAGTTGTGTGTGTGTGTCATTTAGTCAAGTGAATAACAAGATTATTTTGGTGTTAAAATTTCTTTCTAAATTTATTTGGACAAGATGATTAAAATTTTCATTAGCGCCAATGAATTATTTGTCTGATTTGAAAGATGATCACGTTTTTTGTTGTCTTTTTTAGTATTCTATTTTTTTTCTTCTGTGCGGACTCATCGAGATTTCTTTGCACTGCAAGAAAAACTTGTTTACCCAAAGGAAAATTCAATCTGTGTGACCCAATCATTTATTTAATTAATTCAAACGTGTCAAAAGTACAAGAGGAGGAAATATTTACCTTTCGTGTATTTCATGGGCGCAGCTTTTTAATAAACAATCGCTTGTTTCATAATACAAAGAAGAGATTCATTTCAATCAACCGATTGTTTGGTTTATTTGTTTAATGGCATATCAACATCTTTGGAGTTATTTGATGCCGAAATTTGATTAATTTCTAAATGTTTTGTTTGGTTTATTTAACGCCATATCAATTCCTTATGGGTTATTCAATACCGAAATCTGATTCCTTGTAAAGGTTTGATTGCAATCATAACTATATTTACAATGCTATATTGTAACTAGCAGGATCAGTCCTTATATATAAGCAGTGATGTCTTTGGTTTAGAATAGTCCAAAACAGGAATGAAAGGCCCGGAATAGAAAGCAATTCTCTTATCACAGATAAAATTCTCCTTAGTGACTTTGTATTTATTTATTGTCTTTATGATATGCAACTATATTCATTTATAGGAAGCATACGTGGACCCAACATCAACCAACAACATCATTCATATATATATATATATATATATATATATATATTATGATCAGAGTAAGAAATTCAGAAAACGCACAGATGTTGTTAATCAATGTAGTATTTTTTTTAGCTGCTCATATTGTAATATTTCGATCCGTTTTGGACCATCATCAGAGCAGATCTATAATAAAAGTTAAAAACAATCTAATAAAAAAATATGACCGGTTGTAAAGGAATCTATCTATCTATCTATCTTCTCTCTCTCTCTCTCTCTCTCTCTCTCTCTCTCTCTCTATCTCTCTCTCTAACACACACACACAACACACACACACACACACAACACACACATATATATATATATATATATATATATATATATATATATATATATATATAAACAATAATATAAATTTAAGCATAGATAAGCGGTCTTCTTCAGAGCAGGATATTTTGATATTTTCATATGTATAAATATCAAAATATCCTGCGCTGTAGTAGATAGCTTTTTGTTAATTAAATTCTATCTTTCTCTGTTGTTTTGTTTTGTTTTTAAAATAATACTAAATAGGATACAATGTAGACAAGGACAAAACTTTTGGGTGAAAGATATGTCGGCATTCTATAAATAGATTTTTGTCCATACAACATTTTCTTTCCATTAATCTTTCAACATAATATATATATTATATATTCACACACACACACGCACACACATATATACATATATATGTATTATAATAAACATATATTCAACACACACCATGTATATGTATATATATATATAAACATATATTCACACACACACACATACATACATATATATGTATATATATATAAACATATATTCACACACACACATATATACATATATATGTATATATAATATAAACATATATTCACACACACACAATATATACATATATATGTAATATATATATAAACATATATTCACACACACACATATATATACATATATATGTATATATATATAATATATTCACACACACACATATATACATATATATGTATATATATATAAACATATATTCACACACACACATATATACATATATATGTATATATTATAACATATATTCACACACACACATATATACATATATATGTATATATATATAAATATATTCACACACCACATATATACATATATATGTATATATTATATAAACATATATTCACACACACACACATATATACATATATATGTATATATATATAAAACATATATTCACACACACACCACATATATACATATATATGTATATATATATAACATATATTCAACACACACATATATACATATATATGTATAGTATATATAAACATATATTCAAACACACAACGTATATACATATAGATGTATATATACATATATTCACAACACACATATACAAATATACATGTATATATATATATTATATATATATACATACATATTTCATGACATAATTATACACACACACACACACATACCATATACATGTATATATATGCATATATTCACACACACACACATATATACATATACATGTATATATATGCATATTTCACCACACCACATATATACAATATACATGTATATATATGCATATATTCACACACACCCACATAATTACATATACATGTATAATATATGCATATATTCACACACACATATATACATATACACGTATATATACACACACACATATATATATGTTATACACACACACCACACACATATATATTACATATATATATATAATATATTATACACCACACATTTTGATTCACACACCACAAGCACACACACATAATATATATATTATATATATATATATATATATATATATATATAATATATATTGCAATGATAACTTTGGATTAGAATTATCCAAAACATGAATAAAAGCACGACATAGAAAGCAATTCTGATTGACAATTCTTCTTGGAATGAGTGATGACCAAACTTATTCCCTTTTGAATGTAATGCAAAGTGTCTTGTTGCCAAATCTTGTCAACAAGTTTGTTGGAGGAGTTTTCATGAAATGTCTGCCATTTATTTTCTGTCATAGTTACAGTTATTGCTGGCTTCTCTCGTCACTTGTTCGAATAATGAGGATCGTCTCTTACGGACTCTAAGTTTTGTTCGTGCTGTTGTTTAAACTATTTTAAGATCAGCTCTCACACATCGAGTCCATTCTACAGGTTGGCGCGCTTTGTCAATAGATTGATGAGTTTAAACGGTCAAGGCAACCGAAAAACAGTCAGTAGGATTATTATTGCTTTCTTTTTTTTTTGTCAGAAAAACAATTCTATAGAATTTACTGTCTTAGCGGGCCTATGCTCCCCTAAATAACTCATGTGCTTATGTATAGCTATTTTGAGCTTAACATTGATATAAAACTACAAAAAAATGGCATTCAGTGAGGATCGAACTCACCACTGAATAATAATGACCAACGAGATGAGCTTGAAAGTCAGTACACTTCAATGAGGTATCTCTCTGTCCTTATCAATCTCTCTTTCTCTCTCTCTCTCTCTCACACTCTCTCTTTTATATATATATAATATATTATATATATGTGTGTGTGTGTTTGGTATATATGTGTGTGTGTGTGTGTGTGTTTGTATATATGTGTGTGTGTGTGTGTGTGTTTGTATATATGTGTGTGTGTGTATGTGTGGTTGTATATATGTGTGTGTTGTATGTGTGTTTGTATATATGTTGTGTGTGTATGTGTGTTTTGTATATATATGTGTGTGTGTGTGTGTTGGTGGTGTTTGTATATATATGTGTGTGTGTGTGTATTGTGTGTTTGTATATATATGTGTGTGTGTAATGTGGTGTGTATATATGTGTGTATATATATAGTATGTGTATATATGTGTGTATATATGTGTGTTTGTGGTATATATGTGTTGTATCGTGTTGTTTGTGTATATGTGTGTTTGTGTATTGTGTGTGTGTGTTTGTGTTATGTGTGTTTGTGGTTTGTGTATATGTGTGTGTGTTTTGTGTTTGTGTATATGTGTTGTGTGTGTGTGTGTTTGTGTATTGTTGTTGTGTGTGTGTTTATGTATGTGTGTGTGTGTTTATGTATATGTGTGTGTGTGTTTATGTATGTGTGTGTTTATGTATATGTGTGGTGTGTGTGTTTATGTAATGTGTGTGTTTATGTAATATGTGTGTGTGTGTTGTTTTATGTATATGTGTGTGTGTGTGTTTATGTATATGTGTGTGTGTGTTATGTATATGTGTGTGTGTGTTTGTGTATATGTGTGTTTGTGTTTATGTGTGTTTGTGTTATGTGTGTTGTGTTTGTGTATATGCGTGTGTGTATAATGTGTGTGTTCGTGTGTGTATATATGTGTGTGTGCATGTGTGTATATGTGTGTGTGCGTGTGTGTATATATGTGTGTGCGTGTGTGTATATATGTGTGTGTGTTTGTGTATATTTATGTGAGTGTATATATGTATATATATGTGTGTGTTTGGTGTATATTCATGTGAGTGTATATATGGTATATATATGTGTGTGTTTGTGTATATTCATGTGAGTGTATAATATGTTATATAATGTGTGTTTGTGTATATTCATGTGAGGGTATATATGTATATATATATGTGTTTGTGTATATTCATGTGCGTGTATATAATGTATATTATTGTGTTTGTGGTATATTCATGTGAGTGTATATATGTATGTATATATTGTGTGTGTTTGTGTATGTGTATATTTATGTGAGTGTATATGTGTATATATAATATGTGTGTGTGCGTATATATTTACAAATATGTGTGTTTATGTATACAAGTTATGTGTGTGCTCAATATATATACATTTATATACATCTGTGTTTATGTATATACGTTTATATATATAATATATATATATAATATATATATATATATATAAGCCTATTCAATTGATATTTCATAATAAAATCCAGTGTACATGAAATTTCAAGTTCGACAGAATGACAATTATTATTCCAATTTGAAGATACGAAAATAAAGGTAGATAACTCCTTGGGCATTTCTACCTTTTTAGATAGCATTAAATACTTTCATTTCAAACAATCCGGTGATCGTTTTAATTGTGCAATCTCTTTATTAAACAATAGAAAATTATACATTACAGCTTTGAAGAACGCTTATGTGTGTGTGTGTATATATATATATAATGTGTGTGTATTCAATTTCTGTGTGTGTGTGTGTGTGTATTCAATTTATGTGTGTTATCAATTTATGTGTGTATTCAATTTATGTGTGTGTGTGTGTATTCAATTTATGTGTGTGTGTTTGTGTGTATTTCATTTATGTGTGTTGTGTGGTGTGTGTATTTCCAATGTGTGTGTGTGTGTGTATTCAATTTATGTGTGTGTGTGTGTGTATTCAATTTTATGTGTGTGTGTGTGTGTGTATTAATTTATGAGTGTGTGTGTGTGTGTATTCATTTATGTGTGGTGTGTGTGTTGGTATTCAATTTATGTGTGTGTGTGTGGTGTATTCAATTTATGTGTGTGTGTGTGTGTATTCAATTTATGTGTGTGTGTGTGTGTATTCAATTGTGTGTGTGTGGTGTATTCAATTTATGTGTGTGTGTGTAATTCAATTTGTGTGTGGTGTGTGTATTCAATTAATGTGTGTGTGTGTATTCAATTTGTGTGTGTGTGTGTATCAAATTTGTGTGTGTGTGTGTATTCAATTGTGTGTGTGTGTGTGTGTATTCAATTTGTTGTGTGTGTGTGTGTGTGTGTGTGTGTGTATTCAATTTATGTGTGTGTGTGTATTCCAATTTATGTGTGTGTGTGTATCCAATTTATATATATGTGTGTATCCAATTTATATATATGTGTGTATCCAATTTATATATATGTATGTATACATTTATATATATATGTATGTATACATTTACGTATGTGTGTGTGTATTTAAGCATACATTTATAGATATGTGTGTCTGTTTATGTGGATATATGACTGTGTGACTGTATGCATATATATCTGTGTCTATGTATGTCTTTGTATATATGTATGCGCGTCTGTATGTATGTATACATATATAATATTATATACGTATGTCTGTGCATGGATGTATGCATTTATATCTAAATATATGTGTATGTATACAATTGTTTGTTAATAACACCTTACAGCATTGACGAACGCCATATTGACGTAAAAGGCGACACCAGATTAATCTTAAATTTCAATGTACTCAAATCTTACCTTCTTTCACGTCACCGTTTGTTTTTCCTTCCATTAGTTCCGAACAACAATAATACAACTGGCCGGAAGGAAGTGTGGCCGTAACATTGGCTGCCATTCATTACCGTTTTTGGTTATTTCATCTTTGCGCGGGAAAATCAGCTGCCAATCAAGTGAGGTGCTCAAACTAAGAAGACAGACGCCACGGAGTCTTCGGATTTGCTTTATAGCCATGACAGGGTTAATCAGAGTTAAAGTCACAGCTTAGAGGGGCACCAAATAGAGAAGACTTAGACACCATCTGCATTTTGCAAACCACGAGCATTATTTACCCGAGAGGTGTTAACGTTGCTTCCTGTATGTTTCTACGAACATTTCCGAAGCTGTTATTTCAATTCTTAACATCAAAAGCATAACGTAGACTCCCAAAGTTGTATCGTTGAAAATTTACACACACACATACACACACACACACACACACACATATATATATATATATATTATATATATATATATATATATATATACCAAGCGTGTTGGTAGATCCTTGCGGAGAGAGAAAAAACCGGCAGAAAGTTTGATTGTAAAAATATACTACCAAACACCAACCAGGAAGAAAAAAATTTTTGAAAAAAAGAAAAGACCAAGATATTCGTACCAAAAAAAATAATCTATTGGTATAAGTATTTGGCCAAAAGAAAAAACAATTTATATGTATATATATGTATATAAGATAATATATATATATTCATATAACCGCTAGGAGAAGCTAATTTGTAAAAAGTGCTCGATACCTAAGTAGAGCCAAGTAATAAGATAATCTACTGAGTCAGACGAACCTACTATTAGTTTCGCATAAAGCTCTTCAGGGCTAAAATCTGATTTTAGCCCTGAAGAGCTTTTATGCGAAACTAATAGTAGGTTCGTCTGACTCAGTAGATTATCCTTATATATATATATATATATATATATATATATATATGGAGGCGCGTGGGCTAGTGTTTAGAGTCGTGGAAAATTCGAGTTCACTTCCTAGACGAAACTGTTGGCATTTCACATAGCGCTAATACTCTTGGGAAAGGTATGAATCCATATATTCTCCCTCCAGCTATGGGTTAAATAGTAGGGTTGACTGGGCCCTTCAGCCTTGGGTAGGTAACCAGTCTAGGAGAGGGCAAACTCTGAATTCAAAATTCCCTCCAGCTATGGGTTAAATAGTAGGGCAGACTGGGCCCTTCAGCCTTGGGTAGGTAACCAGTCTAGGAGAGGGATAACTCTGAATTCCAAATTTCTGAGGTCGGTCGTTGATTGGGTTTGTGGCAACCCTTGATGCACCAATTCTTTCCTATCGACTGAGCAAAAAAGTGTGGATGGTCCAACACAAACCTTCACCACTATAAACAAATCACTGTGTGGGTGTTCATTGTGTGTATGAACCCTCATGCATCGAAAATCGATGAGAGAGTCCATAATATATATATATATATATATATATATATATATATATATATATATATATGGCTCCATCTTGGTTGTTATACATGTACTCTGTTTTATCTGCATTTGCATGGATAGCCGAGGCCTCTTGCTGTTTTCTCTAGCCTATGCTGCAGTGATTCGGTCGGTGAAGGTGTATTTTCTTGAAGTGTTAGATCATCTACGTAGTCGGCATCTGCTGCTATATATTCTTTCTTGTCTTTTTAGCGTGAATCCTTTTGCTTTCCTTAGATGTAAAGACGGTTATTGTACGTAAAAAAGTAAAGTCGTCAGGGTGGCCTAATGTCGGTATCAGCCAATCAGCGAGGGAGTCTATCCCCTTTTCACTAGCGCTAGACCAAGGAGATTATTTTAGCGTCTGAGGTGGAGCGCCACACCTACCATCAGCTCCTTTACCGCACAGATCCCTGTGCTACTCATAACGCTGAGTTGGCGAGGGCGGGTATCGAACAAGGAACCTTGTGGTTTCTAGCCAAACGCTCTACCGACTGAGCTACTAGGCAAATTATAAATAAAAATGACGCTAATCTATCTATCTGAGATTTAGTTTCAATTTGTCTGTAACCGAAATTACATCACTGATTATTTCACAGAATTGTGTAGACTGTTCTTTGAGCCATTTCTTCACTACAGATTTCACTTTGTCGTCACTGCAATAAAAGCGTCTTCAGGCTATCATCAATTTGACCACATGAGTTTGAGAGGCAACAATTATTCCAGTGATGATGAAGTGGAATCTGTAGTCAAGAAGTGGCTTAAAGAACAGTCAACAGAATTTTACGGGGCAGGGTACATGCTCTCATTCGAATGTGGAACATTGCTATTGAGCGAAACGGTGACTGTGTGAAGGAGTAGTGATGTGATCCACAGAGGACCAGCTTGATTTTGATGTATGATACATGTTCCTGTGTTGATAATTATACGTCCTAAATAAAATGGCATTACTTTTTGACTAATCCTTCCTATATACATACATAGACCATTGCCACTGAGTTTGTGTTAAAACTGAGCAATGTTTAATAGATACTAAAAGCAAAGTAAGGCGTGCCTCTTCATGCCATAGTAATTAGGGATCTTGTCTCATACCTAGCTCAGTCGGTAGAGCGTTCGACTAGGAACCACATGGTTCCTAGTTCGATACTGGCCCTCGTCAACTCAGCGTATGAGTAGCACAGGGATCTGTGCGGTAAAGTGAGGAACTGATGTCAGGTGTGGCGCTCCACCTTAGATGCTAAAAACTAATCTCTTTATTTTTATAATTTATTAAAACTTGTTTTAAAAAACAATGAGGACTGTCTAATGTTGCATGTTCAAATTTTAAGTGTATTTATTTTATGTTATAACGATTTTGGGTAATGTGACGTAAGCAGCGACGTAATTTTTGTTACAGACAAAAACCGGAAGCGAATCTCCATTATTAATAGATATCACGATAGAATGTATGCAAAACAATCAAAAGTATGATATATCTATGAGGGAGAAAAAGATGTCGGACGAGTTGAAATTAGTATTTTGTATCGTCTAGAAAGCGACGTCTTCTGTATCAACTGTACCGAGCCTCGGGCTGGGCATTTGACAGGAAGAAAAATAAACAGACCCGATCAGGCCCTTGACAGTCTCTTGACAGAATAAAAGTGTTGAATGGAAGTGTTTAAATTACAAATACTATAAATAGGAGGCTAGTAAAGACAAGTTATTTCTGTTATTACTTTTGTTACTCTTGTAAACTTGAGATCTATCTCTATTTTATGTTCTAGAAATCTAGAACACAGAAATCGTGGCAATGCGAAAAACAGATCCTCACTTCGTGATCCATAATTTCTTGTACCAAAGGTATGCCACAGTTACCTTTTTAGGGAACCATTACAAAAATTTGGAGGTGCTTGGTGTAATGATTAGAGTCGTGGGAAATGGACTCGTCAACCAGAGTTCAAATCCTGGACGAAGCTTCAGTTCACATAGCGCTAATACTCTTAAGAAAAGTATGAACCCAACTACTCTCCCTCCAGGTATGCGTAAAATAATAGGTCAGAATAGGCTGTTAAACCTTGGTTAGGCAACGAGTCTATGATAAGGAAGACTCTGAATTCAAATCTGTTAAATCCACTTTGGGTGGTCACTACTAGAATAGGCTCAGTTCTAATTAGTGATCTATTTTTACTAATATTATTTACCCAACCCGTTCGCTACAGGTAGTATGTGACACAAGGTCGCAATTAACAGGCATCCAGCAAGTATCAAACTCGCTATTTATTAGTAATGGATCTGCGAGACCAGCCTTTTAGAGATGTAATAGCTAGCTAGTCTGTTTGCCCATTACTATTAGTGAATTCGATCCTATCCGGGCGCCCCATTTTTGTTGCCTTCAGCCAAATCTATGCTGCAATGACTTTTTTAGGGAGACTTTTCGAGAGTTAATGGGCTTGTTTGGTTGATCATGGCACTTAGTGGGTCCGATCCTCACCGGGTGCCTGTACTTGTAGTTTGTGCTAATTTTAAGGTACAAGCACGTTTTAGAAGTAAAAGGGGTGCTCGTGTTGTAATGTTTATCGTTGTATGAAATGGGCTCGGTTACCAGAGTTCAAATCCAGGCGGAAGATATTTGCATTTCACATAGCGCTAATACCCTTTGGAAAGGTACGAATCCAACTATTTTTCGTCCAGCTATGGGTAAATAATTGTGCTTTTTAACCTTGGTATGATAACAAGTTTAGGAAAAGGTAGTCCGAATTCAAACCTGTTAAACTCCGCTTAAAATGGACTTCTTGTCATATCCCTCTCGTGTAATGGGGTTATTAAATGCATACAATTACTTTTTGGGATATGCTTTTTGGGATGTAATGGCTAGCGAACTAGATTGTCCTTACTGCTAGTGAGTTCGATACCCATTGTGTACCCCATTCATGTCGCTTTGTATTTGATCTTAGCTACAATTACGTTTTAGCCTTTCCGAGTATAATGATTAGCGATCTAGTTTGGTTGATCATTACTATTAGCAAGTTCGATTCCCACCAAGTACCCCGTATTAGAGGCCTTTTACAATACTTTCGCAAATGTCAACCGTGTTTTAGGAATGTTTTTTTTTTTTCTTTTGACTATTTTTTACATCCTGTTTTTGAATATTCTTATAGACATGTGTTCTAAGCAAAACACATTTATTGATTTTTCGTGTATTAACTCCCTGGCAACGCTAGAGTTAAAACGATCTTCACGATTCAAGAAATCATATAAATATTTATCTTATCCTTTAATGTTTAAGATGTATATTCTACATCAGTTTGTAAAAACATAACAAATTTACATATTTTTCTTGAATAAAACAAGCCAATAGCAGTTTCATAATATTCGAGCTATCTGTACTCATTACAGTCTCTCTATCCCCTCTCTATCTCTCACACTGTATATATATATATATATATATATATATATATATATATATATATATATATATATATATATATATATATATATACGCACGCACACACACACATACATCTCTCTTTCTTTCTCTCTCTCTTTCTTACATATATATATATATATATATGATGTATATAATGTCAGCTTGTGGATGCGAGACTACCTATAGAGGCGCGTGTTGAAATGGTTACTATCGTAGGAAATAAACACGGCGAGACATGTTCAAATCCTTCACGCGGCTGCCTGCATTTCACATAGAATTAAGACCCTTGGGAGAGGTATACATCCAACTGTTCTCCCTCCAGCTAGGGGTAAATAGTAAGGCAGATTTGACTGTTTAACATTGGTTAAGCAACTGGCCTCTGTATTCGCTTAAGAAATGAGGAAGGACTGATATATATATATATATATATATATATATATATGTGTGTGTGTGTACTCTGTGCAATTACAAATAAATGTAGATTCTTTTGAGTTAAAATAAATATAGATACTTTCCTTGATGTCACTGGGGGCTTAAATACTTAGCCCTGACTCAGTATCTTGTGTTCTTCGATAACGCCATAGCCTTTCCTGTTCTTATTTCTTATACAAATTTGAAGCATCAGATTTGACACTTGATGTCTTGAACAATTTTCATATATAACTAAAATTATTTCGAGCCATTCCAACAATTCTAATTAGATAACTTTACCAAATCATTTCTGAAAATCTTCAATTTAAGCAATCAAGTTTTCTGTCAATATTTCTGTCACCTACCAAAATTGTCTGACACGAGTCTCTCATAAGCTTTCATTAAAATTATAATATATATATATATATATATATATATATATATATATATATATATATATATATATATATATATATAGTGAATTTTGTTTTTCAAAACACTTTTTTTTTTTTACATCAGCAAAACGTTTTTTGGATCTTCTGATATCTTCTTCTGGCTTCGTATATCCACTTTCTGATTCCGTATATATATATATATATATATATATATATATATATATGTATATATATCCCATGGCTGGGGTATCAGAGGGTTAATACCTTTCCTAAAGGGTATTAGTTCGAGAATAAACGTAATAATACGATAGGAGTTCAAACTTACTTACTACGATGTCACAGCTCAACAAATTAACCACTACACCACAGGAATTACTCCATCAAAAGGTTTATTTTGATGTAAACAAGATAGAGATTGGCTATCCTAATTTATCACCGTATAGAAAATGAATACTTGGCCCGTCTTCAGAGAGTTCCATATGCTGTTCGTCCAATCTATGTAACTGACGAACAAAAAAGACATTGGATGAATTATGTTTGGTTTGGTTTCTTTGTTTAATGGCATATCAACCTTCATGGGTCATTTAATGCCATAGCCATCCTTGTAGAAGACCGGCAGGGGTACTATTTAACCCATAGTTGGGGATAAAGAGGTTCATGCCTTTCCCAAGGGTACTCGCGTAGTACGATGCTGCAGGCCAGTACGTTAGCCAATACGCCACGGGGACTCCTAACTGGAGTTCGAACTCGCTTACTACAATTTCACAGTCCAGCATTTTAACCACTTTGCCTTCGGGACCCCCCAATGAGACGTACAGAGAAAAAATGAAGTTCCTCGTTTTGCACTATCGACATTTTAATGAACTTTAATTATTTTAAAACTTTAATTAATTCTAATTATTCAACACTGAGAAAGTAATTTCAATTAGTTCTTGTTTCATCAAAAGTGACCGCGTTTGTTATTTTCACAAAGAAATAAAAATAAAAGAATATGTCGGCACAATAATTCAGATTAATTCCATTTTCCACGATATCTTAAATCCATTAAAAATATCGAAGATGTGAAAAAATACAACAATAAAAACACAACGATAAAATGAAATAACTAGTTTATGAAACAATCACATGAGTCCGCCTATAAAGAGGTTAATTTGAAGTTTTCGTTGACATGAAATGTATTTTAATTAAGCTTGCGTTTAAAATAATGAATTTTTAATGTCTTTGTCGCATGAAATATAAACGAATACAAAACACGGTAACACATTTTCTATTTTCTTATTCAGTGATATAAGTGACCTATTTTTCCATACATATCTTTATAGAAGCAAAGAAAGACGCCCAGTAGGACACATGGCGCAACGGATATAAGGGTTGAGTTGATACAGTTTTAAGTGACAATCATCTCTAATTTGAAGGTTCAATCCTGGCCAACGGCAATAATAATATATATAATTTTTATAATAATATAGAATACTTAACACAGCTTAACACGTGTACTCATCACGGAATGAAAAACAGTCTACCGCTGTGGATTAAATAAAGGGTTCGGTTCGAAGTTCCGTGAAGGTTCCCGATTGCAACATGAGGGTTCCTGATTGAAGAGACAGTTCTCGAGTTCGACAAGAAATACCTGAAGAAGGCCAGAGGGCACATCGACCGAAACATTGTGTAGATAACATTAAAGATTGAGATAATAGTCAGAATAATCCAAATAATATAAAGAAAGACGTCTTTATTTGGGTGGAGTCCCCGTGGCGTAGTGGTTAACGTGCAGGACGGGGACATCGTAGTAGTAAGCGAGTTCGAACTATTACGTTCGTTTTCAGACTAATACACCTGGGAAATATATGAGCCCACTCAGCCCTTATCTAAGGGTTAAATAGTACTACTACTGTTCTTCTACAAGAACGACATAGGTAGCACATTTTCTCTTTTCTTGTGTGATATAAATGGCCATTTTTTTCCATATGTATCTTTATAGAAGCAAGAAATAAAGACACTTTTATTTTTGGTGGAGTTCCCATGGAAAACGTGTTGGACAACAATATCATGGTATTACGCAAATTCGAACTAGGGTCACGCTGTTACGTTCACTTTTGGGCTAATACCCCTGGGAAAGGTATGAATACCTTTAATCTCAACTATGGGCTAAATATCAGACCCCAAAAAAGTTTTTAAAAATTCTGATTTAATCATTCATTATAAAAAAATAATTAGAAATCGTGCGAGTAAAACATATTTTGTTCGGATTTCATAAAATCAAAAGTGGGGTGGGGGTGACCGAGTAAAAATATTTCCCGAATATGTTTTAGGAAAAAAAACTATTTTAAACATAAATTCATCTAAAGGTGGATAAGTATCAAAATTTTCGTGAAAATTCGACTCTTAATTAATTTTCAAAGAATTTTAAAAAAAAAAAAAATACGTTATGAAGTTTCGGTAAGAACAAAAAGAGACCGAATCTCCGTTATTAATAGAAATCAGATTTTTTACAAGACAGAACGTTTATATCAACATTTGTCGATTCTGGAAAATCTATTGAGGTTTGTATAGGGGATAATGTGTGTGTGTCATATACCCTGAGCGAGGAATTCTGTTGTCATGGCAACACAAAGCATCACAATTCAACACTAAAAGTCAAGGTGCAAAAAGGATGAATTACATTTTACGGAAGTTATTGTGGTTAAAATATGGATATAAATTTATGTTTATGTCGACGTTTAAACGTTTCGGTTTAAATAATGCCCATTATTGTTTATCATCAGTTTTCCTATGTGAGTAACACAGTTTTCATTAGTTTATTTATTCATTATTCTTCTCGGGTAACAATATATTATTTCTAAATTAACTGGAATTCCCACGAGTTCAACAAGTAAAGTTAGAAATACATAATGGAAAATTCAGCTGCTTGACTCCTTCACAAAATTCACCACATCAATCAGCGGTCAGTCTATTTGTGAAGTGTATTCTGAGCCCTTGAAAGTAGTGATCCCCACGCGTCCAACCTGATCCCACCATAAATTATTATCTTTTACCTTCTTTGTTGCTATCTCATCGTATCTATTCCTCCTCTTCCTCCTCCTTCTACCCCACTATTCCTCTTGTTCGCGCCAATCAACACGCTAGCCCTATCGAACGTGTTACTAGCTAGCTGCTACTGCTGCTTCGATTGTCGGCCATGTTGGCTGAGTCAGCCTGCTCAATTTCTGCCTCATTTATTCAAGGTTCGCTTTGTGCCCTTAGCCGACATCTTTGCGAGGCGCCTACTAAAATAGCGTGTTTCTCATTCTGGTGTGGTAATGCAACCTGCTGAATGGGCTCCGATATCAGCTATCTCATTGCTCACCCCCCCTCTCTCTCTCTCTCTCTCTCTCTCTCTCTCTCTCTCTCTCTCTCTCTCTCTCTGTGTGTATACATGTGTATGTGTGTGTGTGCTGCTCTTTTTTAATATAGTTTTTTTTTATATTAAATCAGTTCTTCATTATTTCAACAATTCCTTCTTGTTCTTTTCCGATAGTTTGGAAATGCGCCCTTATTTCCAGAAACCCCTAACAAACACAAAATTGAATTAATAAACACACATACGCACGCATACAGGCCTGCGCATGCGTGTAATATATTATATTTGGGTTGTTGGTGTGGGTGTTGTTGTTGTTGGGTGATGTGAATTACGTATATAGAAAAATAGTGTGGTGTTTTACTTATTGTGTGTGTATTATATATTTATATAGTATATATATATGTGTGTGTTGTTTTTAACAGTATTGATGTATTTCTCTCTATTATATTGATATTGCATATAGACTTTTGGTCCGTATTATCTTGTAATTGTGATTAGTCCTCTATATAATTGTTTGGCATTGTATGATTGATTGATTTAAGTTATTTTTATTTTATTATTTAATTTTTGTTCATATTTTATTTCTTTGGTTGGTAGGTACCATGTTGGTTTTTATGGTGTGTATGTTCGTATGCTGATCGATATAGACTCTCTGGTAATATTTGTGTCTGCCATTTTCTGATCTGTATTGTCCGTCTATGTATGTTTGAGGTGTCGTTTTATTCTTCTCTATCCACCACTATCGTATTACATACATATCAGATTTATTTTTATGATAGTATTATGTTTATTATATATTTATTTTCTTTGGTGTTGGTATTTCATCTATTTGATTATCTAGTTAGTGTTATGATGTTCCTATCCATCTCTCTCTACTTCTTACTAGTTGTTGTTTGTTGTGTTATTATGTTGGGGGGGTGGTTTTATTGTATCTTAATTCTGGTATCTCATATAGATTTATATGTTTTGTATTTATTGTATAATCTTAATGTTTTGTCCTATTTGTTCTCGCTAGTCTTCTTTTCTAACTGTATAAGATCTGTAAATTATGTCGCATTATTTTATCGGATTTGTTTAACTTCTTTGAATATTTATTTTTGTACTTTGTCTCATTTAATTTCTGTCAACTTCTCTCTTCTCTCTCTCTTCCTCTCTCTCTCTTTGTAGTATCCCCCAAGATTGATTTAATTTCATTTATTTCTTATTCTTTGTGAATCTATTTATTTGTCCTTTCTCTTAGCTGTTTTATTACTTGGTGAAGTTTATTATTAACTTAATATTATTGTATATTAAAATTGTCTGGTATAGGGCGCCTCTATCGTTTTTTTCCATCTGTGTTGACTTTATGCTTATATTCTACCTGTTATCTCGCTGATTCGGCGCATTTAGTTTTCGGCCCCTATTCCCTATTCCTTTAATATTACCCAAGTGCTGCCCTCTACGCCAATTCCCAGACCTCGTTACATGAATTCAGTTCACTTCTTCATCTTCGCGAATCTGAGAATTCCACATTCCTCAGCATCGAATCGAAATGTATTCCAGTGATTTTATTTTTTTATACATGAGTATATATAATGTTGTGATGTCTGGGGATCCTATGTGTGTGTCTTAATGTATTGGGCATACATGTGCGCGTGTGTGTGTCTGTGTATACGCCACACACACACCACATATATATATACACATGTATACATAGACACAGAAAATTATATATATATATATATTCTGTGTCTATGTATACATGTATATATATATATATATATATATATATATATATATATATGTTTACGTGTTCCTATATGGACTTCGATGCATGTGTATATGTTTGTGTGCATATATAAGTATGTGTGTACACGTATACATGTGTAGGAGTATTCGTGAGTTTATATATATATACATATATGTATACGTGAGCGTATATGTATATGTATGTATACGTTAGAATGTGTGTATATATATATGATATTTTTCTTTTGTGCCAATTTCTATTCTTGTTAGCTTCAACATGAGGTCATGAAAGACATGCCGAATTACTTATTAAACGTGTTATTCCCAATCCGATTTCTTGTGAAATCTTTTCTGATTGGCTCTCTTTATTGTTAATTCACTTCACATATTTTGCGAAATCTTAAAAGAAACAATTACTGACAGAACAGGAAAATATTGTTTTAAAGATCCAAATAAACAACGGATTTCTTGATTGTTCACGTTAAAGTTTCAGATTAATTTAAAACTAGAAGCGGCTATCCGGAATCGCCTGGGTAGAGTGGAGGATTTTTAAAAAAAATGGTATATTGATTTGTTTGCTTTTAAGATTTACAGATAAATTTTAGTTTTGTGCCATATGCAACTGTTGTCATGTTTAAGGACGGAATCTTTGTGGTCGATCAGTCCATGACATGCAACACTCCATTTAGGCCATTACTTAAGATCAGTCAAGCCAAGCCCTAGCACCTATATAATTGTCCCAATCGTATTGACCTTATGGAAACCACCAACCTTTTTATCATACAAGGTGTGTCAAAAAAGTATCGAGATTGAAAATGTATTTACCAAGATAGAAATGAACAATGAATGGAACGTTAATTTCTTTTCAAAATACAAGTGTGTCACCAAGTTTAAAGCTGTATTTACCAAGCAATGAATGGAACGTTAATTTGTTCAGAATACAAAGTGTCAGAAAGTACACAAAATCTCAATACTTTTTTGACACACCTTGTATATGTGCTCGAATGCGGTGGCTGAGGAGCTTAGTGTTCTGGGTATGGTGAATGTGGAGTATCCCTTCATCACCATGACCCGGGGTGGTAGAACCTGTTAGGGTCCCATCTATGCGTTAAATAAAACAAAATGAGTTCTAAAAATGTGTTTAAATAAATTGAGTACCCATGAAGAATGAATAAAACAAAACATCTTCGGCATAAAATGACCCGTCAAGGTTGACATACCGTAAAATCTAACCAAACAACCAACCGAAAATCATTGTGGTCCAGTAAGTAAAAAATATGTAAAAAAAAAGTAAAAAATTATGAGTTGGAAGGATATTCATGGCTGGCAGAAAAAAAGAAGTCGAAATAAAAAAACTAAAAACGAAATGATTGGAATGAAATTAAATTTACAACGAATCATGAAAAATAAATGATTGAAACATGAGATATTGATTAAAAAACGTAATACTTTTTTTTAAAATATTAAAACATGAAGCTTAAAACAAAATCTTTAATTGAAATAAGCTAAGATTACACGTCGGGACGATGGACTTGTTAATTAGAAGAATGCAATCGTCTTCTGAAAGAAATTATCTGAATATCAATAATATTTCTGCGACGGTTTTTTTAGGAGGGTGGGTTACATAATTTATTCTGTTAGGAATTTAAGTACCAAAATAAAATATTTCAAATTCTCTGACCGTATTATTAATTTTAGGAAAATGTATATTTTACACCCTTTATTTCATCCCTTCATAAGAATAGAGTTACTTGCAGGGATACAGATTCCTACCGGGAAAAAGTTAACAATATTCAAAAGTTATTAAGAGTATCTTAACAGATATATATACACATACGTTATATATATATATATATATATATATATATATATATATATATATATATATATATATATATATGTGTGTGTGTATATATATATATATATAAGTTTAAAAAAAAGTAAAGTCGTCGGGTAGCCTAAAGTCGGTATCACCCGGACAGCGAGGGAGTATATCTCCTTTTCACTAGTGCTAGACCAAGGAGATTGTTTTTGGCATCTGAGGTGGAGCGCCACATCTACCATCAGCTCCTCACTTTACCGCACATATCCATGTGTCACTCATACGCTGATTTGGCGAGAGCCGGTATTGAACCCAGAATCTTGTGTACCAATTCAATGGGGTAAGTCAGAGATATAACAAATACAAAGTGCTCAATACGTAAGTAGAGCAAATTTATTATGAAATGGGTACAAGTGATAACCTACTCGAGTTTCACCATAAGGATCTTCAGGGTTAAATCCACTGAATTAATCGAGATACCGATTAATTGCAGTCGATTACACGTGTGTGTTCATTGCATTAAAGTGTTCGTTACGACGAACGCTGGTTTTCGATCGATTGATAAATAGAACATACTGGGCTATTTCACAATGGCCTAGGTCACCATTCAAGGAGAAGGAAAACTCTGAATTCAAATCTCTTAAATTCCGGTTAAGAAATTAACCTTGTGTCGCATCCTGCTCGTGCAGAGGTATTGGGTGAATATAATATATGCTGAAAATAGATTTCTTATTCTGAAAAGTGGTTGAAATGTGCACAGAAAAATGCATGTCTTATTACAACGTGTCATTCAAACGAGCCTGTTGCTCAGTGTAGCATTATGTAATATTTTATCCAGTGACCAGTTCTATGAAATGAAGGTGAATTATTTGACAAATCAATGGCGTAAACGATTGTAAGAAACATCCACTTATATAAAATTCAAAGAAATATATTTCAAGGATCCTTTTTGAATCCTTGTTAAAAGGCGCCTTGATAGTCGAACTTGCCACTTATCAAACGCAGATTATCATAAAAGAGAGATTGTGTTGCTGAATGCGGCATTTGAATGTGACGCCTATTTGGGGTATTCATCTGACAGATCAGTTCTTTTGGGTGCTTCTTTTGTGAACGGACAAGCTCAACATAGAATGAATTTCAAATAAGGGAACAAAAAGGCGAAAACTTGAATAATGGTGAAATCTTCAATATATATATGTGTGTGTGTGTGTCTTTCAGCGCACAAAATATTAATATAAAGTTGCAAACTGAAAAGGAAATTACTTTATTCTGTCGGAACTCTTTAGGTAGTGCATTGCTCTTGTAAAGATGTCACAACGGTGAGTCGTTCTTCATGAATTTTTATATATATATATATATATGTGTGTGTGTGTCTATTATTTATATTGCTCTATCACAGATACTAAGCACTCTCCTAAAATACTGTATATCTACAAAAGGCTACGCTCTCTTATAATACGAAAGGAGCACTCTATGGCGGCCTTTAAATATATACAGATGTGTGTATTTATCAGTTAAAATCCTCCTTCCAGTTTGTAGATGACAATGGCCGAGTGGTTTAAGGAGCCTGGCAGATGATGAATTGATCGGGTTTCTATCCCGGCTGGAGGTAACCTGCAACCACACGGAAGAGACGTGATACGTCGAAATACGGTGTCTTTGGGTGATATACACACACATATATATATATATATATATATATATATATATATATATATATATATATATATCAATGGTAATATTATGGTTTCACACTCATAACTTAAAGTTTCATGGTAATCCAATCATCAGATGAGATCAGTGGTTGAGATGTCAAAAACCAGTCGTGAAATGCTTGAGATGTTAAAAATCAAATTTTTTTTAGCGTTTATTTGAAGCGTTTTTCACGCGATGGGAAATGTAAAGCTAAAAATTGTTTTTTTTAAACTGTGGCTTGTTTAACGTTTATGTGACGTGGATTGTATTCACGTGATGTAATGTCATGACGTTAAATTTGTATTTAAAAAACATTATAATCAAACAAACTTGCATTGGTGTTAATGCACGCGGTGTTCAGATGATTTTTTTTAAAAATAAATAAATAAAAGGAGAGCGAAAATTCAGGGATCAATTAGGGTCAGGTGGTAAGTGACACAGTAAAAATTTGTTCAAATATATATATATATATATATATTTTAGCACCATGTCAGTTCGTTTAGGGTTATTTATTTCATGTCTAGTTGTTAGAGAATTGCGTACATCATTTCATCACTTGTCTATTAAGACTCTTCAACGAAAGTTAAATTGCAATACTTCTATAATGCCAAAAAATTACAAAAAAAAGTGGGAAATGGGCACGCAATCCTGGACGAAGCTGTTTGCATTTCACATAGTAATGTTAATAACCTTGGGAAATGTACGTATGCAAATATTCTTCTTTCAGCTATAGTTAAATAGTTGGATAGATTGAGCTCTTTAACCCTGATACGGCAACTGGTCTAATAAAAAAAAAATCTAAATTCAAACCTGTGTTCTTTTCTTAAGAAATCAATCTTGTTTTCCATCCTATGTAACATAAATATAAACATGAAAGCGATACCCTAACCCCTATATTGTTAAAACCAGTCAATAATCGTGATAATAATTATTATACTGTATATAATTGGAAATGCTAAAATGTCGTTGGTACAAATCAACCCCAAAACGGTACGGCAACCAGTCTAGGAGAAGGAAGACTTTGGATTCAAACCTGTTAAACTCCGCTTAAGAATACAACAAATAAAAATAATAGACTAAGTTCTAATGAATAATTGACTATTTGGGATCATTTAAAATGTCAGATGGAAATTAGGGTTTTTTTTAATATTCGAGAAGATATTTGCGAACAGTGTTTATCCTTTCTTAAATCTTGGCTTATCCATACAAATAAGAAAGAAGAAATGTCCAAAGATTATTGATAAAAATAAGAAATCTTTGAATGAGACACACGTGAAATAGCAAAAGGGAAATCTTCAGTTGAAGAAAACAAACCTTGAAATATTTCCTGAAAGGTCAATGTTTTCAAAATAGGAAAGAAAGAAAAAAAATAGTTTCATCCTGAAGCTCCTCATGAGTTTCAAATCCAGGTAAAATCCCCAAACTTCAAATACGGATTTTTGGTTCGACCTGCCCTCATGTCTTCGTTAAAAAAAAACACAGCAATACAATCTCCTTTTTGTTGATATGGAAGCCTAACTTTGTATTAAAAGCGACAAAATTAAATAGATAAACATCTTTATAAATTATTGTTTTATTTTCATCTTTTTTTTCTACATTACTTCCTTTGTACTTTTTCACCCTAACTTTCTGTCATTCTTTCCTTTCTTAGTTCTTATTTACTATACTTAGTTTAGTAAGTATATTTATCCAGACAGTCTCTTCATCTAATCCCCACGGATTCAATTATTTTCCCAGAAATCATCCGCACCGCATCATCCAATTCTCTGCTGCGTTCGTCGACCTTCACTTGGTTTTTACTTCTTACTCATTCGCTTAATTCGGGCAATGTCGGTCTTTCTCCATCGAGCGACACATGTCCTTGTCTCTCTCCGACACACCTGTCTCCCTCTCTCTCTTCCTATCTCTCTCTCTTCTCTCTCTCTCTCCCTCTCTCTGGAGTGAGTGTATGTCTTCCCTTGTTTTACTATTCAAAGTCGTCCTTACCCTAATAATTATTGATTTTTCCCTTGTGCCCAACAAAATCCGATCTCCGCGCCCTTTCAATTTTCCTTTCTTTCTTCTTTCTTTCTTTCTCTGTCCCTAATCTCTGTTTCCTTTCTTTTCTTTCCCTTTCTACATTCTTTCTTTCTTTCTTTCTTCTCTACTCCTTTCTTCTATTTTCTGTCTTTCTTTTTTCCCTAATTTCTTTCTTTTCTTTTCTCCTTACCTTTCTTTCCTTTCTTCTTTTCCCTCTTTTCTTTTTTCTCTAATTCTTTATTTTCTCCCGTTTTTCTCAATTCTTTCTTTTCTTTTGTCCTTTCTCTCTTTCTATTTCTTGTCTATCTTCGTTTTTTCTCATTTTCTCCTTTTTCTATCTCCTTTCTTTTCTTTTCTCCCTTTCTTTTAGTTTCTTTTTACTTTTTTTCTTTTCTCCCGTCTTTCCGTTTTTCCTTGATTTTGTGCTCTTTTATTTTTTCATTCATTTTTCATTTTATTTTTTTCCTTCGTTTTACGTCCTTCTTTTCACACATTTCACGTCACTCGTTTTCATTTTTTTCATTTATTGTTTATTTGTTAATTTTCTTAATTGTTTTTTTTTTTTAAAGAATTTATAACTTTTCTTTAATCATTTCCTTTTTATTTAATTTTTTACTATTCTAGTGTTTTTCATTTTCCCATTTTCATTCGTCATTCTTCCATTTTATTTCTTCCCTTCTCATTCATTCTTGTTCCCTTTACATTCACATTTCTTCCTGTGATTTTCCTTCATCTTTCTATCTTTTTCATTTTCCTTCATCTTTCTTCCATTTTATTCCTTCATTTCTAACCACAGTTGTCGCTATACCTCTTACCTCTCTATTTTTTAAGTACTCGTTGTGTAACTTTTACTTTCTTTTTCTTTCATTTTTGTCCTTCCTTTTATTTCTCAATTTTTTTCATCTTTCATTCGCAATTTTTTCATTCCTGTCTTTCTCTCCCCTCTCTCCTCTTGTAGCTTTAACTCATTTTCTTTATTTCTTTCTCCCTAATAACAAATCTCTTTAACTTTTTCCTCTCCGCGAAACACTTTGTACCAAGTTCATATTTCAAAATGGCCGCTCTCATTACATCCGCTTTTCACCACTGCATTTTGCCGCCTTTAATTATTTCTTGGAATTCCATCGACCCCAGAACCCCCCTTTTTAAGCTGCACCGATATTCCACCATTCTTTGATTTCTGAATGTCCCCCCTTTTCTCAAAGATCTCTTTCTTTCCTTCTGATCTTTGGAAACATTTTATCCAACCCTACGTTTCTCTTTCATCAGTCTTTTCCCCTTGCTTATTTCTTCGAGCACAACCCTTCTATCAAGCCCAACCTGTTTTTATTGGTTAGTACTTTTTTTTCTTTTTGTTCTTTGGGTATTTAAAAAAAAGAATTATTAGGTGTCCTTTATTACTCACTCTATTTTTCAGGCCTATAACATTCACTTTCAGCTGCCTTTACAAAATCCTCCTTTTTCTTTCTTTAATTTTTTATTTTCTTCCTCGACATTTTATTTCTTCTTTCTTAAAGAGATTTCCTTTCTTTGTTTCTTTATTCCTTATTTATTTTATTAATTTGTTTTCTAGCATTTATTTTTCTATCAATTTTTTTTTTTTTTATTTTTGTCTTAATTCTTTTTGTCTTAATTGTTTCTTTCTTTTTGTCTTTCTTTTCTTTCTTTTCTTTCTTTCTTTTTTTTTATTCTTTCTTTCTTTCTTTTTTCTTCTTTTCTTTATTCTTTCTTTCTTTTTTGTCTTTCTTTCTTTCTTTTTCTTTTTGTCTTATTCTTTCTTTTCTTTCTTTCTTTCTTTTGTCTTATTCTTTCTTTCTTTCTTTCTTCTTTTTTCTTTATTCTTTCTTTCTTTCTTTCTTTTTGTCTTTATTCTTTCTTTTCTTTATTTCCTTTTCTTTTCTTTTGAATTTGCTTATATTTTTTCTCTTGTATTTTATTTTTTTTACTTTCTTTTGAGCTTTTTTTTCTTTCGTGTTTCGTTCTTTCTTCTCTTTCGTCTTTCTTTCTTTTGAGTCTTACTTTCTTCTCTTTTCTTTTCTTTCTTTCGAATTTCCTCCCTCCTGTATATATCTTTCATCTTTCTTTTTATCGTTTTTCTTTTGTTCTTTGATCTTTTTATATTTTTTTTAATATTCAGTCTTCTTTATTATTCGCCTTCCTTATTTTTCCGGCCTATTACTTTTTCCTGCTTTCTTAACTGCTTGTCTTTACCAAGCCCTCCTTTTTTTTAGTTTCTTCCCTGTCAGCTTATCTCTTCAGTCCTTTTTCGGATTATGTCTTTCTTGGGGTTTTCCCACTCCCTACGCAATTTCCTTTAATTTTCACCTTTTTTCTCCTTCTTTTGCCACGTGATTTTTTTCCTTCAGGCATCTTGTCTTCTTTCATATTGAAAAAAAAATCTTTTTCATCAGATGCCATTTTCTTTTTCTTGATTTAACATTCCACTCCACCCCAAACCCATTCATCCATGAATTTTCTTCCTTTTTTTTAAAAAAAATCTGTTCGGTATTTTTTCGTTTTTTGTTTTTTCATTTCATTTTTAATTTCCTCAGAATGACTT
>CM042137.1:121094388-121146888 GCA_023376005.1 Doryteuthis pealeii | reverse complement strand
GTCAGTCCCTCTGCCGTATCTTCGCGCGAGCACCTGTCTTATTATGGACTACTTTAAACCCATCATACTCCACTCTCTCGAATATCTTGGTTGATTTTAAAGCAGATTTCGCAAACCTACTTCGTGTAAGCGTATATATTTACCGAAAATCCTGCCCCACTCACTCACTCACTCACTCTCACTCTCACACACAGATATTTTCAAGGACGTATGTTTTAAGATGCATTGCTAAGTCCAAACAAATCCTTCCGTATAAATTCTTCCCAAGATGCAGTCATCAACTTCGTAATTTCTCTCATTAATATGGATCACATTCCATTTCAAATCTTCTCTTAATGTAAGGAGTGGGGGTCCCCGTTGCTAACGTGCTAGACTGCGACATCGTAGTAAGCGAGTTCGAACTCCAGTCGCGCAGGTTACGTTCACTTTCGGACAAATACCCTTGGGAAAGGTATGAACCCCCTCATCTTTCAGCTATTGGTTAAATAGTGCCACTACTATTCTTCTACAAGGATGGGGTGGACATTAAATTGACCACGCATATTGATATGCCATTAAACAAAGAAACCAAACCGAATATTTTCTCAGTAAGTAAAAAGGTAAAATCGACGGGGCGGCCTAAAGTCGGTATTAGCCAGTCAGCGAGGGAGTCTATCCCCTTTTCAATAGCGCTAGACTAAGGAGATTGTTTTAGCATCTGCGCCACACCTACCATCAGCTCCTTACTTTACCGCACAGATCCCTGTGCTACTCATACGCTGAGTTGGCGGGGACCAGTATCGAACTAGGAACCTTGTAGTTTCTAGCCGAACGCTCTACCGACTGAGCTAACCCGGCCCCTTCAGTATTTGTATCTAAATTTAACCAAGTAAATAAACAATAAGCAGATTCCAAACCTGATGTTTGGAATAAGAAATATTGGGCACCCAGTGAGAATCGTGCTAACAATAGTTTGCTAGCTTAGCTCTCTAACAGGGATACTGCGAGTAAATTGTAATAATTTACTAAGATCAGTCTAGTTTGGCCCATATCCAGAAGTATAGGGCATCCAGAGAGAATCGAACTAATTAACAAGGCTCTGCTAATCTAATTTGCTAAACATTACACTGGACGAGGCCACCAAGGTAGTAATTTACTAAGCTTCGTGTGTATGAGACACCCAGTGGGAATCAAACTCACTAGCACGGGTCTGTTAGCCTAGCTTCTTAACCATTACACGAACACGAGGCGCCCAAAGAAGTAATTTACTACCTTCAGTACAATTTGCAGTTAAAGTTAATTTGTCAGGTTTGAGGACGAACGGAACATAAAGAATATAACCGTAATACTCAATATAATGAAGTTAACTAGGAAATATTAATCAAAAGATCTTTCATTTTTTCCTCAATAGAAGCATCGATATCCCCATGGAGCGCTGTTACGACGGGAACCCATTGTGTTTGTGGGTTGTCTAGTTTCCACTATTAGTGCCAGCATACTGCATGACTCCTTAATTCTCAATAGACCCTCGTAGAAGTAGAAAGTAAAATAATAATAATAATAATAATAATACATTGTATACGGTGGTAATAATTTGCATAATGATTTTAACAAAACTGGGTTTAATGAATAATTTTTTTTGCTTTTACTGATTTCTAATAACATTTTATTCTCAAATGTATTAAAAACACTCCTGTATATAATTTAATATGAAAATCAATTAAAATAAGTATTATATTCTATATTCATTCTTATTTACTTTCGTTGGTCTTTCTAATGTAATATAATAATTTATTACATTAAAATTAAATACTTGCGCTCAGGGGGAGCTTACTTTTGCTAGCAATGATAAAAAAAATCTACAATTCAAAATAAATTTCTTAATGTCACGTTGTTAATTTAAAACCAAAGAAAAATAATAAGATTTTTAATATTTCAATAGATAAGAACTAACCTTTTAGCAACTTAATCATATTTAATTTGATCTCCAATAAATAAATGCATTAAACACGAAAAAAAAGCGTATAATAATTGTATCGGATTTAACTGTTTGTTTATAATAAAAAAAAACAAAGAATGAGAAATCGATTTCCTTTCAAATTGAAAACACAAGAATCCGCTTGAAATGCAAACAAGTGGACGGAAAGAAACGACCTTAAAGTGAATTTCAAATTCCTTTCTGGATTTGTTCTTTGATGAATAGAAAGACAAGCTTCTTTAGATACGGACAAAGAGTCAGGAATTCCAGGGTTGACTTCTAATGCTGTAAAAAAACAAAAACACACACACACCACACACACACACACACAAAATCGAAAATCAATTTCAAATATTCTTCCTCACATTCAAAACAAAACACATGTGGGAAGATCATCTATAATAAAGTTCGATAAACTTATATGTGCCTTTCTGTGCAATCTTAGTAAAGCCAACATTGCTTCCCTCCCTCTATCTATCTATCTATCTATCTTATATATCTCTGTTCTTATCTATCTATCTTTATATCTCTGTTCTAGTCTATCTATCTTTATCTCTTTCTTCATCTATCTTATATATCTTATCTATCATATTTATGTTCATATATGTCTATCTATTTTATGTTCTATATTGTCTTCTATCTTATCTATTTATGTTCATATATGTCTATCTATCTATTTATGTTCATATATGTCTATCTATCTCTGTTCCTATCTATCTATCTGTATATCTCTGTTCCTATCTATCTATTTATTCATATATGTCTACCTATCTATCCCTGTTCCTATCTAACTATCTATCCCTGTTCCTATCTAACTATTTATCTCTGTTCATATCTAACTATTTATCTCTGTTCATATCTATCTATCCCTGTTCCTATCTAACTATTTATCTCTGTTCATATCTATATATCCCTGTTCTATCTAACTATCATATCTATCTATCTCTGTTCATATCTATCTATCTATCTATCTCTGTTCATATCTATATCCCTGTCCTATCTAACTATTTATCTCTCCTATCTATCTATCTCTTGTCATATCTGTCTGTCTATCTATCTCTGTTCATATCTGTCTATTTCTATTGCCATTTATCTTTCCCGTTTATATGTTTATCTATCTATCTATCTCAGTCAAAGCGTAGCACACATCTCCACTGTCATTTTTTAAAGATATTATACAATGTAAAATAATCCGATGGAAATGATCATTAATTCAAAGAGTACAAAATCTAATACTTGTCAAAAATAACAAAATGAATATTCTACAAAATGCGTAGATAATTATTTTAATTAAAATAAAAACCTTTTTGCTCTATATTTCCGTGTGTGCAGATATGACATAAGAGAAATCCTGGGGATTGACACGTGGATCTTAAGGCTTTTGTTAATTGTAAACAAACCTTCACTAGTAAAGGTGAAAAGCGGGCGGAGTGCCCTATTGTCTTGCGAGGGAGTCTATCCCCTTTTCGATAGCGCGAGACCAGGGATATTGCTTTGGGCTGAGGTGGAGCGCCAGACCTACCATTGGCTTCCCTCTTTACTGCACAGGTCAGATTAGCCAAGCTGTGCTATTCATACGCTGAGTTAGCGGGGAAAGGTATCGAACCGGAAACCTTGTGGTTCCAATGTGGATGCTCTATCGACTGAGCTTGACTGACCCCTTTTCTAACTGCTGAGTAAATATTCAAACTAAAATTTCTAGAGACAAAAATATGGAATATCTTATCAGTTTTGTCTCTTCAATCAAAAGACCGGAAGAGATTTCAAAAAGGAATGTTTAGTTATCTTTCATATATATATATAAATGCGTGTGTGTATATATATGTGTGTATATGTTTGTGTGTGTGTGTATATATATTATAGATGTATAGTGTGTGTGTGTATATATATATATATATATATATATATATATTTATATGTGTGTGTACATATATATTGCGTTATCGCTTCCGTGTGCTACCACTGCTCTCTATTTTCCTATGTGTTGTATATATTGTTTATATGTGTGTGTATATATTGTATATATATGTGTTGTGTGTGTATATATTTATTGCGTTATCGCGTCCGTGCGCTACACGCCTCTCTATTTCATATGTGTGTGTATGTGTATTTCCTATGTGTGTGTATGTGTGTATGTGTATTTTCCTATGTGTATGTGTGTATGTGTATTTTCCTATGTGTGTGTATGTGTATTTTCCTGTATGTTGTATGTAATGGTGGTATGTATATATTATATATGTATATATATATGGTTATTATATATGTGTGTATATATATTTTATATGTATATATATTATATAGGTATATGTATATATGAGTGTATATACATATTATATATATAGGGGGAGTGAGATGGGTGGGTGGGTTGATAGAGAGAGAGAGAGGGGAGGGGGTTGAAGTTTTACTTTTCTAATGCATTCATGTGAATTATCTTTTCAACCCTTAAAATTTTTCTCGTCGAACCCACCGACCACACTTCCTAGATGTTTTCGCACGAGTTAAAATTGTTTTTCTAACACAGAAAATCCTTTTAGAATATCTCGACAGATTCTGTGTACGTGTTTTTTTTTATCTCTAGAAATTATTGATAGTTGAGAAGAAACTTAGATAAGAATGAACAGGGTAATTATCTCTACATTAATATTCGTGTTGCTTAAATGTACGACAGTTATCATCTTGGAACACTTAAAAATGAGACCGTCCAATGTAAAATGCAAAAGAATGAAAATCCTGATTATCTGGTTTTGTTTATCGGTCGAATTCTTATTTCTTATGAGTGTTGTCACCCCAGCTAAATAATAGACCATTCTGTTTTTATTAGAAAGAAAGAAAGGGGTGAAAGGAACATGCTACACAGAAAAATATAATAAGAAAGACCGGAAGAGAATAGGAGGAAAATAGAGAGCGGTGGTAGCGCACGGAAGCGATAACGCAATTTTTTTTAATTGAACATAAGGAAAATATGAAGAGGAGAAAGTAAAAGTGAGAGAGAATTAAATCAAGATTATTATGCTTTTTACATATTGAACTATTTCACTTTAGCTCTTTAGTAAATGTACCAAACATTGTAATAATTAAAGTATCATACTATGGTATAACCACAGGCCCTGCTAGTATACATTAATAGATATATAGAAATGAACAGTTACTATATATGCGTATATATATCCGTTCATAGCTAGAAATAGATATAGTATGCAGAGAGAGAGAGAGAGAGAGGAGAGAGAGAAGAGAGAGAGAGATGAATGGAAAGATAATTGATAAGAATGGACTTAGATAAGAATTAACAGTTATTAGGAGCAGCTGTACGGCCACTTGCCTCTTATCACACAAACCCTAGGGATAACAAGGCATGCTGGACACTGCTGGAGAAGCAAGGATGAGCTCATAAGATATGTTCTCCTTTGGTTATCTACGCATGGATACACCAATGTAGACCGGCTAGCAAAAACGTATATAGATTAGCTATGCACGTATGCTAGATGCTGTGGTTGATAGGGACAGATGTCAAGAAAGTGGCTTTACCGTCGACAAGACACAATGATGATGATATATGTATATACTGACATTGTATTAGAAATCAGCAACAGCAAACAATTATCTATTAAACCAAGTTTTATTAAAATCATTATGCAAAATTTTTCTTCTTTGTATTTTCCCACTATTTACTATATAACTTTTTTATTTTTAAGAGATATATAACACATATTATCGGATTTTAAATGCATTAATAATATGGCCAGTTTTGTGTCAAATCTAACTCGGCTAGACCTTAATAGAAATCATCATTATTAAATAAGAAGCTAATTGAGATTAAATGATGACTATTTCATAATTGTTGAGAATATAACTTAATATTTAAGTTAATCGTCAATGATAGCAAATGGATGCCTCTCAGTGTCAGTGATTAAGTAGTCAACCAGTCATGCATTCAGGCTGTTTAAACCACGTGACCTCGCTTAATCTATAAATTTAAGTGGTGTATTGTAGCACATCTTATATAACAAAATAATCCAACAAGAACCTTCTAAGAATAGTCCTCTCTCCCCCATTATATACCCAGCAGATGAAGTGGGTATATAATAATTACTCCATCTTATGTTTTTAATAGATATTCAGAGATGCTGATAGGAATGCGTTCTGCGTCCCTGACGCTCAAAAATCTAAAAGAACGCAGCAAAATCGTATCCATACGTCCCAGTTTTTTTTCTTTTTTCTTTGCTCACCATTTCAAGCAAACTGTAATTTCAATAGTTTCTTAGAAATGAAATACACAGGATAGGTTACAAGGTAGGAGTTAGAGGGCTTTAGTTGGGATCCATAAACTTTTCCGGGGGACTCATTCAAAGCTAATATGTGTATCCTAGGACACACTAAATCAAAAAGCTATCAGCATCTCTGGATATTAGTGTTGCTTAAAAATTGTTACTAAGGAAATTATGACGTCACTATTAAGGTAGTTTAGGTAATAGACAAACAAACACCAAATCACCATTATATTAAGATTGTAAAAAATGTTAGTGTACTTATTTATGAGCCATACTGTAATATATTGAATACATTTTTTAAGTGTTTCTGTAAACCGAATACATATTTACATAAAATGCCCCCATTTCTGTCTAAGAATATAACTAAAAATACACCTCCTGTTGAATTTTCTGTGCGCGTTGTCATGCACATGTAATATGGGGTTGAGGCATGTTTATGAAGCAGGCCCACATAATCATTTTTATTAATACCACCAGATCCAGCTATTTTTCTTGCTTGAGAATGTGGGGGGTCTGTATTGTATAGTGATCAAATGATTTACGAGATGTATCTTTTTTTCTATTTTTTATTTTTTGTATTCCCTCTCAACTGTTTGCTATCTGTGCCCTTACATCCCCCTAATCTTTTCATCAATTCACGTCTTATCCCCCCCCCCGTTCCTACAGTTAATAGATTCTTTCCCCTAACTCGATCCCTTTCAATGTATCGAAATTGTCTTCTTCCTCCTTCCATCAAGCCGTACCAAGCAAACCCCTACGAATTCCCTTTTTACAAGCTGCTTGCCAATATTGCCTGGAACAACCACATATTGCATCTTACTTCACCCGATATTAAAATGAATCCTCAGCCTCCTGGTTGTCATCCTCATCATTTCATCTTCATCCCTACTCTTCCTATTCAAAACCATCCTTGCCCTACTATTTATTGATTTCTTTCTGAGCCCTAAACAAAATCGGATTTTCGTGTCCTTTCCGTTCTCCTTCCTGCTTTCTTTTCTTTATTCGTTTTTACTTCCTCTTTTTCCTTCCTCTTCCCCCTCTTTTTCCCCACCCTTTTCTGTCTTATTTTCTTCTTCTTTCTCGTTTGTTTATTTATTTTTATTTATTGTTTTTTCATTGTTTTTAGCTATTTCTCTTTCTTTCTTCCTTTTCATTCTTTTCTCCTACTTCACTCTCTTTTCTCTTTCTTTTCATTGTTTGCTCTTTCTTCTCTTTTCCCCCTCTCTTTTGTCTTTGTTCTCATGTGTCTTGTTGTTCTTCTTTTCTCTTTCTTTTCCTTTTCATTCTTTTTCTTTTTTTCATTTCATTCCTTTCTTTTTCCTTTTCTTTTCATTCTTCCCATCGTTCCTCATTCTTCTCATTCTTTTCATTCTTTTCTTTCTTTCTCTTTTTTTTCATTTTTTTTCGTTCATTCCTTTTCTTCACTCTTTTCTTTTTTTTCCCCTTATTTTCTCTTTCTGTACATTCTTTTCTCATTCTTTTTATTATTCTCTCTCTTTTCAAATATTTCCTTCTTTTTTCTTTATTTCGTTTTTTCTTTGTTTTTCTTTTTTGTTTTCATTCCTCCCTTCCATATCTTCCTTTTCTGTTTTTACGTTTTCATTTTGTTTTATTTTTTTCTTCTTTGCATTTTTAGTTTCTTCATCACTTTAGTCTTTTTCTTTCTTTTTATTCTTTTCCCTTTCTCATTTTTATTTTTTTTTTAATCTTTTCTTTTCTTTTTTTTCTTTGTATTAGTCTCGTTTTATGTTTTTTTCCTCTGTTTCTTTTTATTTCCTGTCTTTTTTCCATTCTTTCGTCTTTTTCTCGCTTGAGTTATCTTGCTTTCTTCCTATGTTATTTCTTTTATTAATCTCTCTCTCCCCCACTTCTCTCTCTCTCTCTCTATCTATCTATCTATCTATCTATCTATCTATCTCTTTCTCTGTTTCTTTCAAAGAGCTGTCTTCCTTTCTCTCTCTCTCTCTCTCTCTCTCTCTCTCTCTCTCTCTCTCTCTCCTCTCTCTCCTCTCTCTCTCTCTCTCTCTTTGAACTATTTTGTCTTTTCCTTTCTTTCCTCTTCTTTCTAATGCCTTTTTGTCTTAACACTTTCTTTACTTTCACATCTTATATATATATATATATATATATATATATATATATCTTATCTTTCTTTTATCATTATACTTTCTTTCTGCCTTTCTGTCTCCTTTCTATTATCTCTTTGTACCTTTCCTTCTTACCTTTTAACTTTCCTTTCATATTTTCTTTCTTTCTTAATTTCCTTCTTCGTTAAGATTTCTTTGTTCCTTACTTTCATCTTATTTCCCTTTGCCGTTTTACCAAGGCTTCACTCGGATGTATGTGTCTGCATCCTCGTAAGGGATTCCCTTTCAAAATCGATGTATTTGTATGCATGCACAAATGAAAGATTCCCAGATTGGAGAAGAAAGGATTTGCTTAGGTATTTACTATGCTTAGCCTCGTCTAGTAGAAAGCCACAAGTGACGGGTGCCCGCCCAAGATCGATTTCCCTACACAGTAATAATGTTCCGCTAGACTAACTCTTTATTCTTTGACAGTGAGTTGACCAAGATTCAATATATCCCTAGCCGTGTACTTTTCAGTGTATGAATAAGCTTATCTACGTATTATATACGTGTGCACCTGTCGTAGTAGGGGAAACAAATAAGCTGCCCTTGACGACCAAATCGCGAGTGAGTTCGATCCATACAGGTGCCACACTGACGTGGCCTTGTACTCTAATAAAATATGAATCGAACACACACACAAAAACACACACACCACACACACACACACACACACACATATATATATATATATATAATATATTATATATATATATATATATATATAAGACGGATTTCACAACACACTGGTACCTAGCTACAAACTGCTTCCCCTACCCCAACATCCAAGCAAAAAAAAAAAAACTCCTTTTTATGCTGACTGGAGAGACGGGTTTTCGAAAGGTCAAGTCCACTGTTAGTCCATGGGTAGCTATGTATTTACCAGTTCACCCCCATATTAAAATTAATTCTAACATAGTTAAATGTCTAACACAATAACACTCCGTGACTTACTCTCTCTCTCAATCTTACTCGTACATAGAGAGGGTGAGAGTAATGTAGAATGATAGAGAGGGACGGACGGGTCAGTTGTTGACTTAATTACGACTAATTAAAATCAATTAAACTGATTTTTTTCCAAACAATGAGTAGTCATAAAACCAAGGAATATCTGAGTACAAATATTGTGTCCCTAACATAAATAGAAAAAAATCCTTTAGGAAATGAAAGTTGATAATCTCAGCTTTAGTATAATAATAATAATAATTATTATTATATATATATATATATATATATATATATATATATATATATAATAAAGTCGGGGTGGCCTAAAGTCGGTATCAGCCAATCAGCGAAGGAGTCTATCCCATTTTCACAAGCGCTAGACCAAGGAGATTGTTTTTGCGTCTGAGATGGAGCACCACACCTACCATTAGCTCCTTACTTTACCGCACAGATCCCTGTGCTACTCATACGCTGAGTTGGCTAAGGCCGGTATTGAACTAGGAACCTTGTGGTTTCTTACACAAATAAGTATATAACTAACAATGGGTTTTTTAAAATTTTTTATAAAGAAACGTAATAATTTTCGAAATCAAACATACCAGGACTTTTTCTAGTGCAAAATTATTAAGTAAAAACGTACGTTATTAGGTATTATTTATTACCAAACTCTACAGTAGTGAAACAGTAATCAAACTATGAATATCTAACAGTCCAAAAATAAATACACCCCGCATATATTTATGCTAAGTTTTAATGCTGTTGAGTTAGGTAATAAATAATACCGAATGATATCTGTTCTGGTCGATTCGTATCTACTAGAAATAATGTTAACTTTTTTAATTTTAATTTTTAAAGATTACTTAGGGTACACTTACTTTTTGGACAATACTGTAAAATGCATATGATGCATTCCAGGAAGATGATCGTAATATGATTACTATTAAAATATTTTCGCTGTCCATTTCGCTAGTCTCAATAATTTTAAAACGTATCTATCTATCTATCTAATTAAAGAAAGTAAAAGATATATATCTATGTAATTAAAGAAAGTAAAAAATTAAAAGCTGGTACAATATTACAAGTGCGTATTACCCAAAGAGGATTGAGGTTCATTGAAGTATTAATGATCACTAAACGTTATTAGGCGTCGACGAGGCGCTCGTAATGCCACCCAACCCGTTCGCCACGAATAGGATGTGACACAAGATCCCAAGTAATGAAGCATCCATTAGTATTTACCCAGCCCATTTGCCACGACGATGGGACAGTAAATCGTAAGTAATCGTACCAGTATCAAGCATAAATATAACAAATAACACCGAGTTGTGATGATTTATGTCAAGCAAGGCAATCACATCAGTCTCTCTAAATGTCATTGGTAATTTTCACCTTTAGTTGGCTAAATTCCTAGCAAATAAGGCAATTAGAGTAACCTCCCTTGACTTTCAGTTTGAAACAAGCCGGTAGCTATTTTGAACATCTCCGTGCGAAATAAACAAATCTGAGAAACTTTTTCGAAAACAATACAACTGCATGCTTTAACACAAAAATATCATAAAATGAGTTCTTAATAATAATTAAGTTCATTTCAGATAATGCGCACGCACAATTTTATACTAGGAATTTAGCCAACTAAAGGTGAAAATTACCATGTCATTAGTGTAAATATTGGATGGAATTCTTGCTTAAATATTTTTGATAAATGTTATTTTTCTTTATAATGGAGGCCATGAGACAGACCCCGGAATAGAAAGGGGCCCGGCTACAAAAAAAAAAAGGTTTGAGAACTACTGTTGGAATTTACTTCAGTAAAACTACAGTCCTAAAATGTCTACGCGAATCGTAACAAAAATAAAAATTGAGGAATAAAAACAAAAAAACGTCTTCGGTATAAAATAACCCCAAAAGGGTCGACATGCCGTAAAATCCAACCGACCAATCTAATGCCACCCATATCTGGTAATAAGGCTAAATGAAAAATGCAGGTCGCACGTCATTAAGTATAAGCTTTTAATGAAACGATTAATTTAAAACAAAATATCTTTTAATCAACAACTCAAATTAATATCATTTATCAGCTGTCAAAGATACATTTCCTGAAATTTGATAAAGAGATAAATATATTTAATTTGGAGGATTTATATCTGTATTCTATACGGATTAATATCTTAGAAATATATATAATATATAATTAATCTCCTTAGAATATTAATATTTTGTGCTAATGGGACCCCCTGTTTCACTTAACAATATACATAATCAAGGGGGTCAACCCTTTACCTCTACTTGGGGAAGTAGTCTTAGAACTGCAAGCCACTGTCAACTGGTGCATCTGCCCCCTCCTCAATTTATTATAGCGTACACAAGTAAACAAGTACCATTATATAAATCTTTTTACTAATACAGTAGTACCTTGACTTAAGAGTTTAATTCGTTCAACTCGTAACTCAGTTTCATAGTATATCAAATCAATTTTTACCATTGAAATACACTTAAAAGCTATTAATCTGTTCCACCCCCCCTAAAGAAATACTAATTTTTTGTTACCTTTTATGAATAAAAAAGGGTACTGTATTGTAAAAAAAAACATAAGAAAATAGAATATATAATAATTATGTGCTGAAATGTTTTAATTGTTTTTTTTTTAAATAATATTTTTATTTAAAAATTATAGGCTTTTAGTTAATAAGTTAACTAAAAACTCTTGCCTAGGAATCGTAAGGATCCTGGTTCGATAATAGCCCTCTCCAACAGCGTATGAGTAGTACAGGTATATGTGCGGTAACGTAAGGAGTTGGTTGACAAGTGTGGCGATCCACCTCAAATGTTAAAATAATCTTGGTTTAGCGCTAGTGAAAAGGGCATTGACACCCCTGCTTTCTGGCTGTTACCGACATTAGGCCTCCTCGTCGACTTTACTTTTTTTTTATTACGCCAAGGATAGATATTATTTTTCAAGCAATCCTTGTTGAAGAACAGGTTAATGATTAGATATACAGTGGTACCTTGACTTGCGAGTGCCCAAGCTTACGAGTTTTCCAAGTGACTAGCTGTCATTTGGTCGTTTTCTTTTGCTTTGTGTTGAGAGCTAAAATTTGAGGTACGAGTAAGCTTCAAATACGCATAAGTTAATAAGTTGACTAAGCACATTTAAATTTTCCAAATTTATTACATATTAATTAAAATTACATAAGCATATATGAAGCTCGCTCTTATCTCAAATTTTAGCCCTCAATTATATGGCATTAAATAACCCACATATAAAGTACGAAGACGTGGTTAGTATTGGTCAGACGCCATGAGTACAATTGCAAAGGGCTCCTTCCATGACTGTTTATACTATCCCTGACCAAGGGCAGAACACCCTGTTCAGTTTATACACAGGGGCAGATCATTCTACTTATAACACAAAAAGGTTGATATGACATTAAACAAAGAAACCAAACTAAACAAAAACTTATTTAAGCCAGTTCTTTAACTCAATTTGCTTATATCAATATCATTTGCTATATAAATATCTTCACATCGTTGTATTATTTTATCCAGTAGCCTGGAAGCATAAAACCCTTGTTACCAGTAACGCTTACTTGAGGAACTTGATTTGCCATCAATATTGAGAAACACATGCACGATTTTATTTATCAAAGAATTACCGTTGCCAAGGCGCATGCGCATGATTGAGTGCGTTTATTATTTTCATTTCTTTCAAGTTGTATCTTTCGATTTAGCTGATTGAGCCGTTCGAGACCGACTCTTTTATGAATAAATCGAACCCTTCAGTCGTTTCTTGCTTGCTTATATATGTCCATCTGTAGCTTGCGCAAGTCTATAAAACCACACACAGTTTTATTTGTATTTCAACCAGTCCAGCGGAACACAGAGTGAAAATGAAACAAAACTAAGCGAAATGATAAACAAATTCGTGGATACTTTTTCTCAGAATTTTTTAGGACGAGGCTTGATAATTAGTATTATTTGTATTGTTAAAATTGCATTGTTAGAATACTCAGAAGAGACCTGAGGAGACTTGTTGTCCCTCAGATTCCAGTGATATAACTCTAGTTAAAACTGGTGTAAAAAAAAAACTCTCAAGAAGTAAAATAATTTTCACAAGTCATGATTTGTCTGACAAATAGGACGCATAAAATTCTCTATGACTTTGAGATACAAACAAATTACACAATTTAAGCCATAACTAGACCAGTATTATGTAACAATAAAAAAGAATTTGCCATCTAGTGAATTTAGCCGTTCCAGTGGACCACAAAGTGAAAATGAAAGTGAAAATATAGACAAATACCTGGATCTTGCTTGAGGAAGCTGTGGAACATAAAGGTGACGTTGATACCAGTTAAAGTTGATAACCTTGGAATGATCTGGAAAATAAACTTGGTAAATTGTAGATTAGAGGAATAATCGAAACCATCTAGACCACAGCACTGCTAAGATCAGGTAGAATACCTAGAAGAGTTCTGCAGACCCGAAGAGACTTGCTGTCACTGAGATTCAGTGAGAAAAACTTGCGTAGAATAGTAGTAGTATTTACTAGACCTTGCTAAGTTGTGACACAAGGCCGAGTATATGGGGCACCCAGTAAGACTCGAACTCTCTAGCAATGACTTGTAAGTCTACCTTGCTAACTCTTACACCACAAGCGGCACCCTGATAGTAGAAGCAGTAGCAACAACAAAAACAACCACCACCAGTACTACTACTATACTACTACTACTACTAATGTTAATTAGGGCTTGCTGGATGCCCTTTATTTACGACCTTGTGTCACATCCTACCTGTGGAAAACGGGTTAGTTAAATACCTACTACTAACTGATGATGATGATTATGATAATAAACCAGTAATGATAATTACAATTACAAATTATCATCACAAGCAGGACCTGTAGATATACCACAGAATGATAATTTAAGTATTACAACGTTTGATATATTTACTTAAGAGCTATTGATAAATAGTTCGATATGTAAATGTATATTATATCTCTCTCTCTCTCTCTCTCTCTCTCTCTCTCTCTCTCTCTCTCTCTCTCTCTCTCACTTTTTTCTTTTCTTTTCATTAGGTTCGATTAAAACAGATTAGAGTTATCGCTTCTGCAAGCTCACCACCTATCTCTATCTTTACCCTACACTCTTTCTTATATTTCTTCTGTGTGGCATGTCCTTTATCTTCCTTTCTCCATAATAAAAACGGAATGGTTCATTATTTAGTTGAGGTGTCGACACTTATAAGAAATAAGAATTCGACAGATAAGTAACACCAGATTCAGGATTTATATTTTTGCATTTCATCTAGAGCGATTTTGACAGACTGATTTTTAACCAAAGGGTGTTGCAAGATCATAACTGTCGGAACTTTAAGGAACAAGCGCATTAATATGTAGATAATAAAATAATAATAATAATAATAATAATAATAAATACCTGGATCTTGCTATAGAATTGAAAAAGCTGTGGAATATAAAGGTAAAAGTGATACCAATTGTAGTCGGTGCACTTGGAACAGTACCAAAATGCTTAGAAAAAAACCTGGTGGAACTGGATATCAGAGGAAGAATTGAGACCATCCAGACAACAGCATAGTTAAAATCGGCTAGAATACTCAGAAGATTCCTGGAGACCTGAGGAGACTTGTTGTCACTCAGACTCCAGTGAAACACCATCAGCTAACGCGGGTGTGAAAAACTCTCCAGGAGTGAAATAATAATAAACCAGTAGTGATAATTAATCTGACAAATTATCATTATCGTTACTACTGATGTGAGGTTTCATTCTGCTGCTGCTGCTGCTGTTTCTTTTGTTTGTTCTTTCTATCTTCTTCTTCTTCCTCCATCTTTTCGGTTTCTTAACTGCCAGTCAATCATTCTTTCTTCATTGACACGACCAACCATTCCCAGATTTTTTTTTCTCTTTTCCCGCGTTTTTCTGACACGTTTTCGTTCCATCTCTTGAAATATTCCCGCTGTTATTTGTGTCTCGATTCTCCCTCTCCATTCTATTTTGGGTTGGATTTACACCTGTTCCTTTCGTAGCCGCCTATTCCATCTGCTTCCATTACACACACACACACACACACACACACAAATGAGTGCTGAAAAAATTCAGGCTACTCAAAAAGGGATAACCCAGAGTCTTTAAAAACATTATCTTAGTGTATATATATATATATTTCTCTGATGAGCCACTAAGCGCAACTATTAGTAGGTATATATGACTCATTAGGTTTAACATCATATGTGTGTGTGTGTGTTATGTATATGTATGTTGTGTGTGTGTGTGTGTGTGTGTGTGTATGTATGTATGTGTGTGTGTGTATGTTATGTATGTGTGTGTGTGTGTATGTATGTATGTATGTGTGTGTGTGTGTGTGTGTTTATGTATGTATGTTTGTGTGTGTGTGTGTGTTCTACCATGGTTTCGATCCTTTACGATCTCATAAGGACCCCAGTTTTATTAGACTAAATCACACAGCTACTATTTATCCTGATTTGTCTATAGGAAAGTGGGGAAATAATGCGACACTCGAACACTATATAGTGAGAGAAAGGGTGTGCTGAAAGGTTCTCGGCCCGGCCAAGGTCATAACCTTTAACATTATGCTGCTTTTCATGTTCGCCCCGCAGTTCAACAAACTTGACACCTCGTTTCTAAAGTTTCGTGAATCCTTAAAAATAAAAATAAAAAGTCACTCTCTTCTTGGTTTGGCTGAGGACTTTTCAGCATTACTTACTCATGTTCCTTAATTGTACAACCGTTATCATCTTGCAAAATTCTCTGGTTAAAAATGAGACCGTCCAGATCATCCAAGATGTAATGCAAAAATGTAAATCCTGATTATCTGGTGTTATTTATCCGCCGATTTTTTTTTTATTTCGTACGGGAGTCGTTACCCCAGATAAATAATGCACCATTCCTTTTTATCATCAAGAAAGAAAGGAAAGAAAAAGGACATTCTATATAATATTAGGGTTCATTTTTATTTACTTTGTGTAAACACTTTATCTTTCACTATCTTTACAAAGTATCGTAAGATACAAGGCCAATACAAATTGGGTGATTTCTTTTCTTTCTTTCTCTTAACCCATTAATTTTTGGGGCTTCTACATTGTCTGTATCTTCCTTTTAGCTTAGACCTATCTTTCACAAGTATACTTATATGCACCACTCAGTGAGAACCAAACTCATTATATGAGTCATCGTCTGCTAAGATTACTTGTTAAGCCCTACTCTGTCGCGAAGGCCCCCCCCCTACTTATCCTTTCTTGTTTGAGTGGGTTTTATCGGATTTGTTTTTCTGTTGCTTTTATTGTGTTTTTAAAATCCTTTTTATTCTCTTTCTTTTTTTTCATTCACCGATTTTGTTCTTTCCTTTCTTTTCCTTCTTCTTTTCTGTTTTTTTAAATTTTGTTTTATCTTAATGGGTCTTTCTTTTTCTTTCTTTTTCTCTTTTTCTTTGTCATTTTGATTTATTTTTCTTTCTTCCATTTTTTCTTTCTTTTCTTTTTTTTCTTTCTCTTTTCTTTGTTTCTCATTCTTTTGTTTCTCTTTTCTTTCTCTCTTTTCTTATTTTCTTTCTTTATCGTTTACTTATTTTCATTTTTTTCAATTTTTTCTTTTTCATTTTCTTTCACTTTATTTCATGATTTCATTTCTTTCTTCCTTTTCTTTATTTTTCCTTTCCTCCTTTTCTTTCTTTTTCTCTTTTTCTTCATTTGTCTTTTCTCATTTTCTTTCACTCCATTTTCTTTCCCTCCATTCTTTCTCCCTTTCTTTCTCTCGTTTCCTTCTTTTTCTTCTCCCTTCCTTCTCCTTTTTCTCTTTTCCTTCTCCCTTTCTTTTTCTTTATTTTTCTTTTCTTCATTTTCTTTCGGTCTCATTTTTGTTACTCTTTTCTTTCTCCTTTTCTTCCTCTTTTTTATTTGTTTTCCTTTATTTTTCGTTTTCTTTATTTTTTGTTTTCTTTAACCCCTTTTCTTTAAATTTCTGATTTCTTTTCTTTTCCCCTTCTTTTTATTTTCCCTTCTTTTCAAAAACAAAAAAAAAAGAACGAAATTAAAACTGGTTCGAGAAAGAAAAAGAAAGAAAGTCCAAACAAAACGTAAAAGAAAAATACGAAAGAAAGAAAGATGAAGTTTTTAAAAACATTTTCTTTTTCTTTTCTTTCTCTTTTCTTTCTTTCTCTCTCAAACCAGTTTTAATTTCTTTGTTGTTGTTTTTTGTTTTTTTTTCTATTTATTTTTTCGTTTGTCCTTCCAATAAACAACACCTTTTTTTTCTTTTCTATTTACTTATTTCATCTCTTTTTCTCTAATATTGACTTTAACTCTAAACCTCTTAATTCCCTTGTTCTACTCTCTTTGTTCCTTCCTCACTCTACTTATTAATAGCTGGTTGTATCCTACAACCCTCTCCCTTCTTTATGCCCCAGTGCCCACTAGGCTTCCCCCACTCCGTTTTTCATGTTTCTATCACTTTATAGTCACGCCTACTTTTCCACTGTTACTATCTCTTAATTTAAATCTCAGAGCCTTTCCTTTTCTAAAACTGGTCGTCAGGCCCTATTAATCCGTCTTTACCATTCAAACTACTTCAAAATGCTTTCCCTTTATATCATAAATCAAAAGCACGCTTACTTACGACGCAGCTTCAGGCGCGCATATACGCAAACGCGCGTCAATCGACCACCGGATATGAATGTAAGCACAGGTTGTTTTGGACACACGCACACCACACTCTCTCGAACTTTCACTCCGATGTATGTGTATGTACCTGCATGGACAAATGCGAATGTTCGTTGACATCGGAGTTGTCAGAAAAGTTCGAAATCGAAAAGAGTCTTACCATATTTGATGGCTGGAAGATTCCACCATATGAATTTATGGCTAGAGAATTATGGAGTTAGGCAAGGCATAAGTTCCAGCGGTCTCCGGCATTTGGTTAAATATTAGCTTTCTAGATACCTTAATTTCACACACACAAACATCTCTCTCTCTCCTCTCTCTCTCTCTCTCTCTCTCTCTCTCTCTCTCTCTCTATATATATATATATATATATATATATATATATATATACATATATATATTAGTTGATTTAGTTCACGTATGCTTCTTTACATATGTATTTACTTGTTGTTGAGTCCATGTATTCTTTTATATATATATATATATATATATATATATATATATAAGTCGTCGGGGCGGCCTAATGTCGGTATCAGCCATGCAGCGAGGGAGTCTATCCCCTTTTCACTAGCGCCAGACCAACGAGATTATTTTAGCGTCTGAGGTGGAGCGCCACACCTACCATCAGATCCTTACTTTACCGCACAGAACCCTGTGCTACTCATACGCTGAGTTGGCGAGGGCGGGTATCGAACTAGGAACCTTGTGGTTTCTAGCCGAACGCTCTACCGACTGAGCTAACAGAAGCCATTGAAAAGGGGTGGAGAACACCAGGAAATATTGGATATAAAAAAGAGGATAAAAAACAATACAACGTTCATCCTTTTATAATTTTTTTTCTTATATTTTTCTATCCTTCTAATATAACCAAAAATGTTCTCCAAAATATTATATATATATATATATATATATATATATATAAGAATTCATTCAATTGGAATAAGTGCCGTTAGAATGAATGTGCTGTTAAAATGAGTAACCTGTTAGAACGAGTGGCATTAAAATAAATAAAACACATAAAAATGGTTTATCCTGACAAAGGAGCTTTGAAAATCCCTTCATTACGCCCACCCCCAAAATCCCCCACCCACACGCAAAACTGTGTACACTGTTTTAATGTAAGCCAGCAAACAAAGAGTGCTTTTTTTAACATAAGCATATCTCCATGAGAAACAGTTTTCTCTAAATAAAACATTCTTAGAATTACTTGCTGACAAAACTCCTGTTATATGGCGATATTAAAAAAATTAACACTGTTTATTTACTATCTTACAGTTTTAAGCTTCTGGGCTATACACACAAGAAAATATAAATGTATAATAATAACATTAGTAATAGTAGAAGAGGAAGATAGGTAAGGGTTTCAATCCAACGGATTTCATCAGGGCCCTCCTGTATACTTACCTAAGTCGATGTAATTCCTTACTTATGTTATACTATGGTAGACTCTTAACTGTTTTCCTCTATTATTATTATTTATTATTATTATTATTATTATTATTATTATTATTATTATTATTCTGTTTGTAATACATTGAACACTTTTGATAATCTATGAAAGCCACTGCAACAACTGAATACTAAATATATATATATATATATATATATAATTAATAAAGTCATCCACAGACACGTGTTTCGGCGTTTCACACCTCTTCAGTGTGGCTAGACACAACTATCTTTGACTAGGGTCGAACTCAGACGGACCGTTTGGCAGTTGTAGCGGGGACTGGTGTTTTTAAACTATTAAGTACATAGGTTTGTTTATGTATTTTACGGTCACAGAGAGATCAAATTTCCGCATACATACACCCTTCCGCCCGACTTGGGTTCGACGCAAGTTCAATTTCTTAAGCGGAGTTTAACAGGTTTAAATTCAGAGTTTTCATTCTCCTAGACTGGTAACGTAAACAAAAGTATCCAGGCAGCCTTACTATGTACCCATAGCTGGGGGAGAATAGTTGGATTCATAACTTTAACCTTGGAAAAAGTTGGAATCAAAACTGTGTGAATAATAGGGTTGACTAGGCTCTTCAACCTTGGTACAACAATTGGTCTAGGAGAAGGTATACTTTGGTTTCAAACCTGGTAAACTTCGCTTAAAAACCGACATTGTGTCACATCCTGCTCATGAGAAGTTGGTATATATATATATATATATATATATATATATAGTGACAGAGTGAGAAAGTGGTCTTCGGTGTCCTGAATCACATATCAAAATTTGCGATCATCCAAAGAATGTTTTAATTTATGTTCGAAAAAATGTATTTGCTCGAATATTGGTTTGTAATTGTACTAATATATTTTTCTTTCTTTCTTTTTTAGGTGAGTACAACTTTTCTTTTTTTAATGAAAAGAGAAAACTGAAGATCTATTATTCCATGGATTGTTTGGTCTGTTACCTTTTATATTTCTTAACTCAATCTGATATTTTCCATAGGTTACTCTCCGACTTTCTATATATATATATATATTATATATATATATTATATATATATATAGGGTTGTTTTTAATAGTATCTTTGAGGCATTGTGTGTATGTGTAATATAAAGATTTTTGAAGGCAATTTACAATGCAATATGTGTTGAAAACTATATTTATTTAACTTTCTTTTTTTTTTTTTTTAATTCTAAATATTTTCGGAAAATAAAATTCCATCATCTGAGTTATTGAAAGTACTAGGTGTTTTTTAGAAGAAAAAGTTAAATAAATATAATTTTCAACACATATTGCATTGTAAATTGCCTTCAAAAATCTTTATATTATATATATATATATATATATATATATATATATATATATGAGAGAGAGAGAGAGATTGATGTGTGTATGTGTGTGTGTTATCGCTCATAAATAATACACCTTCGATTTTTTTAATAAAAAGTATTTTGTTTTGTAACCAGGATTTTATAATTTTTAGTGAAATACCTTATAATCAAAACGGATGTTATTCGGCATTATTCATTGCTAAACTTTTCCTTATTGAAACTTATTGTCAACTTATTTTTGGACTAACACATAGTCACATTCTAGATTACAGATTTTGGTTTTGTACAAAATTAATTTTATTAGAAAAAATATGTGTAATTATCTACTTGCATGACATGTGGATATACCTCAGTGTGATAATTAAATTATGACGACGTTTTATATGTTTACTTAAAAGTTATTGCAAAAAATAGTTCAATACGTAAAAGGTGTGATTATCTTAATTTAAATCTCTATCAATCTTTTTTTATTTCTTTCCTTCTCATCATCTTTTCATTATGTTTGATTGAAACAGCTTAACATTATCGCTTCCGTGCGCTCACCCACTCTATCTTTCCCCTACCTGATTCTGATTGGCATGTCCTTTACTTTCTTTCTTTATAATAAAAACGGAATGGTTCATTATTTAGCTGAGGTAACAGCTCTTATATTCGGTGCATAAACAACACCAGATAATCAGAATTTACATTTTTGCATTTAAGTTTGGACGGTCTCATTTTTAACTTGAGGTTGTTGCAAGTTGATAAGGAACACGAGTATTAATGTATAGATAAGAATCCTTAAAAATTCTGTAAATAGAAACGCTAATATCAGTATCTATGTTTAAAGCAGGAACCCAACGCGTTAACCCTTCGTCTATTTTTATTTATGTATATTCTGGTCGGCCTTTGCTCAGGCTATAGGGTAAAGACATTTCACTTATATATATTTGGTTTTGTTCGTTTCCATGGTAACCAAATGCAATCAAATTGGGAAAAAAGAGAAAATGTATATCGATAAATAGATATATCGAAGATGGAGTTGTAATAAATTGTCAGTTATATGCTAGAATCATGTAACGGCGATTCTTGTGGATTTTTATAAAAGAATAATATGAAAAAAAAAAAAAGAAAGAAAAAAAGAGAGAAATAAAATGGAAGGATAACAGGGTTTGATTTTTATATTTTGTTTTCCGAAATGTCTTCTTGTGCTATGAAATGTTATCTAAAATCATGCCAACATTAGCACACACAAAAGGAGAGTCACTGTGGTGTAGTCGATAACGTACTAGACTACGACACCGTGGTAAGCGAGTTCGAACCCCAGTCGTGCTATTACGTTCACTCGAGAAAACCCTCATTTCCAAGGTATGGGTTAAATAATACCACGACTGTCCTTCTACAAGGATAGGATTTGGAATTAAATAACACGTGAAAGGTGATATGCCATTAAAAAGAGAAACTAAAACGAAACTAAAGAATTTGTGCACAGTTATAAATTATCAAGTATTCCTACCTAATACCAATAATTTGAAGAAATCATGGTTTCAAGTAACTAATCTATATATCAATATTCTTGTTCCTTAATCTGAATATTTTAAAACACATTTTTAGAACTCATTTGATTCTATTTCCCCATAGATTGAACCCTAACAGGTACTACCACTCCAAGTAGTGGACCTAGGAGTACTGGTGACGAAAAGTACCCCACGGGGTGTTAAATCAAGGAAATATCTAAATAAGTTTCTAAAATTGCTTATTTCAGTTTACAAATACGTGCTTGTGAATAAGGTAGACTATGTTCTTTAGAATTGGTTAGGAAACCAGTCTAGGAGAAGAAAACTCCGGATTCAGACCAGCTTTAATCGGCTTACAAATGACCTGTGTGACATCATAACGGCGGAGGGGTTGTATAAGGACAAACATGGTTTGAGAAACCTGGAATGGTTATGCATTTCGATATCAGTGTTCGAGCCTAGGTGAGTCAGAATATCAATGCCCATTTTCAAGGCGGGCACATCTTCCCTATTCTATCATGATTTCATTTGACATATCAGTGTTCGAGCCCAGATGAGTCATAATATCAAATGCCCATTTTCAAGGCGGGCACATCTTCCTTATTCTATCATACTTCATTTGACATATCAGTTTCGAGGACATGCCAGTGTTCGAGCCCAGATGAGTCATATATCGAATGCCCATCAAGGCGGGCACATCTTCCCTATTCTATCATGATTTCATTGACATATCAGTGTTCGAGCCAGATGAGACATCTTCCCTATCTATCATGATTTCATTTGACATATCAGTGTTCGAGCCCAGGTGAGTCAGAATATCGAATGCCCATTTTCAAGGCGGGCACATCTTCCCTATTCCACTATTATCTTGCTGATTTTGACATCGAGCATCTTTTAAATAATAAAAGACGTATAATGTTTGAGATTAAAGTTTGGCACAAGGCAGTGGTTCAAGAGATCTTGTTGCGGATGTAAAACTGTGGCAGTACTATCAATATTTCACTACTAGGAGTATTTTTTCTGATATAATCCTCTCGCTCTCTCACTGATAAATTTATAATGAACACAACTTTCTCACCTCCTCAGCAAATATTGTACGAAAAGCTCGGTATTCTCATGGGGATCTTTCTCATCAACTACAAATTATAAGTTACACGCAACACAAACCTTGTTATTTGTTTTCAATGCCCGCAATTACAGATAGAAAAAAGAACGACATCCCAGACATCCTTGAAGGGTATTCGAGTGTATAATATATATATATATATATATATATATATATATATATATATGTATGTATGTATGTATACAGGGTGTGTCATAAAAGTATCGAGATTGAAGCTTTATTTACCAAAATAGAAATGAACAATGAATGGAACGTTAATTCTTTTCAGAATACAAGGCGTGTCATATAAGTGCCGACTTTAAAGCTGTATTTACCAGATTGAAATGAACAATGAATGGAACGTTAATTCTTTTTCAGAATAAAAGATGTGTCAAAAGATACAAAAACTTTTCTGTCACAACTGTTTATATAATATATACCTTTTATAATATATATATATATATACTCTTGGTAATGAGGATCATTCCATGTGTAGGTAAAACGTAGTGAGTGCTCGATGTACGTAATGCCAGTGAGTATACGGAGAGAGCAATCTATTAAATAAATGAAAAATAATCTTTAAATTTGTTTTATTGTAATAATTTATTTCAACTGCATCAATGCAATATATATATATATACATATCTTATCTATCTATATATATTATATTATATAAGTCGTCGGGGCCCTAATGTCGGTATCAGCCAATCAGCGAGGGAGTCTATCCCCTTTTCACTAGCGCTAGACCAAGCAGATTATTTTAGCGTCTGAGGTGGCGCACACCTACCATCAGCTCCTTACTTTACCGCACAAAACCCTGTGCTACCCATAACGCTGAGTTGGCGAAGGACGGAATCGAACTAGGAACCTTGTGGTTTCTAGCCGAACGCTCTACCGACTGAGCTAACCTGGCATCTATCTATCTATCTATCTATCTATCTATCTATCTATCTATCTATCTATCTACAGCTTTTATAAAAATGTAAAAAATGTTTTAGAGTCGTGTACAATCCATGTGAAGAAAACGTGTACTCTCTCTCATATAGTGTTATTGTTGCATCTACAGATGTAAATGGAGCCCAAATCAAACATGGAAGAAAGAATGTTCCACTGATGTACATGTGCGCATGCGTCAATCATGTTCAGTTCCTCTTGCAGTCTGTTTTATCCCCCATCGATGCACTTGTTCTCTGCTTCCTTCATCCAACAAAAAAAAAAAAACCCAAAAAAACCCACTTGCTACTAGTTCCCTATTATTGAATGTTGTCGCTTGTTATTTTCTATCTATCATTCTCATCGTGTCTTTCTCTCTGGGGAATTGCTAGTTTATTATTTCTTTCTTTTCGTTTGCCTCCGACACCCGACTCGTCCTACCTACCCCCCACCCAATGCCATTAGTTTGGTATACTTTCGCCTTTTCTCTTTAAGTTGTCTCCCTTAATCCATCCCTCAATCCACTCCCTCTCTCTCTCTTTCCCTCTCTCTCTCTCTTTCTCTCTCCCTCTCTTTCTCTCTCCTCTCTTTTCTCTCTCTCTCTCTCTCTCTCTTTCTCTCTTTCTCTCTCTCTCCTCTCTCTTTCTCCTCTTCTCCCTCTCTCTCTCTCTCTCTTTCTCTCTCTTCTCTCTCTCTCTCTCTCTTTCTCTTTCTCTCTCTCTCTCTCTCTTCTCTCTCCCTCTCTCTCTCTCTCTCTCTCTCTCTCTCTCTCTCTCTCTCTCTCTCTCTCTCTCTCTTCTCTCTCTCTCTCTCTCTCTCTCTCTTCTCTCTCTCTCCTCTCTCTCTCTCTCTCTCTCTCTCTCTCTCTCTCTCTCTTTTCTCTCTCTTCTCTCTCTCTCTCTCTTTCTCTCTCTTCTTTTCTCTCTCTCTCTCTTCTCTATCTCCTCTTTTTATTTTGAATTCTCCCGATATTTTACCGCCTGCACTTATTTCAATTTTAAGTTTTAAAATCACTCATTTCATTCTTTTTCTGTTTTATTCTTAATTCTTTCCTTCACTGTCTTTTTTTTTTCTTTCTTTTTTCATTTTTATTTTTTCGTCCATCTTTTTCATCCATTTTTCCATATTTTGTTTTTATTTCTTTCTTTTTGTTGTTTCTTTCCTGCGTTTGATTGTTATTATTTTTTCCCTTCTTTACATATTCTTCTTTCTTTCCTTAATTTGTTCGTTTTTAATTTTCTTTTCTTTTTTTTCATTCGTTTTTTCATTTATTCGTTTTCTTTACTTAATTCATTCTTCTTTTTTAACTTTGTTTCCTTAGTTCTTTTGAATATTTTCTTTCTCTTCCTCTTCGTTTTTACGTCCCTTCATTTTTCAGTCTTTCTTTCTTTTTCGTTTATTCTACTAACTTTTATCCTTTGTCTTTCGTTCATATTTCCCCTACACATTTTCAATCTTCTGTTGTTCCATATTTTCTTTCTATTCTCTTTTTTTTTTTTATTTCTCCCACTCCCCAGTTTATCTTTCTTTTCTTTTCTCGTTTTTGTTTACTTCTTTCTCTTTTCCTATTACTTTTTACTTCGCCTCCCACCTTCAATATACCCTTATTTTTCCCTTTTTTCTATCCTTACCTTCACTAACAGTTTTCTTTATCTTTTTCCTTACTCTATCATCGCTCACCCATTTTTTTCTCCCCCCCCTTTCTCTCTCTCTCCCAAAAACTACTGTTCGACCCTGATTCCAATACCGAACCCTTTTCTTTCTCTATACATCTTAATCAATCACTGTTCTGTGTTCGTGTGTACGAGAGGCTGGCCTTGACAGCGCAAAGGACTCTACATGTGTTCTTTTTGAGAACAACCATGCCTCTTTCTTTTCTGATGCTGACGCCTTCAACATTTCATAGCAGCAACAGAAATAATGGCGGGCACGCATACGAACACGCATGCGCATTCAATCAATCCCCGTACTCCCACAGATGCAGACGAGCAATGACAGAAGCGAAGAACTGCGCTCCTTTACACACTCGCCTCACGTACACACAATTATATTTCCATGGGAACTTTGACGAGCATTTTCTCCCTTTATTTTTACTATATTTATTTTTCTACTTCCCTTTGCAATTTTCAAGTCAGGCCCGGCATTTTTATTATCATTTTTTCTTTGGTTTGAGTTTATTCTTCTCTTGCATTAAAAAATATCTTGGAAATCAGTATACAAAAAAAATATAGTTTTGACATAACTTAATTCGTGGTTAGCACTAAAGGGAACTTTCTTTTCAAAAAGGAAAACCATTTTTTCGTTTCTTTCCTGCATGAAAGCTGTAACAAAAGACCATGCGTTCCATTAAATGTTGGGTTGGTGAAGCTCGTTAATAACTACCCAAAAAGAGCATAATTAGCTCGAATTTTCTTTTTCCTATAGCAATGAGGCATGCTGAGCAGAAGGGCTATTGTTGTAATGGAATGGGTAGGCCAAGTTCAAATCCTTGATAAAGCTGATTGTCTCTCATTTTGCGCTAATGCCGTTGGAAAAAGTAGGATCGGTTCTCCCTTCAGCTATGGGTAAATTGTAGGGTAGATTGTTTTCTTTAGTATTTCTCAAATAGTACCTAAATAATGAGAAAGGAATCGTCTGTTTTTCCTATAAATAAAGTCTGGTGAAACCTCGGAAGAGAAAACAATGTGATCTCACGGGACTTGCTAATTTAACCTAGCAGTTGCTAAATACACTTCCCCTTGTATCTTTGCTTAATAAAACTTTTTCCTCATTCTTAATACTTATGCTTCTTTCTATTATTTCCTTGTTAACTCAGATACAATAGACTTGAAAAGGCAACCGATCCAGGAGAAGGAAAACTATTAATTCAATTCAAACTAGCTTCACACCACGAAAGAATTGACCTTGTGTCACATCCTGCCCGTGGCGAAGGGGTTGAGTAAATATATATAGCAATTGTTTACAAATCTATCTTTATTGAATAAAAAAAATCTTGAAGCTAAATTCTTTAACCAAACAGTACGTACAAATTAAATTAGTAAAACTCTCCACCCTTCATCTTATAATTTTTTCTTTGTACATTGTAGAATCTATTTTTCTTTCTTTGTTTCTGATTCTGTGTTGCATATCCTTTTTCTTCCATTATAATAAAAAAACAGAATGGTCCATTTCTTAGCTGGGGTGACGAAAAAAAAAGAATTCGGCGGATAAGCAACAGCAGATGATCAGAATTTACAGTTTTGCATTTCATCCTGGACGAGTTGGACGGTCTCATTTTTAACTAAAGCAAGATGATAACGGTCGTACAGTTAAGGAACACGAGTATCAATATATAGATATATTTCTCTTCTTAAAACATAGATGAAAAAAAAAACAAACATGATGAAAACTTTCCTGATATTGTACTTTTTGATATTCGGAAAGATTTTGTTTATGGACCATACCATTTATGGACCATACCATTTATAATTAAGAAATAAAAAAATACATTAGAAATGTCATATAAATGTTTAATAATTGTTAATCGTTTTCGATTAAATCTCGAAATTCCCATGAGTTCATATAATAATGCCAAAAGATTGTATAAACATTTACACATACTTATTTACCAACCCCTGCACACTAGTAGAATGTTACAAAAAGTCAATTTCTTAAGCGGAGTTTAACAGGTCTGAATTTAGAGTTTCCTTCTCCTAGACTGGTTGCCTAACCAAGGTTAAAGAGTCCACTTTGCCCTAATATCTACCAACATCTGGAGGGAGAATATTGGGATGCATACCTTTCCCAAGCGTATTACCGCTATGTGAAATGCAAACAGCCTTATCCAGGATATGAACTCGTCTCGCCGAATCCATTTCCCACGACAGTACCCATTATACCACGCTCTATTTACGTCAGTCGAACTGCAGACTACCCTACCTATTGTAATGCTTAACATCTCAAGATATAAGACCATTGATCGTGAGTTTGGTTCTTACTGGGTGCTCCATAAAACTGGCCTTGTGCTAAAGTAATATATACTTAGTAAACAACGACTTCAACCGAGCTCGTTTTTAATGAATAACACTTACTAGCAGAACCAGTAGATATACCATAGTGTGATAATTATTACAACGTTTGATATGTTTACTTAAGAGCTATTGCTAAATAGTTCAATATGTAAAAAGTATAATAATTTTGATTTAACTCTATTTCACTCTCTTTTCTTTCTTTCCTTTTTTTTGATCTTTACATTATGTTCGATTGAAACGGATTAGCGTTATCGCTTCTGAGCGCTTACCACTCTCTCTATCTTTCCTTTACTCTTTATTCTTTCTTTCTTAGTTATTAATTTTTTTTTCTGTGTAGGATGTCCTTTTTCTTCCCTTTTTCCTTTAATAAAAACGGAATGGTCCATTATTTAGCTGAGGTGGTGTTGACACTCCTAAGAAATAAGAATTCAGTGGATAAGCAATATCAGATTATCAGGATTTACATTTTTTTCCCTTATATCTTTGGCCGATTTGGACGGTCTCATTTTTAACCAGAGGATATTTCCAGATGATAACGGTCGTACAATTAAGGAACACGAGTAGTAATGTATAGATAAGTATACTTTCAATTTTTCAGATTAGCATTATAACGCAATTAAAAGGAACAAAAACCGACTTTGAATCTTTAGGGAATTGTGAACAACGTATTTCATTTAGACTTACATAAACAAACTGCTTCAGTCTTTGCTGATTATGAATGGTTACTGAATAATCTTTTCCGCTATTAGCCCTAAACACACAACCTTTTGAAAATTCGGTTATCGTGAATATTTAGATTTAGATCAGCCGTCCACAAGGCATTCAATTCTGAGCAGGAATTAATTGTGCAATCATCGTCTTTGCAAGGCTCTTATCCCATCTGTGCAATTATAAAATATGCATAATATGCTCATCATAATTGTTATGTTGATAATTACTGTTAAAAAGGATAAAAACTAATATATATAACTTATATATATATATATATATATATATATATATATATATATATATAAGTTTGTAGAAAAAACAACAAGATGTTAAAAGTTTTGATGACAGAAATCGGTTTCGACCATATGAAGAAGTAGAACGCTCTCGATCAGTATCAGAATTTTCAAAAAATTTAAAAAATGCGTATTTCATGTTAAAAATAAAATAAATTTTATCTAAAAAAAATTATAAGCATTTTTATCATTAAAAAAAAGCTCAAAAGAGTTGCAGTAAAAGTGTATATAAATATAAAAAAGTTCAGGAAAATGTTCCGGCTACAATATATAATATATATCTTATATATATACATATATATATATATAGTCAGAAAAGTTCCAAGTTGATCGCCTAATTCGATGTGAGGGCACCGTCCACTGCGAGTTCTTGCCACAGGGACAGACGATCAACCAGCATGTATACGTTTGCTTCGTTTAGTGCGTGAGAAGATGGGAGATATGTGGCAGGAGAACACATGGATGTTTCATTATGACAACGCACCTATCCACACTGCTCGAAAGTTCCTGGCCCAGAAGAACATCACTGTGCTGGTGCAATCTCCCTGCTCAGACCTGGCTCCATGTGATTTTTCCTCTTCCCCAAGCTCAATGGGTTTATGAAGGGAACCCGTTTTGAGGATGTGCACGACATCAAAAAGGCCGTGACGACAGAGTTACGAAGAATCCCGGAAGAATCCTTCCAGGAGTTCATGCAATATTTAAGCATATAATTTTGTATTATTATATTTTTATTATGTATTTAAAATAATAATAAATAGAATACATGTGTACATGAACAAACTCTTAGCCGAAACACTTGTTGGTAATGCAAATTAAATCAGTTTTATCCATTCAACATTTTCTTTCCTTTATTTATTTATCCTTTCAACATATAGTCGGATTCATTTCCATTTTATACTTACACACACATATATGTAGAGTATGTGTGTATCTATCCACCCCTTCATCACAAGAATGGTGTGACACAAGGTCTATTTCTAAATGGAATTTAACAGAGTGGAATTTAGTTTTCCTTATCCTAGACCGGTTGGCACAGCATGGTTAGATATCCCTATCTGCCCTAATATTTACCCATAGCTGGAGGGAAAATAGTAGGATGCATATCTTTCTCAAGGTTATTAGCGCTATTTGAAATATAATCAGCCTCATCCAGAATTGGAACTCGTGTCACCGTGTCTATTTCCTACAACAATAAACATTACTCAATGGGCGCCTCAAAAGATATATGTGTGTGTGTGTTTGTATGTCTTTGTAAGCGCTTTGTTTAAAAATGTCATAGGCAAGAAACTGACAGTTACCAAGTGCCCTTGACTTTGTGTTCGCTACCCTAAGAGCACTTGAGAAGGATTCCAATACGACAAATTAAATTGACATGTTCTGCCATATGATAGTTTCATCAGAAATGACATTTTATTTAAAAAAAACGAAATGATTCTCGATGGAAACACACATATCAACCGACTGCACCTCTGCAGAGGGTTATGCTCCCCCTCATAATGGGGCCAACTGTTGGCCGTGGATGGTGACCTCTGATACTTAAGGATGGAATCCTGGTTGTTGAGCAGTCCATGATATGCAACACTCCACTATGTCCCTTACTTATGCTAGACGGGCGGTCGGAGAGGCCACCTCCGATCAATCGGCTGGTCACATCAAGCCCTTGCACCTATATGATTGTCCCAAATCTATTGCTCTTATAGCAAGCTCCGATCCTTTTTATCATATATGTGCAAAAAGGCGGTGGCTGAGGGTCTTAATTTCCTTGGTATGACGTTAAACCTATCTGATGGTGAAGTTTCAATTCTGGAGCTCTGGGAAATGTGGACTACTCCTTGATCACCATTACTCCCAGGCCCACTCTGTCACAGTGTGGTAGTACCTGATAATGTCCCATCTATGGCTTAAATAGAAAAAAATTAGATTAAAAAACTGAGTTTTAAAAAAATTGAATACCATCAAGAATGAATAAAAGAAAACGTCTTCGGCATGAAATAACCCATTACGCGTTGACATGCCGTAAATTCTAAGAAACCAACCAAAGATCACACATAGCAGCAACTTTAATTTATGAGTCTTTAATATTTAAAAAAAAATCTGTTACTGCGAAGCTGTATAAAACAGGTACTGATCCATGAAACTCCACCGATCAAATTACGGCCAGTTTCCTACAATATATCCCCTGTCCTCACAAAATTGATACTCGTGGAATGTAGGACACTAAAAGACATAAGTAATAGAAAATGAAATGAAACAACATGCATAATAAGTGAGTATGAACCTGGTGGCTATTAGCTGTAAGGCAGTGGCACGCAAGTTCATCTTGCATACGAAGTCAATAATCATCAAAGTTCTATACTAAGTAACTCCATAGGTATGGGTCTAACACACCTAACACCAATCAATGACATAAAAAAGAGTGTTTACGTCTGTAGCAATATTTTATGGCAAACTATAACGACTTTAATGATTTCGATCTGTACAGGCTGTCTTATTCATCTGACCGCCCCTTCTCTCTCTCTCTCTCTCTCTCTCTCTCTATATTATATATATATATATATATATATATATATATATATATATATATATATAATTATTTATCTGACCTCCCTCTCTATCTATCTACATATATTTATCTGACCCTCTCTCTCTCTCTCTCTCTCTCTCTCTCTCTCTCTCTCTCTCTCTCTCTCTATATATATATATATATATATATATATTATATATATATATATATATATATATATATATATATATATATGAAGGCGCATGAGCTAGTGGTTAGAGTCCTGAAAAATGGACTCGTCGATTCTAGTTCAATTCCGAGACGAACCTGTTGGCATTTCACATAGCGCTAATACCCTTGGGAAAGGTATGAATCTATATATTCTCCCTCCAACTATTGGTTAAATAGTAGGGCAGACTGGGCTCTTCAGCCTTGGGTAGGTAACCAGTCTAGGAGAGGGATAACTCTGAATTCAAAATTCCTGAGGTCGGTCGTTGATTGGGTTTGTGGCAACCCTTGATGCACCAATTCTTTCTTATCGACTGTGCCAAAAAGTGTGGATGGTCCAACACAAGCCTTCACCACTATAAACAAATCCCCGTGTGGATGTGTGTATGAACCCTCATACGTCGAAAATCGACGGGAGAGTCCATTATTTATATATATTATATATAATGTTGTAGAGTAGGTAACACCCCTTGCGCACTCTACCAGATGGACTGGCTGATAGCTATAAAATAGCCTACGATTAAAGTAGATTAACTAGCTGAATAATATTCAGACTGACTTTGCTGCGTTTGCTATACCGAACTGACCCTCCTCCTTTGGTGTGAGTTTTGTCTTGTTAATTGTTTGTACTTATTTTTTTCTGAGTATGTATGTTTCCATTCAGCACCTTCCACCTCGCGACACAACTATATATATAAGGAAATAATAATGAAGATGACTTAGAATGAAAGCTTAATAGAATATCTCAGGAGACCTAGAAGAAGCGTGCACCAGCTATCAAACGTTGTAATAATTAAATTGTCATACTGTGGTATATTCACAGGTCCTTCTAGTATGTATATAATGTGTGTGTGCAATTCATCTTAAAATGATAAAATTATGTCAAATGATTTTGAATTACATTAATAGATTGGCTATTAAAATATTGATATTTAATTGAAACCATACAATTGTGTACACATTATTAAATACGAATAATTACTCAAAGCCATACAAAGGCTTGCAGATTATCCTTCTTTGAACGGAATATTTAATAGAAGACATATAATTGTTAGCAAAGTATTAGTAGCAGTAGTAGTAGTAGATCACTCTTTGTGTTAACTGGAGGTTTTTAACTCAAGTCTAAGTGACAACAAGTCCTCAGGTCTCCAGGAGTATTTTAACTAAACACACACACACACACACACACACACACACACATATATATATATATATATATATAATATATATATATATATATATGTGTGTGTGTGTTCTTATTGAATGAGGTTATGTGTTTATTAATCAGTCACTTTTGTAATGAAAATTGCTGCTGTTAATTATGTAAGACACTTATCATATATGCTGTTTTCACTAGAGACACTCACCAAACTTTGCCTTCTACCAGACTTAACTTTGTTTACGCAAAAGGAGAAGTGTCAATCCTGTATTATCTTGGGAGTTAATTCCAAACGTATATAGGGTTACTTACCTCCCCTAAAAACCGTAAAAGAATGGTTGCATCTATTTTCTAAATAAGCTGTCAGACAGACAAGAGGGGGAGTTAGTATGTATATGAATTCCTGATCGTATAAATATACTTTTACCAAGTATTGGACTTTACCTTTTATTCGCTATTATTAAACATCTCCTACTTCTCTTTGTGTGTGAGACATTGGCCACCTTTACTACGAAATAAAACTCTGATTCTTCAGCCTGCTTCTATCTCTTTTTATTTTGAGGGGCGGGGGAAGGCAGATTTTTAATCTCTCTCATCTCTTTTCCTAACCATTAGGGTCTTTGTGGGGTTAGCATCTACAATTAATATCACCTTAACCCTCATGTTCCATAGTGGGTTTATTTCAGTTCTTTAGCAAGGTCCAAGTATTTGCTCCTCTTTTCGCATTCTTTCATTTTCATTCTGTGTTCCACCAGAAGGGAAAAATCCGCCCGATGACGAATTCTTCTTTCTTCTTCTTTCTTTCTCTTTCTTTCTTTCTGTGCTTCTTCTTTTTCTTCTTTTCTTTCTTTCTTTCTTTGCTTTATTCTTTCTTCTTTCTTTTTCTTTTCTTCTTCTTCTTTTTCTTCTTCTTTCTTTCTTCTTCTTTCTTCTTTCTTCTTCTTCTTTCTTCTTCTTTCTTTTCTTGCTTTCTTTTTCTTTCTTCTTTCTTTGCTTCTTTTCTTCTTTCTTTCTTTCTTTCTTCTTTTCTTCTTCTTCTTTCTTTCTTTCTTTCTTTCTTCTTCTTCTTCTTTCTTTCTTTCTTTCTTTCTTCTTTTCTTCTTTCTTTCTTTCTTTTCTTTCTTTTCTTTCTTCTTTCTTTCTTTCTTTGCTTCTCTTCTTTCTTTCTTTCTTCTTTGCTTTCTGTTCTCTTTCTTTCTTTCTTTCTTTGCTTTCTGCTTTCTTTCTCTACTTCTTTCTTTCTTTGCTTCTGTTTCTTCTTTCTTTCTTTCTTTTGCTTTCTGTTCTCTTCTTCTTTGGAGGTACAAGTATTTGATCAGCCGGGTCGACAAAATCCACGAGATGACTAGCTCCCTTCTTGTTAATTGCTAAGTCTGGTCTTCTAGCCGAGATTTGGTGATCAGTCTGTATCTCAAAGTCCCAGAGGATTCTATGCGTCTCAACTTATGATATCGGTTTGTGTATATATCATTTAGTGACACAGTGAACATTTCATTTTTGTACAATTCCCAGTGGATCCCCATTACTACCCAGTAGTATTGTATTCCCTCTGTGTTAGTTTTCTGCATTCGCTTATAATATACATAACAGTCTCGTCTTTGTCTCCACACATTCTACACTTGCTATTCTGTTGAAACTCATCTATTTTTGCTTAATCTATATACCAATTCGCTTGTTCTTTAAACTTCCGACTGTTATCATCTTGCAATGCCATCTGGTTAAAAATAAGATCGTGCAAATCGTCCAAGATGAAATTCAAAAATGTATATCCTGATTATTTGGTTCCGCCGAATTCTTATTTCTTATGAGTGTCGTCAACTCAGCTAAACAATGGACCATTCCGTTTTTTATTATAAAGTAATAAAAGAGAAGAAAATTATATGCTACACAGAAAAATATGTGAAAGAAAGAGAGAGAGTAGATGAAAGATGGAGAGAGGAGGTGAGCGCGTGGAAGCGATAACACTAATCTGTTTCAATCGAGCATGGTGAAAAGAAGGGAAAAAAATTTTAAAAAATAGACTACTTGTCTACTGCTGCGGTGAAGTATTTTCCTATTAGAATATACTAGCCCTCCTTCCCCCCCCAAAAAAAAAATGTTTTAAAAAAAAATCAATGAGGATCATGTTGCATGCTCAAATTTTGAGTGTATTTACCCTATGTAATGATGATTTCGGGTAATGTGACGTAGTTTCGGTTGCAGAGAAATAGAGACCTAATCTCCATTATTAATAGACTAGTCTACCGAACCTTCCAGTTCCAGGTTTAAACCAACCAATCTTTTTTCTTTTCTTTATTAAACCTGATTTTTTTTTTTTTTGACAATTTCTCGAAGATTCCTCCTGAAAATCATCAGAACATTTTTTTCCTGTTTTAATGCATCCTGCAGTTTTTAAAAGCGCAGTTGTGAGAATTGAATTAAAAAATAATGGTGTTCTTAGACGGCATCAGAGTATGCAACACATCAGAAAACGTCTTCTGTAAATGTTCATTTCACTGCAAGCAATTCATAATTGGACAACAAAAGTAGACGCAGAATTTCGTAAATTAACACAAGCACCAACCAGCTGGGGCTTTAGCATACACTGCACCCATCCGAGTGGGGCCACCTGTTGACCGAGGATGGCGACTCGTCATACTTAAGGATGGATACCTGGTGGCTGAGCTGTCCATAACATGCAACACTCCACTTTAGCCCTTACTTAGGCTAGACGGGTGGTCGGAGAGGTCCTCTCTGATCAACCGGGTGGTTACGTCAACCTCTAGCACCAATATAATCCTATTTTCCTCGTGGCAAACCCTCAATTCATTTTATCATATATGGAAAAGAAGGCGGAGGCTGAAGGTCTTAATGTCCTGGGTATGACGTTAAACTCTATCTTTCCAATTTTGGAGCCTGGGAATGTGGAGTACCCCTTCCAATTACTACCAGGTACACTGAGCCGGAGTGGAAGTACTTGTAAGTGTCCCATCTATGGGTTAAATAAAAAAAGTTAAAATGTGTTTAATATATATATATATATATATATATATATATATATATATATATGAAGAGTGTGTTACTTAACGGATAATATAGAATATCGTGTTAGTCGCAACTTCGACCGATAAAATAAGTCGCGGTTTTAAAGAATATGAGTGCTTAATACCTTTCTAGAGTTGATTTCTTGAAAAGTTATAGTCAGATAACCAATTGAATTAATTTCTTAGAGTTAACCCTGATCATCTTCATGGTGATAGTCAAGTAGGTTATCTGACTATACCTTTACACACACACACACACATATATATATATATATATGTATGTGTGTGTGCGTATGTTGTTTGTCTATTGATCTAATCATTTATTATCTGTGTGTTTCTGAGAGAAAGAAAAGAAGGAAAGATGTCTAGCAAACGAAGAGAACGTGAACTACTGATAGATTTATGCGTCTTTCGTTGTCTTTTTTAAGGTGTGTCCGTGCTGATCGCTGCGCTTAAGATTCATTTGATAAATGTGATTCCATGTCTTTTGAGTCAACGAATCAATCTGAAATTGAGGTTAGACTAGAAACGATAACGAATCAAAGCCAGTAGTCAAAAGACGGAAAAGAAAATAAAAAAAAATCGAAAACAAAACAAAAAACAAATTCCACCGATCGACCATTCTCTACATAAAGTACGATTAAAGATTATTTAAGACTAAAAGTATTTTTTCGGCTAACAGAGTTGCAATCGTTGCCTCCATTTAAAATCATGAGCAAATCGTGAAGTCCAATTTAAACAACTGATTGCTTTGGGAAAAGGCGTCTTCATTTTTGTTAAAGATTAACGCTTGATTTTCTATTTTCTATTTTTTTATTTTTATTTATTTATCTATGTATTTTTTTGTTGTATTTTTTGTCTTCCTCCGCTAATTGTGCATAAAGCAATCACTAGGCTGTCGTCTGAGATTTGGTTTTAGAATTAAAAAGAAAAGATTGTAAATGTAGGAAGACTTCGTTCACAGTGAAATTACATCTTTGATGTACAGCAGTGGCGCCATTTTCGATATATTCGATAATACCATGAAAGAAAAATAAGGGTACCCCGGGTAGTGAGAATAAACCGGGAAAATCAACGAATCTAAGATCATAGCTAAATATTAAAAGGTTCTGTTTCTATTATAATTGACTATAAAGACGTATCAACCCGTCTTGGGTTATTTTATGCCTATACATATTTAACAACCCCTACATATGATTAGGATGTGACACAAGTCCAATTTCTTGAGCTGAGTTTAACAGGTTAGAATTCAGAGTTTTATTTCTCCTAGCTTGGTTGCCTAAACAAAGTTTTTTTTTGCTAAGTCAGCACAGGATCCGTCACAAGCTCGCGTTTTTGGATTTTACGGCATGTCAACCCGTTGGGTCATTTTATACTGAAGACGTTTTGTTTTATTCATTCTTGATGGGTACTCAATTTTTTTAACCCAATTTTTTAGAGATATTTTTAAGAACTCTTTGTTCTAATTCACCATGGATGGGATCCTAACAGGTACTACCACTCCGGGTAAGAGTTGACCAGGAAGTAATAATGATGAAGGGGTATTCTACATTCCCCGAGCTCCAGAACTGGAGCTTCATAAGAGAGTTTAACGTCATACCCAGGACATAAAGACCCTCAGCCGCTGCTTTCTAGTACAATATATGATAAAGGCTTGGCGCTTGCTATATGAGCAATAGGGTTGGGAGATATCAATCATTAGTTTGTAGCAGTTTATTAATTAAATGTGCCTAGTTTGGAACAATGTCACTTGTGCGAGCTTTTAGTGAAGATCGAACTCGTTACACAGTCGTAACGGGTACTTTAATTGGTTAGCAGACCATTATCCCACAGTGATACGCCCAGTCTTGCTCTTAGTAGTAAAGTCTTGCACAATCTTCTTTGATTGTGTTTTGACCGGCCAATATTGGTTACCGATTCCAATATCACGACTAAAAGAAAGAAATAAGTAAATAAAGAATTTTTTTAAAAAGAATGGTGCGAAATCTTTGCCTCACAAGCACAATAACTCTTGTTTGTACTAAAGAAATCTTTTACCGTCATGATTAGGACGCGGCAATCCGCAAAGTGCTTTTTGTGTTTGTCCTTTGAAAAAAAAAAAAAAAAAAACTAAGATGAACGAGCAACACATGACTTTGGTCACGCCCGATTGTTGTCACAGACATTGAGGTCCTCTAAAATGTTACTTTCTTAATGTTATATCTTTTATACTTTAAAGTATTATATTTCTTATTTTTCTTATTTCTCTTTCTCTTTTACATTTTACATTATCATATATATATATATATTAGAAACTATAGCCAATATAACTCGGAGCCAACGTTTATTAGCATAGATTACAACAAACTACAGCCAGACAGCGAATATGGATGAAGGAAGATGGTATTTCACCAATCTTCTCAGTGGGTGGGGACCTGTTTGTCTTGGAAATCTATATTAAAAATGTTTTGCTTTTACCTACGTTTGAACCCCGACCTCTCTCACCGTTCGCATATATGTGTCTATTTCAGTATTTACTCAGCTTAGATAAGCGCAAGGCTAAATGGCAAAAAAAGAAGTGTTAGATTACGGTTGTGATGGCCACTTGTGGGGTGCTGTTTATATACGACTTGTTCATAACATACGGGTCATTTAAATAAACAAATGATCTTGCTCTGACCGAAGAAATCCGGATCTTTGTGGCGTCGGTAATGACGCATATAATCATATTTTCATAAAAGAAAACATTTATTCTTAAAGTTAAAATGTATTTGTCTAGTCACAATCGCAGTAAATATCCCATTTTCTGCTGGGTTAAGTTTACATAGGTTTGTTTTTATGTTTATACCATCAGATATATATATATATATATATATATATATATATATATATATATATAGTACAGCCGTGGGGGTGGCTTAAAGTCGGTATCAGACAATTAGCGAAGGAGGCTATCCCCTTTTCACTATAGCGCTAGACCAAGGAGATTGTTTTTGAGGCGGAGGTGGAGTGCCACACCTACCATCAGCTCCTTACTTTACTGCAGAGATCCCTGTGCTACTCATACGCTGAGTTGGCGAGGGCTGATATCGAACTAGGAACCTTGTGGTTTCTAGCCGAACGCTCTACCGACTGAGCTAACCCGGCCCTAATATATATATTTGCTGGCCTTTTTTTAATAGAATATTTAATTTTAATTTTTCCCCGTTGGACCCATAACACATTTTGTGTGTATATAATATATAATCAGTTTTATAATTTGCTTGAAGCATTGAGTTTATATTGGCTTGGTGATTGGTTTTGAAGGCTATCACAATGCAAGTGTAAAGAAAAATGAACTTATGATGTTGTTCGTTTAAGTTTGATTAATTATCTTAATATTTCAGATAAAAATTCCTACGTCAGAAGATTTCTGAAAGCTGGAGTCCTGGAACTGTTAACTTGTGGCTAGAATTTGTTCATCCTGTTGTATGCTTGATATATATATATAATGTTTGTGTATTTTGTTAAAATAAGACAAGGATGAATGTATATAGGTTTTCGCACAAGGGAACGTAAATATGGATCAAATACATGTAGAAATCGTCTGAAAGATTTTGAAACTTTCGGATGTATTCTTTTACCCAGGGCCTTCACCACAGACAAGATTCGGCGCAAGGTCAATTTTCTAGTGTTAATAGTGCAGGTTTGAATTCTAAGTTTTCCTTCTCTTTGACTGGTTGTTCTACCAAGGCTAAAGAGTCGCATCTATCCTATTCTTATATCGATACCTGGGGGATACGGATTAATGCCTTTCCCAGAAGCACCAACGCGAAGTGTGAAATGCAAACAGCTTCGTCCAGAATTTGAACTCTGGGCGCCGTGTCTATTTCTTAAGACGTTAACCGTCATTCATGCGCATAAAAAAACTATGGGATGTATCTCCAGCTATTATCAAGAATTAAAAATAAGACATTAAAAAAATAAAACCGATAAATTAGAACAAAAATTTATTAATCCAACCTTAAAATGAGGATATCTTAAAATAGGCCGCTGAGTATTGTACTATCTTATTCAAGGGGAAACATGGACCTTATACTCCCACCAAGAGCGGTGGCTAAATAACTTCTACCTTCGCTGCCTTAGACGTGTACTGGGCATCATCTGGAGGGACACGATCACTAACACAGCAGTTCTAGAGAGAGCTCAACTCCCCAGCCTGTACTCTCTACTGAGACAACGTCGTCTCCGATGGTTGGGTCATGTACGTCGGATGGATGATGGACGAATCTCGAAAGACATCCTCTATGAAGAGCTTACGGCTGGTAAAAGACAGATTGGTATCCCCCAGCTGCGATTCAAGGATGTCTGCAAAAATGATCTCGGATGCTTTGGCATTGTCCCTTCCAGATGGGAAAATTTGGCTCAAGACCGCCCTCGGTGGCGGCAGAATCTCCATAGAAGACTGTACATGTCAGAAGTCACCCTGATACAACATCATGAAACTAAGAGGTCCAGAAGAAAGCAACGGCAACAAAGCATCGGAACATCAACATCTACAGGGACAACCTACAAATGCAAAATCTGTGATCGAGAATGTTTTTCATCGGACTTCAGTCACAGGAGGCGCTGCAAATTCAGGGGCACACGAAAACTTTATCATAGTCTTTCGAGACTGAATTGCCAATGTATGTATGTATTCAAGGGGAAATAACAGATATTTACCCAACCCATTCACCATGGGTAATAAGTGACACATGGTCCCAAATATGGGGCATCTAATGAGGATCGAACTCGTTATTCAGTTGTAATGGATGCTTTGGAACTAGTTTGCTAAACATTACACCACGATGGGGCGCTGATTTTCACTCAACCCGATCGTTTTGGGTAGGATGATACACATCACAAGCATGGGGCATCCAGCAAGGATGAACTCGCTATTCACTAGTAATGGATACAGCAAGACTTGCTATCTAACCATCACATCACGTTGGGGTCCCCATCAATGGGTAATAATATCTTCTATATATTAATGCTCTTGTTCCTTAATCATTCCGACCGTTATCAACTTGTAACACGCTCTGGTTAAAAACAAACCCTCCAAATCGTACGAGATCAAATTCAAAATTTTAAATCCTGATTGTCTAGTGTCACTTATCCACCAAATTCTTATTTCTTATGAGTGTCATCACTTCAGCTAAATAATGGACCATTCCGTTTTTATTAGAAAGAAAGGGAAGGCAAAGGATATCCTACACAGAAAAATATAATAAGAAAGAAAGAAAGAGAGTAGAGGAAAGATAGAGAGAAGGGATGAGCGTGTGGAAGTGATAATGCTAATATGTTTCAATCGAACACAATGAAAATATGAAAAGAAAGAAAGAAAAAAGAGTGAGAGAGAGTTAAACCTAGATTATTATACTTTTTACATATTGAACTATTTAGCAATAGCTCTTAAGTAAACATACCAAACGTTGTAAATAATCAAATCATCATACTATAGTATACCCACAGGTCCTTGGGCACCTCTTGTGGTGTAATGTTTAGCAAGCTAGAGTAGCATTTCATTGTTAGCGAGTTCGATTCTAACTGGGTGCCTCATACTATTGTCCTGGTTCCTCATCTAAGCTAAGCTTAGTAAATAATTATATCCACAGGTCTCGCTAGTTTCCTTTATTCTGCATTGAAACTTTTATAACAACCACTGAACCATACTAGCAAGTATTTTCGGAATTAATTACTCTTCTCAGTCGAAAATCTGAAGCCAGGATTATTCACTTTACATGGACCAATCAAAAGAAAGAATTCGTTTTCAAAATTGGTTAATGCTGGCTGCCTTTTTTTTCTCTAACGCTCTGCACAGCTAAGCCTTTAATAAAGAATTACATACATTCCCAAACGACACCATTTCTAAAGACAATTGTGTTTGCTCAGTTCTAATCGGTTAATGAAAACTATGTGAGTCTGATTCAATAGAATTAACACTTCTTTTCTTTTCTTTTTTCTAAAGGCTTCCATAAAAGAAAACAGGTAATTTTAAATTAAGAAAAATAACAATTTGACATTACATTCACAATATTTTCGAATTATTTTCTTTAGAAACCGACAGCATATTGATAGTTTCTTCTTATTTATATTTGCGGTTTCAAATTGTTTTGTAGGTAAATAAAGGAGTGAATAAATAAAAAATAATTAATAAAATTTCTAATTATTTACATAGTCATCAGCGTTGGCGTAAATTAAAGTAGGTTATTCCTCCAATTAAAAAAGAAGTTTTGAAAAGCTGTCAACAATTGAATGCAGGAATGTCTGTCTTCTTGTTTCTCAGTGTGTCAGCGTGGGTGACTCGATGTGGGTCTTTTGTTTTGATTATGACGAAATTCCAAAAAGAAGTTTAATTAAAAATTTTCCAAGAATCTGCATTTAAAAAATCTCTTGTCGCCTTTGCTCTTCAAAGAAAGTAATCTGTATGTTAATACACGTGTTCCTTAATTGTACGACAGTTTGTTTTGTTTTACGGTATATCAACCTTAGCGGGTCATTTAATGTCGACAAAGTTTTGAAAGGTTCGTAGTGATAGTTTGTTAGAAAAAAAATGTGCGGATATATATATATATATATATATATATATATATATATAAGTAAAGTCGACGAGGCGGCCTAAAGTCGGTATCAGTCAGTCAGCGAGGGAGTCTATCCCCTTTTCACTAGCGCTAGACCAAGGAGATTGTGTTAGCATCTGAGGTGGAGTGCCACACCTACCATCAGCTCCTTACTTTACCGCACAGATCCCTGTGCTACTCATACGCTGAGTTGGCGAGGACCGGTATCGAACTATGAACCTTGTGGTTTCTAGCCGAACGCTCTACCGACTGAGCTATCCCGGCCATATATATATATATATATATAAATAAACAGATTCGGCAGTTAGACGTTTTCACAAAGCAATCTGTGGACTCACCCTCGAAGACAGAATGTCTAATGCTGACTTTTCACCATATGTAACATTGACGGAATGGAGAGCTTCCTCATAAAATCACAATTGCGCTGGGCTGGTCATGTTTTGCGAATGCATGATGACAGAATACCAAAGATTCTCATGTATAGTCAGCTTGACGGTGGTAAAAGAAACGTGGGTCGACCATTGCTCAGGTTTAAGGACAAGCTGAAAAGTAACCTCTCAGCTGCAAATATAGATTACGCTACTTTTGAGAGCACAGCACTCAACCGTAGAATGTGGAGGACTTTGTGTTACAATGGTATTAAGAATTTTGCAGCATCGAGGTCACCAAGCTGCGTCAAGATAGAGTATTGGCTAGTGTCCCCGCAATACATTCTAATAATCACACACTTGTTCTATCTGTGGACTTCTTTGCAAGTCATTGGCAGGGCTGAAATGTCACCTGCGATTAACACACAAGGTTAGATGAAAGAGGTTGTCTGAACCTCATACATCGAAATCGACGGGAGAGTCCATCATATATATATATATATATAAAATTATTGTTCAATTACTCATTTTTTATACAACCCCACTTCTTTTAGAAATTGTAATATCCTAAATGGTTTATATTTATGAAAAGTTCTTACAAATTACTTACTTGTATTTTGTTCGCACTGATCAAAATCGATAGACTCTAGCAAAATATGTTTCATTGTAAATCTCGCTTGGAATGTATTGCATATTGGGGATTCAGTGCGCTCTAGAAAATGATAACTATACGACAGTTATCATCTTGCAACACACTCTGGGTAAAAATGAGACGTCCAAATGGCCGTACAAGATGACTTGCAAAGATATAAATTCAGATTATATGGTATAGCTTATGTGTCGAATTCTTATTTCTTATGAGTGTTGTAACCTCAGCTAAATAATGACCATTTCGTTTTTATTATAAAGAAAGTAAGGTTTAAGAAGGGACATGCTACACCAAAATATAAGAAATAAAAAAAGTAGGGAAAATATAGAGGGGCTGAGTGCTGAAGTGATTACGCTAATCTGTTTCAATCGAACATTATAAAAAATATGAAAGAAGAAAGAAAGAAAGAAAAAAAGAGTGAGCGAAATTAAATCAAGATTATCATACTTTTTACGTATTAAACTATTTCGTAATAGCTGTTAAGTAAACATATCAAACGTTGTAATAAGTAAATTATCATACTGTAATATATCCACAGGCCCTGCTAGTTATTATTATTTCTTGTATGTCAAATACTTAACAAAAACCTAGATGTATTTTTTATATTAGCATCTTTTGTGGATGTGCAGGATATACACTCTTGACTAATACCACAGAGAATTCAGTATTGACTTATGGAAACCATGCCACACAGAAAAAAATATAAGAAAGCAAGAGAGAGTGGAAAAGAGAGAGAGGGGGGAAGAGAGAGGGGCGAAAAGAGAGAGGTATATCCACTGGTTCTGCTAGTACATTACCCCTCTTCTGACATGCAATTCCAGTACCTAAACTTTGCCCCCAACTGTTAAATGGTATATTATATTATTTGTTTATACTAGATTATAACGTGAAATTTCCATTGGTTCAACTAGTATATAATAAAGTGGATATTTGAGTGCTGTCATTCAACGACCTTTTTGAATGTACATTTACGATTTGAAGGCAGAAGAGAGGAATAGATTAAAAATAAAAGAAATAAAAAAATATCATGAAAACATTTTATGACAGATTGATTCGGATATAAGTTTTATGTTTCGATATAAAACTTGCTACACATTCATCCAACGTTACTTAATTTTAAAACGCAAGTCCCTCCACCCCCATGCACACACCTGCACACGTAAACATCATAGACGCACATGCACACAAATACACTGAGGCAAACAGAAAAACGCATACATTTAGAAATGTACACGGATATGCATACAGAAAAACACAAATACATACAGACACGTATATGCTAAATCGCAGAAATAGGCACACTGCTAACCAGAAACGCATACATAGACACATCAGCACACGCATACAAATACGTACACTAGTAAAAAGTGCACACAGACACATAACTTCAATGATCTGCATACACACACACTTATATATATATATATATATATATAGTGTAATTTTAGCAGCAAGTTATTATCTAGGCAGGTATTGTTAAAGAGCACACAATATTTCTTCTTTATGATCTTAAAGTTAAAAGTTCAAGAAAATATCCCATACTTTACCATGAATATATATATATGAATGATATCAAATATTTCCGGGATAGAATTCAATCAAAGTAGAGAACTCAATCGTACATATATAATTTTTTATGTGTATTATGTATATATATATATATATATATATATATATATATATAAACAACATACTTATTGTTGACTGTCTTTTATCTTAATGTACACGCAATTTAGACAGTGTGTAATAAACAGGAAACTCAAGTGGTAATCACGTGACTAACTTAGCCAGAGAGCAGACCCCCTAATTCATTCTCATGGCATCGATCAATATATTAATTGATTGATCTTAGCAGCAAGTATAGGATTATTCAATGCATAGGGTTAGGAATTGCATTCTTTCTACGCTCATATTTACATTTAATGTAGTTGTTTCCTAAGATGTTTTTTAGTTGTTTTTTTTAGATGCACAAGGTTCTATAAAATTCGAGTAATTTTTGAACAGATATATTTGACCGATTGATAGTAACTGATATCAAAAACTAGATCTAAAACTTGTACCAATTTTTTAGGAAATGACATCAAATATCGTAGACTAAAAACTGCACTGGAAAATCTTCAGTTTTGCAATAATGGGGGGGGGGCATATTTTTTATTTGAACTTTAGTTATAATCTCATCATTTAATTTTTATTTTGATAAAATAGAATGACAACATTCCTGTATATACAGAAGTTGTTAGATTTTCTGATCATTTTCTTTGCCAAATTTTGAAAATCCGAGGATTTTTCAGTGCATTTTAATCAACGATCTTTGGTTTCCAATTACTCAAAAATTGTTACTAGTTCAAGATCTAATTTTTGATACCAGTACTTAATAGACCAATATTTACCTATTGTGGAAGTCTCCGGACTTTCACATACGCAGCCCATCTGGGGGTCCAGTGTGCTTCGGCCACTGGATCAGGTTAAGTAATAAATAATAGCGTCGATCCCAGGTAATACCTGCCCCTTGGAGGCAGGCTGGGTTTATTGCCAAGCACCTGAGGCGCCCCTTGAATTTTTGTTCTTTCCCACCCATGAGCTTCGGCTTGTGGGTGGGCCCACGTTAAAACGAGGCCTTGTGCCCAGCCCATACAAGTGGGGTATAAGGCAAATACCCTTAATAGACCAATAAACAACTTTTACTGTTTCGTGTAATTTGATAATTTAAAAAGTGAAAAATTGACCTATCCTATTGAGTAATTTATACTTGAATATATGACCAACTGTACCGAGTAATAATAAAAATGTTTTTTGTTAGCTATAACGGCAATAGGGTCAGGACAACCATATAGTTCCTAGGGCTTGACATGTTAGCTAATTGATAGAAGGGGCCTCTCCTAAGCAAGGTCAAATGTTGAGTGTGTAGAATAATGGGAGATGATGGGGAGATGTAGAATAAACATCATACCCACTGTAGAAGCAGTTTTCCAATAACCATCGAATTGGCAAGACAAGTCATCAAGCAAGCCGTAACTCCAATACGGATTTCGCATTGTCGCAAGCCTACTGCATAATAGTAGGTTATTCATCAAGAACTTTAACATCACAGAAACCAAGCAGCCAATCATGACTCAAGAAATGGACTCACCAGATGCATGAATGGAGCATTGCTGAGTGCCATAATACCAGCTTTGGACACGAGTCAGTTGTTCTTAGTTAGTTTGTTGGCCTTGTGGTTGTTCTGCTTCTTCTTCAAACCCACAGTCTATAAACTCACTCCAACAGTGTTGCATGTTATGTACTTCCTAATGTAAAATAACATTCGACAATCAACTACATTGGGTGAATCACAGAGATACATTAGTGTGGTTAATAAAAGAAATATGTATGAAAGCCAAGGCAAAGACGTCAGAAGAACTAAGGCGTTGGTGTCATCAAACCAAGGTCGTTACTCACTGATAATTTATAATTTGTGTATTCTTCATGTTCGTTGTCAGCGAAATGAGAAAATAAATCAATAATGAGTTGTCCTGGATGGGATTTTTTCTTCAGCCCATTAGGCGACGATTATTCACTTAGATGAGATCGGGAACTCCATATTCGAAAAGCGCTCGACTAGAATAGACGAACCTGTTCAACAATAAAATTACATAAAGGATTATAATGTAAAAGTGTTTGCGTGTCTCGCGGCTTACATTGTAATGAGGGTTTCGAAGTCTTGGGTCGCCTCCACAAAAATCGATGAGAGCCAACTGAAAAATCGGGGGGGGGGAGCTGATGCAATAAAAGAGGTGGTGGCACACATGATACTGGATTTGTTACGATAAAGAAAATTTGCCTGATACACTCTCGATATGCAACGCTCTGTCGGTGGGGTTTTGAATTCACTTACTCAATCCCTGCAATCCTACCGAAAACGGAGTGCCCTGGGTATGACACGAAACTGCATCTGATGGTGAACCCCCAGTTCTGGGGTGTGTGAAGTACCCCTTCATTGAAAATGGAGGTGGTCTCCGTGGCGTAAGGCCTAACGTGCTGGATTGTTACATCGTAGTAATCGAGTTCAAACTCTAGTCGGACTATGACGTTCCCTTTCGTACTAATACATCTGAGAAATGTATGAACCCTATCATCCCCCAACTATGTGTTATATAGTACCACTCCAAATCTTCTACAAAGTTAGCTTTGGCATGAAATAACCCATGAAGGTTGACATGCTATTACAGAAAAAGAAAAAAGCCAAACCTACACTGAAATTACACCCAGATTCACTCTGACGTGTAGTGGTATTACCTATTAGTGTCCCATCCATGGGGAAAATAGATATGTTTAAAATTACTTTTATATGGAAATATAACTAGTGCGAAAAAGCATGAGAAACTTCACAAAATATATTCATATTCGGTTGGACAACCCTCTCAAGAAACAATTACACAAATTTCGTAAATATGAACGTGATTCCCTAATCTATAGACATAAAACGACTCTAGATGGATTTACACGCCGTTTAGCGTAACGTAAGAAATGGAATCGGAAACCCGTGTTCAATTCCTGGACGATGCTATTTCCGTTTCTCTTCGTACTGATGCACCTCGAAAGGACATGTACTCATATCTACAACTCCCAGCTATAGAAGCGGGACGAGGTTGTTTGCATTTCACACACTGCTTATACTCTTGGAAAAGGTATGTGTCCAATTATCCTTCCTCCAGCTAATGGTACATAGTAGGGCAGACTGGGATCTTTAATCTTGGTATGGAAATCTGTTGAGAAGAAAAATTCTGAATTCAAACCTGTTAAACTTTGCTTCAGAAATTGACCTTGTATCACACCCTACTCCACGGTTTGGAGATATATATATACCCAGCTATGGATAAAAAAATTAGATTAGACGAAGTTCTTTAATGTTAGTTAGGCAATCAGTCTAGAAAAAGAGCTCTTAACAAATGGCCTTGTGTCACATCATGCTTTTGGTGGACGGATTGGGTATACACATACACTTTCAACATAAATTATTTCTCTCTCTCTCTCTCTCTCTCTCTCTCTCTCTCTCTCTCTCTCATATGTAAAACGTAAAGTCGTCGGGTGGCCTAATGTTAGTATCAGCCAAACAGCAAGGGAGTCTATCCCCTATATACTAGAGCTAGATAAAGGAGATTATTTTGCGCCTGAGGAGATGCGCTATGCCTACTATCACCTCATTTTTCTCAGATTCTTGTGCTACCCATGCACTGAGTTTAAGAGGTCCGGTATCGAACTAGGAACCTTGTGGATCCTTGACGGGCGCTCTACCGATTGATCTAAATCGATATTCATCTGGTTATTAAGGTTTGGTGATTCAGAATATCTTAGACTAAACAACACTTTCCTTTTAATTTTTACTAAGATAAAATATACATTTAATGTTGGGCAAAAAATTATATATGTGCCATGTTGAACCAACGTTATTAAATGCCCTCTTCGACTTCCTTATGTTATATCTGATAACGACCTGGGTCGGCTAGACGAACTCTACTGCCCTCAAGACGCTTCACCTCTCAGAAAGATTATTTTTCTCGGTCACGGATGACCCGTTACCAACAGATATCTTCAGCTCGTCCCTGGCCGTGGATTCGAAGGAACTGGCCAGTTTCAACAAAATGGCCGACATCTCCGAATCACTGCCTTTTCATTTCCTGTTTCAGATTGAGTGCCGCCATTTTAAATATATTCGGTACGCCTGAAAATAGAGAAATAAGAAGGTTAGAACTAGGCGCATGCTATGTAACATTGTCCGCTAAACTAGATAGCAGGCATCGTCTGTATTTCATTGAGAAAATTAGGAATAATAATATATATATATATATATATATATATATAAAGTAGTCTGCGGGGCAGCCTAATATCGGTATCAGCCAAACATTGTGGGAGTCTATCCGTTTTTTCATTAGCACTAGACCAAGGAGATTATTTTAGAATCTAAGGTGGAATGCCACACCTACCATCAGCTCCTCACTTTATCACAGAGATCCCTGAACTATTCATACCCTGAGTTACCAAGGGCCGGTATCGAAACCGGAATTTGTGATTCCTAGAGTGACGCTATACCGACATATATATATATATATATATATATATATATATATATATACACAATTGCATATATACACGCATATGCATATACAAATATATATATATGCATATTTGTGACCATATATGTGTGTGTATGTATGTGTACATGAATATATATATATATATATATATGATATATACGAGTAATGTATGTATATTTATATAATGTATGTATATAGGTTTATATGCATGCACATGTATATACCTGATTATGTGTGGATATTTGATATATATATATATATATATATATGTTTGTGTTCATGTATATATACGTATGTTTATACATATGTATGACGATGTCTGATGATATGTATATACATATGTATGTTTATGTATCAGTATGTGTATTCATGTATATATTTATGTGCGTGTTTATGCATATATACTTATGTATGTTAAAGTATATATATATATATATATATATGCATATATATATTATATATATATATATATATATATATATATATATATACATATATATATATATATATATATATATATATATATATATATATATATATATATATATATATGTATATATATATACACTAAAATACATTTCTGACATATTAAACCTTAATTTTATATTGTTTATGCGCATCGTCTGCATTTTTCCCGCGTTAGGCTGCAAAATTACCATTTAATTATTAATGGCGACCTCACCGATAATCAAATCTGCACAATTAAACCCGCGGAGATTGTTGATGGAAAATAGTGAATCAGTGCACATTCTCAAATAAACGTTTGTGAATTTGCTATTTAAAAAAAATCGCCAACTGAACCCGGACTTTACTGAGACTCGATCATTTAAAATTTAAAAAGTATATAAAATGAGACGAGAAGAGGATCAAAGTGTAGTATCTGTTCCAGTAACAATGCTCTGATTCTTACCTAATCCACCCGGCCTCGGCTGGGGGTCCAGTGTGCTTCGTCCTCTGGACCGGTAAAGTACAATTAATAGCGTCGATCCCAGGGGGCCATCCCCTCCAGATCGACGCTATTTTTATGCGCCCACGTAAAAACGCGACCTTGTGTGCAGCCCTCATAACTGGGATGAAGCAGGAAATACCCTTCTTTACAGCAACTAGCAAAAACATGCGCCTATCCTGGCATAAGTATATAAGTTTTAATGTAATGAAATATATTAAATTAGCAGGACCTGTGGATATACACAGTACTATAATTTAAATGTTACAATGTTTGATATGTTTACTTAAGAGCTATTGCAAATCGTTCAATATGTAAAAAGTATAATAATCTAGATTTAAGTCTTTCTCAATCTTTTTTCTCTGTTTTTTTTTTTTCGTCTTTACATTATTTTCGATTGAAACAGATTAGTGTTATTGCTTCTGTGCGCTCACCCCATCTCTCTAACTTTCTCTTTCTTTCTTTCTTTGCCATTTTTTCTGTGTCGCATGTCCCTTTTCTTCTCTTTCTTTATAATAAAAATGGAACGGTCCATTATTTAGCTGAGGTAACGACACTCGTAAGAAATAAGAACACGGTAGATAAGCAACATCAAATAATCATGATTTACATTTGTGCATTTTATCTTGGGCGATTTGGACGGTCCCACTCTTAACCAGAGGATGTTGCCAGATGATAACGGTTGAACACTTAAGGAACACGTGTATTGTATATTAAATTAAAGACTCAAAATTTAAATAAAATGCATATAAAAATATTACTTGGTTATATTTTAATTGGTTTATATTAGAGATCAATAACACCAAGTAATTATTTATTAAACCCGGTTTTGTTAAAATCAGTATGCAAAATAACCACACCATATAAACGGACGCAGACAACACTTTCATACGGCGCTTTTACAGTACCCCAGAATTTTTTGAATGTTCCTTCCAAAAAATTATTTGACGAAAACGGTTGTTTATTTTCATGAGGGCAATGAGTTAAGAAACAGCCTGTTATCAACGTACATTGTATATCACCCCTTCCTTTGAGTTGCGGAAGAAGGAGGCTCAGTCAATGAAATGGAGTGAGTGTTTCCCCTTGCCTTCTGCTTTCAATCAACACATGGCTATAATTGAAAGTGACAATGACCGCTTGTGCCTTTTATTATTTGAACTCGGTTAGTAATAGTCTCTTTTCCTTTCCTTTTAACAAAAATGTTTTTTAGATATGTATTCATTTGGTTTTAGTTGATAATAAAGAAATTAATGATAGCAATCATCACTTTGTTCTGTTGATGCAGAAGAAGGATTTAAAGATTTAGTTGTCATGTGCGGTCCTCATGACAGACATATGTAATCCATGCGGCTCTAAGGGCTACTCAGTTTTATATGCCTGCTCTAGAATCACGCCTAGGCTCAGCAGTAGATATTCACCTTACATCCCACGTATGCAAGGTGTAACACAAGGTCCTTTTTATTATGGGACAACACACAAGCCGAAACTCATGGGATAGTTGGTGCAAAAAATTCATTTATCCCGTCGACATTCCTGCTTAAGGAAGGGGCACCGCAGGCACTGGGAAAATAAACCCAGCCCTGCCCATTTACATCAAGGGGGCAGGTGTTGCCTGGGTGGATAGTCCCCTAGGATCAACACTGTTTACT
>CM042137.1:120964388-121089388 GCA_023376005.1 Doryteuthis pealeii | reverse complement strand
GATTAAAAAAAAAAGAGATTTGATTGCGAAATACAGATTGTTTTCTTAAATTATGCCTGCTATGTTTGTGGAGTCTGGCAAATCTTCCTTTTTTTTTCTTTCCCCCCCCCCCAATGTTGTATATACTCGTGTATAAGTCGATCTCTTGTAAAGGCCAATCCATGATTTTTGGTAGCAAAATTATCAACTTTGTGAAAGAACCTTGGAAACCGACGGTAAAGCGAAGAAAAGAGGTATGTTCTTTTTAACTGTCAGCGTTCAATATATATATGTATATATATATATATATATATATATAAATTTGTCCGAGTATTGCTTCAAAGTTTTCGTCGGAATAGTATTATTCCAGTAATTTATTCAGAAGTGGTCAATATTTCATTAAAAGTAGAGCTTTAATAATACCACACACACGCACATATAATATATATATATATATATATATATATATATATATATATATATATACAGCTGAAAATTTCATAGGCTAATCAAGATACTGTAAGGGAATGTGACCAAATGTGGTTTACTTTTCAACATAGTCTCCCTTGCGGTTTACACTCATTTTCTATCGGTGTTGCAGTGCTTGGATCCAATTACTAAAAAATCATCAACAGTAAAAAGATGTCATCATATGAGTTTTTCAGCCTATAAAATTGTCAGCCCACTGTCATATGTATGTGTGTATATATATATATATTTCTTATTATAATGGGGATTCGGTGTCTGTAATCGAAACTACGTCACTGCTTACGTGACAATACATTCAGGAATTGCCTAAGTTTATCAATGAGTATTTAATTTATAGTCAAAATCATTATTATATAGAATAAATCTTATTCATTAATGATGTCTCTATGAAACTAAGATACCTTAACGCTATTCAGTTAATTTCTTCTTTTTTTTTCAATCTTAAATATGATATGTTCAATATTGTCTTTTTGTGACTCGTGATATTCTTACAGACAAAATAGAATGATATATTTCGGGTCATATGTATGTAGACTTAATGATTAGCTTTGTTGTTGTTTGTTTTTGTTTGTTTTGTTGTTTTTTCATTATTTTTTTATAATCATTTTTTTTAATTCAAATCAATGGTAACATATCTAGACATTGAATCACGCTCACAGTGTTGAAGATAAACGGATGTGTCATTTCTTTACCTTCTTTATGACGAATTCTGTTTCCGTGGGGAAAAATTCGGTCGATTTCAAATATTTTTTTCCAACTTTGGTTGAAGGCCTTTACTGTCTCTACAAACTTTGTAAATATTTTTTAATTTTTTTTCGTAATTATATTTATTCATTTATTTTTATCGATTTGATTTTTTTTTTTTTTTTAGTGAACTATGACATAAACAAACATATAAGCTCTTTCTCTCAGGCATGAATGTAAAAAAAAAAATATCATTCCATACTCGTGTACAGGTCGAATTTTGTAAAGCTAATTATAGTGAGAAAAAGCAAACAACGTTAGCGTCAACCTATACATGCGTATGTATTAATCCCATCCTTCCCCCACGGGCAGGATGTGACACAGTCAACATTAATCCAGTTTGAATTCACTTTTTTTAAATATATTTACCAACCTTTCTGCCCGAGTAGGATGTGACACAAGTTCGGTTTCTTAAGTGGAATTTAACAGGTTTTCCTTCTTCTAGACTGGTTCCGTAAGTTCCCAAATTTAAAGATCCCAGCCTGCCCTCCTTCTTATAGACTGATTGACAAACCAGGGTTAAAGTATCCAGTTTCTCGTACTAGTTTATCTATTGTTGGTAACAGATGGATGCATGCATGCCCTAGCCGAGGGCATTATCGCTAATTGAAGCGCAAACAAGTTGGTCCTGGTGAACAGATGGAATTATTGTTTGTTGTTTTGTTTTACGGCATATTAACCCTCTTCGAGCCATTTAATGCCGGATCGAGTCATTTTGATATCAGGTTCCTTATAGTGCCTACTGTTGCTTAAATGGTCACCTGTCTAAGAATTTAAAAGGCTCAGCGCTGCTTAATTTCGGTGATCTAGCGGGAACCGATGCACAGTGGGCTGAGAGTGCCAAAATATGGAAATTTGGGCATAATTTTTTAAATATTCAAGATGAGACTCTCAATGAGACCTCATTAGAAACGTATTTTGATGGCCTTTGTAATAAAAAAATTATTTTTCAAAAAGTATGGGGGGGGGGTCTTGGCCCGAATGGCCATATTGGACATTTTGGTCTAAAATCACTATTTTGGGCATAATTTGGCTAAAAATTGTCCTCTGAGGGTAAATAAGGGTTCGTTGGAAGCGTAATGATATTATCTTTGCAATTTCCAAAATGTTAATTTTTAGAGGGTTCGGGTCCGAATTACCATATCTGGGCATTTTGGGAGGGATGAATTTTCCTTTATATTTCAAGTCCCAGCCTACTGTGCGATGCTTTCAACGTGATTTGGCTGTAAGAAATTGTTGAAGACTTTAAAATCATAACCTAGGTTTTAAAAGATGAAAAAAGTTGAAAAGTGGATATTCGAACACACAGACACGAATTTCTGAGGCCTCCTGATCTGACTGCTGATTAGTCCTTTTTGTTTGGAGTAGGAGTAGACACATAAAGAAAGTCCGATAGAAATGTTAGCAATTTTTTTTAACACCCTGTACATTTTCCTTGAAAGGAAGAGTTGGTGTAGATTCAGTTTTTAAATTAAAAAAAAAAGGAACACTGATTAAAGAAAACCAGAACGTTAAAGGGTTAACTGGATCCCAGTCGGTAAGGCTACGTTCAAAATCCACAGGTGATCTTAAGTATGTACAGTAATCAAAGGAATCATCTATAATATTTTATCTTTTTAAATTTTTTAACAAAACTACATCCCGCAAATTGCGGTTCTGTCATGATATTTATTTTTACCAGCGCGGTAATCGAAAAAATTCTTGAGTTTCACATCTAACACTTTCCACGTGTTTTTTTTTCTCTTCTCAATTTACCCATCAATATGTTCCATTCCTTTCTCTCTTTTTTCCTCTTTGATCTCTCTCTTTCTCTCTCTCTCTCTCCTCTCTCTCTCTCTCTCTCTCAGCCTCGAAGAAGGTCACAAATATCCTGAATATGTCACTTGGTGGCATTATGTATTTTTTCCGTGTTAATTATCTTGCCTGGATTTAACCATGTTTAAGTTTTATTTCTCTACGTCATAGGTGAGTTCAATTTATACGTTGTTTTTTACACGGAGAGTAGAGAAGTTATGTTGAGAGGGAGACTTATACAGCATTAGAAGAGGTTAATTGCAAAAATTAATTAGACTCTTGTTATTTACTTCAACTGGTGCCCTCAAAACCGTACGGTCTTAGAGGTGTTAACTCCACTATAGCTTTCTTGTATATTCGGTTTTGCTTTATATATATAAAACTTTTTTATCTGAGATAATTCCAAGCGTTACATTTGATATTCTTATAATCGTAGTAGTTATTTACCACTCTATCGTGATTTATTGCTATATGACAACATTTTTTATTTTTAGTCACTAATATATGTACTTATAGAAAAAATTCCCTTTGTTATAATTTTTTACAATGATTAGTGATTTGGATATTTATTTCTTTATTAATAATCAATAACACAAGCACACACAGACATATCAAGTAGCAAATTATATATCACTATTTCAAATTACACAATATCAATAGAATTTTTACAAATAAAATAAAAAAAATTTTCACAATATATTTTACTTTTAATAATAAAGGTTCAGATTTATACTTTTAAGTGGAAAAGTGAAGGTGTAGCGGTTGGTTCTTTTATAAAATTAAATATTTAAGAGGGGTTCAATTAGAGATATAGAGGTAGAGAAAACGATTTAGTTTCGAGTTATCACTTCTCAGTTTTCTGTTCACGACAAAATTATTTCTTTAATAGATATAAAGGTCAGGATTTTTACTTTTGAATATTTAAGGAAGCTTGTTTATTCAAGGCTAATTTTTTTTTCATGTTCTTATTTAAATATTATACCAAAAATTTATAGTGGGTAATATTTAACAAGCCAAGGGTATAACATTTACTTTAATGATTGATATACAATTTCCTCAGGTTCATCCTATTCCATCTTTATACTCGTGTTTTGGAGACATAGGGATTCAAGAAACTTGGGGCCTTCTTTTATACCATGGGATGGGGTTAACCAGTTCTAAGGAAGAGGAATAAAAACTCTGATTTGCAAAACCTGGTTGAACTCCGCTTAAAAATTGGACCTTGTGCCGAACCCGTGCTTGTGCGGTAGGTAAGGTATGGAATTAATAATAAAAAAAATAAGAGCTATCAGATAAAAGGAGGGAAAAAATACAGTAGTAGGTTCATTTAAATCAAAAACAAAATATAAATATAGAATCTAAAATTCATAATCTTGGTTCATATATGAATAAAAGATTTTAATTATTAATATATTTAATATATGAGGAAAAAAGGGCGACTAGGGATAAGGTGGTAGGAAAAGTCAGTAAGGGAAAAGAAATAAGAAGACTCGTTAAATAGACTATGCGGAGTATCAATTCCTAGACGAAGCTGTGGCATTTCTCAATTACCGCTAATTACCCTTGGAAGGTATGATCCATATATTCTCCTCCAGCTATGGGTTAAATAGTAGGTAGTTTGGATTTTCTTTTGATATAGAAACATACTGAAGCAAGGTCCATTTTTTTGAAAAATGTATAATAACAAAATCTAAGAATTCTAAGAATAGGGGCAGACTTGGGGGCCCAATTTTGGCTAGTTGTCATTTTGCTGCGAGTGCGGACAGTGCAGGCTAGACTAAGTCAGTGACACTCCAGTTGCTACAACTTCGGGAGATTTGTGCATTATTATTCACTCTTTTCTGGAATTTCAATGGAGATTTTCTTGTTATGGAATGGCGTTGGGATCGGTGTGGATTGGTGTGTTTTTGTGTGGTATCCATCTCCTTTGAATTAATTTTGAAGCAAGCAACAACATTTAAGAATTTCTCTTTTATTGTTGTTTGTTCAGATTTATTGCTATTCCTTTTTTTTTTTTTCTTTTTGTTTTTTTTTTTTTTGTATTATTTCATACTTTTTTTGCTATGGGATAATGTCACATCTAATTCAGACAACTTGGCCATCAAGAGTGATTGTATAAGTGGTCTCTACACAAAGCCTTTCAACATATAATCAAAATCCTTGGTAGGTTGAAATGTTCATGTGGGTGGTGTAACTGAACCCTCATACGTCGGAAAATCACGGGAGAGGTCCATTTATTATATACAAACACCAAACGCCCTAATCCCTAAAAAGTAAAGGTCGACGGCGGAGTGGCCTATGTCGTATCAGCCAAGACATCAGGGAGTCTAGGCCACCCCGCCTAATTTACTGCCAAAATAGATAAATTTGTGTCTTCTTTCGCAGTTCTTATTTTGTTTTGAGTTATATCTCATTTTTTTTTTTTAAAAAACACAAAACATATTATTTATCAAAATGTTTCATGTCACAACTCTATTTATAACTCTTATATTTAGAAAGAAGGAAAAATTTAGACATGAGGGTAATTGATAAAAGAGCTTGGTATTGTCTATTACCACAGCTCGCTACTTTTCACTTGACAGAAACACCAACTTTTCGAGTCAGTCATATATAGCCTGAAAAAAGAAGGACAATTATTAAGATAAAAAGAAATTGTATAAAAATTTAATAATAAAAAAGGATTGAAACGAATTCAAGTTGGCAGCACGTATTTCAAACAGAACGAATCTATAACAAAAAATATTACCAGTTTATCCCTGTTCTATCACTTATATGCCGAGTTGGTGAGAGCTGGTATGTGACCAGGATACCTTGTGGTTTCATTTAAGATTGATAACGCTTTTACTTATTACTGGCGTAAACCGTTCGTAAACATTTTATAATATAGACAAACTATTATTAATATATTAATGTCCATCTATTGTTTACTAATTAATAAGACTTGAGTTCTTCTTGGTGATTGTAAGCAATTTATACTATATTAGAAATTATAACATTTACAGTGTATTAATGGTTATCAGTTAAATGTTTAAACCTCAGGAATATTACATGAGAGTATGCACTAAGAGCAGCTGACAAAGGTGGATACAGAGAGACTGTTATTATTAATGAAAATTACAAGTTGGGCATCGGATTTCGACAATTTTTCACTTCGGTTATCCTCACGAATAAGCATCAGCTACTTTTCGTTAAGTTCATCTCCTCAGCTGCAGGCTATTGAAATGAGAGGCATAAACGCTGAAATATGGTGTCTGTGGATGATTATATAAGTTTGACGTAGGAAGTTGGTCTTGGGTTTATATAATTTGTGAGAGGAGTTTTCAGTTTGGTTCATGAAATACAGTCGCAAAATTAGGAAACAAATATGTTCAGACCATTTATGTTGGCACTACTGATCAGACTATCTGACAGTATCATAGCCCTAGAGGTGAGAGTATACACGGGAAGCCTATAACTTAATTATTGGTTTATCTTCAATCCAACGACATTGTGTTTCCAGCGCTATTCCCTCGCTCTAGATGACTCTATTACTATATTAATAGATTAATTACAATCTCTCTTTCGGTAGTCGAGAGGTTCACATGCCAATATCGAGGAGGGCAATTTGGTTCCCATTAACCAAAACAACTTTAGAGGGAAGCCAAGAGATTGCTTACCTTTGAAACTTTCAGGTCATTCCAGACATTTCACGCAATGAATGGTGTGGAGTAGTCATTTGAATTATATATCGGTTCTCCTATTGTCTTACCAATGTACCCTGTGTGGCCTAAATATTTTATAAAAGTCGACTTTCTATCACACCTATCGTAGGAGTTATATGGGTAATATAAGTTAGCTCATTGCTAGGAGACGTACATATCACTTTTGGTCGAATCATACAACAGAGGTTAGACCACTAGTGGATAACTATATCATCAAATGTTCTTAAGCTCTTGAGGTTCAAATATTTATGTTTCGGAATTCGGCAATATTCTCACAACCATCAGAGGAGTGGGTCATTTAATGGCCGCAGATAACAACCGATAATGGCTCGAAATGAAATATCTAATTCTTATTATTGAATTAAGTATCAGGAATTTTACTTTTTTATAATATGCAGCAATTTGTTATGGTTATTTATACTAGCAGTGCTACCCGGCGTTTATTCTTTATTTAATTTATATTTATAAATCCAGGATTTGAAAAGTTCAGATAAAACTTTCTTATGAATAATCATGAATTTCGGACTGTTGTTCACATCTTTATTGTGTATAAACACAACGTCCTCAAGCTTTGTTTTAGATGTTTTTATTCATTATGCTAATTACCTTAAAATAAGACATTTCAGACGATTACCCATGAATTGAATCGCAGTTTCGGAGCTCAATCGTTACTGCTCCCTCAATTGAGGTCAGAAACTTCTCATTTGAGTGAGTGAAAAAAGGACATGTGATACAGAAAAAATATAATAAGAAAGAAAGAAAAAAAGAGATGCGGGGAAAATAGTTTTCCTTCTCCTAGACTGGTTACCTATCCCTGGTTAAAGAGACCAGTATGCCCTGCTATCTACCCATAGCTGGAGGGAGAATTGGATTCTTACCTTTCCCAAGCGTATTAGCGCCATGTGAAATGCAAACAGCTTCGTCCAGGAATTTAACTCGGGTCAACGAGTCCATTTCTTACGACTCTAACCATTAGACCACGCCTCTCTCTTTCTCTCTAAGTCTGTCTCTGTCTCTGTCTCTCATATATATATATATATATATATATATATATATATATATATATATTATATATATATGTAAAGTATTGCATTTGGTCATGCTTCGTCGGTTGAAATGCTAAATTTCTGTAATCTTTTAATAGCATTAAATTGTTAAATGAAAAATGTTTCCTTTCTAAAAAAGAAAAAAAAACTTTTCAAAACCAGTCAAAGAGATTAAAGAGAGTAACTTACATTACATTCCTTCTCACCCAAAGACCGCAATGCCCCTTGAAAATTTTGGCAATAAAAGCAGATTGGGTGCATTTAAAATATTTATTACTAATACTTTCTGCCGAGTACTGCCCCTAATAGATTGAAATAAAAGAAATGGGTGTCACAGACAATTAAATAAAAGAACCATTGGTGCTAATTGGTTGAATACATAATGTGCGTGTATTTTAATTTATTCAGTAGCGCTTCGTGAGTGTTAGTTTCTCGTCTCTGCGATCATCTGTCCCTGGTTTGATTATATATATATATATATATATATATATATATATAGGCATATATACTCTCTCTCTCTCTCTTATATATATATATATATATATATATATATATGTGTGTGTGTGTGTAAAAATGAAACTGGAAGTGAACCGACGGTATGTTGGAAAAATGAATAAAGGAAAGGAAGTATAGAATGGATAATATAGGATATTTTAATCAATTTTACTTACACGTGTTTCGGCCAGGATTTTATCCATGTGTACATTATTCAAACTATTATTATTTTTAAATAATCAAATGGAATGAAATAATAATAATAATAGAAAAATGTAGAAATGTTCTGCACACAAAGAAAATTCGACCTTCATCAGAGTAAATCCTTATTTGAAATAAAATTCGTTGGAAAAAGCGACGAATGTTTGAAATGATCTAAAAAGAACTTTTTAAAAAAAAAAAAAACGCGACCGAGAAAGACCGTTAATGACGTCATATCGAGAAAAGTAATTTCTGAACGCAGACCTATGCCATTCTCTTTTTAGTCAGACCGAGAACTTTTCACTTCCCAGTTATAGATATTGAAATGTGGAAAAATATAGAAAAACAGGAGGACTTACAAAGGATGCATCTTTTTAAATCTTGATGTTAATGTTGAAGTTATAACGTTTCGGTTTTTATAACTTTATTCAGGACATATGGTAAAATCTTCTTAGATAATGAGATATAAAGAGACTGAGATAGATAGTTATGAATAGACACCCCTACACACGCACACACACACATACACATACACATACACACACACACACACACATAATATATATATATATATATTATATATATATATCAACCCCTCCACATGAGTAGTATGTAACACAAGGACTTTGTTATTGTATGACATTAACTATTTATAACAAACTTATTTTTAATAGCGAAATGTTTTTTTTAAAATGTATCACGGCCCACTAATATATAATAATAATAATATATACTAGGGTTTGTGTTGTAAAACAGCATAATTTTTTACAATTCTTTTTTTTTTTTTTAGTATACCATTTTTTATCATTACATTTAAAAATATCAAAAAAACAGTTTATGTACTTTTGTAGAGTTTTGACATTTTTTGAAACACTCATATTTACTATAAAACGAATCGGCCTGCTAGAATTCTGCCCGTTTATGTAATATGTGGGGCCTTATATATTAGTGGGCCGTGAATGTATTCATAAAAAAGTAGGATATCTGAGGAATTCGTTTTTTTTTCTTTTAATGATTTTCTCGCATATAAGTCAAAGACAAAACTAATTTAATTGAATCTACATTTGTCGATCATGTGATGAGGCAGCAAATATGTCTGCTTGTATTCAGAATTCATTTTGGCAAAAGGTTGCCAAAACACACGCATCGATGGAGAGAAAATAAAGTGGAGGGGTGGAAGAACATGCTAGAATCTGGGAAATGGGTGAGTGGGTGAGAAATAAATTAAGTGCATCTTGGAGAGGGGGGAAGAGAGAGAGAGAGAAAAACAAGCACCATTGGCAAAAGGACGTGATAAAAATTGTAAAGCATTTAGGTTGGAAGAGAATTATAGAGAAAAGTAAAGAAAGAGAGAGAGAGAGAGAGAGAGAGAGAGAGAGAGAGAGAGAGAGAGAGAGAAGCTACGGAAAGAGTGAAAAGTCGTTGAGCGAGGGAGAGGCTATAAAGAAAGAGTGAAAAAAACGGAGAGAGAGGAGGAAGCTACAGAACGAAGTGAAAACACAAAAGGGGAGAGTGAGAGAAATCACAGAAAGAAGAAATGAAAACTCGGAGAAAAATGGAGAGGTAAGGCTACAAAGAAACTGAAAAAAAGAGAGAAAGAGGGTGGAAACTACAGAAAGAAGTGATAACACACACACACACATACACACACACACACACACACACAGAGGGGGGGGATACAGAGAGAGGATACAGAAAGGAAAAGTGAAGAAACAGTGAGAGGGGTTGGGAAAAGCTATCGAAAGAATAAGAGAAAAACACAGACTAAGCTACAGAAATAAAGTGGGAAAGAAAAACAGGAGTAGATAGGTAGGGGCAACAGAAATAGTGAAAAAGCACAGAAGTTACGGAAAGAAAGAAAGGGAAAATTCAAGGAGAGAGAGAGGGGGGGCAGGCAGCTGAAAGAAAGGGTAAAAGCACAGAGAGAGAGAGAGAGAGAGAGAGAGAGAGAGAGAGAGGGGTAGGAGGAGGAGGAGTAGGGAATAGGATTCATCGCATCTGTCCCATAACAGGGTAAGATAGGAAATAATGAATGATAAGATCTTGGATGAGATTAACCAGGCTCCCCTAAGGCAAAGAGGACGTGAGTTCGAATCCCACCGAGGGCTTATCCTTTATTATTTCCGATCTGTACCGTTTCCTCTTTGTCGTAGATTGGCATCCGGGGTGGATTACCTTAACAAAATAAATGAATAACAAGGAACAACAACACCTAAAAATTAAAGATGCATTGTGAAAACTAAATAATGGCTCCTGGCAACAGTTTTTTTTTGCATAATTTTTGGGAAATCTTGTCGCTTTGATGTTTATTAAAAGCATTCACCGAGTTCGACAAGAAGGTTCCCGAGTTCGACAAGCCCTGTCGGTTGGGAATTTAGAATACACTGACTTGCACCTCTGAAGAGAGGTAACCCCCCCAACATACACGCACACACTTGTTTGCCGTGCGTAGTGACCTGTGATGTTTAAGTACGGAATCCTGGAATCTGAGCAATCCATGACATGCAACACACTACTTTGGTCCTCACCCAGGCTAGACGGGCGGTCGAAGAAGCCCACACCGATTAATCGTCTGGTCACGTCAAGCCCTAGCACCTATATGATTGTCCCAACCCTATCGCCCTTATGACAAACTCCGAACTCTTTTTATTATGTATGTGCTAGAAAGCGGTGGCTGAGGTCTTAACGTCATCGGTATGACGTTAAACTCAATCTGATGGTGAGGTTCCAGATCTGAAGGGCTGGGGAATGTGAAGCACCCCTTCATCATCATTGCTCTCGGGTCCACCCTGACCTGGAGTGGTAGGACCTGTTACGGTCCCATTTATGGGTTAGATAGAAAATAATGTTTAAAACAAATTGAGTGCCCATCATGAATGAATTAAAAAAAACGTATTCGGTGTAAAATGACCCAATGGGTTGACATGCCGTAAAACCCAACCAACCAACCGAGTTCGAAAAGAAACTCCCGAAGAGAGTCTAAAAATCTTATACAAAATATTCAGATAGTTTTACTCGTTCAGTTCTTTGACAATGCCGTTTGCATTTCATTTAGCGCTAATATCATTGGGAAAGGTATGCATCTACTTATTCTCCATCAAACTATGGGTTAATAGTGGGACATAATCGATTCTTTAACCTTGGTACAGCAATCTGTCTAAGATAGGAAAAACTCTGAATTCAAACCTATTAAACTCCATTCTGAAAATTGACCTTGTGTCACTTCCGGCTAGAGGGGTTGGATATATACATAAATAAGTATCTTGCTTCTTTTGCTTAACCCCAGTTAGGCGGATGTCATGTATTTACCCACAGTCAAATATGCAGGCTGAAACTCATACTCTGCAACCTTTACATGCTGGAACATTAGAAAGACTAGTAAAAATATATGCACTCCGGCACAAGTAAAGTTTTATAATATAATTAAATGTTATATTGAATTAAAAAGACTAATGAAATTAAATACGAACACAAAAAAGATTAGAATTATTTTTACTTTACATATTTTTTGTATTGATTTCGATATAATTTTTTTTATATTGATTCCAATATAAAATTATACATAGGATCGCTTTAAATACGTTCGAGAATAAAGCAATAGTATTAGAAATCAATCAAACCAAGTAATTAAAACATAAACTGGGTTTTGTTAAAACCAATATGCAAATTATTCACACCATATATTATATAAACAATTATTTCTTAATCACACATATTGCAAGATTTTGAAGGCATTAAAAATATGGATCGTTTTGAAGCAAATACATTTTAATATAGATATTGTTAATAAATGAGATGCTAATTAGGGTTAAGTAATGATTATCTAGTAATCATTGAGAATATAACGTAAATAATTAAGGAAAATGTGACGTTGGTGGTGACCTAGTTTCTTGTGGCATTAGATGCTAACCATTATATATATATATATATATATATATATATATATATATTTGAGTTACGGCAGCGTGTACATGGAGTCAACACCTGGTTACTGATAGCTTTCTCGCCTATGCGATCTTCAGGTTTGGTCTGAAGATCGCATAGGCGAGAAACTCTCAGTAACTAGGTCTTGATTCCATGTCCACGTAATTTTAACTCAAATATAAACGCTCTATCAATGATAATCAACACTATCTGCTTATAAATATAGCACACATATTATCCAATATATATAATATATATATATATATATATATATAGTGTGTGTGTTTGTTTTAAGAGAGATCAAGGGAAGAAGAAATAGATATACTCTTTTATGATGCTAAGTACACGACAATATTTACGTCATGACTATCAATCAATCTGTTTATCGATTGACAGATCAAATGCATGAGATACATCAAAAATCGTTATATATATATATATATATATATATATATATATATATATTCATGAGTCTTAGAAGCAGATGAATGGTTGGCTACATTGTTTGATTAGGTAATAAGACCGACACTTCAGAGTAGATCATATACATACATATATATATGTACAACTTGACAGAGTATTCTCTCTCTCTCTCTCTCTCTCTCTCTCTCTCTCTCTCTCTCTCTCTCTCTCTCTCTCTCTCTCTGAGAGAGAACGAACGGGCTTGTAATCCTGGAAATGAATATATGGAACCTCATTTGATTCTGTTGGGACTTAGATCGGCTTTTTGAACGCCAAACAAGCGAAACAAAGGCAAGGAGAGAAAATGAATTTTGTGAAAAAGTAAACAAAGTAAAACAAAAAAACAGAAGAAAACTAAAGAGAAGGAAAAATAGAGGCAATAAATAAAAAAAAAAAAAGATTAAAAAAAACCTGATGGAAGTGGCTTAAAACCTGGTAGAATAAAACAATCGAAATGGAAAAGATGGATTGGTGTGTGTGTATGGGGGGGGGGTCGGTACCGGAACCGGAAAACAAAAGGCTAAATTGAAAGAGAAAGACAAAATGGAGGGACATCAAGAGAAGGTCGCTTGGGACATTGAAAAGGCGATTTGTTTCTGTATGACGGCTGTCTTCTTCGACATGTCTGACTCACTGTTTCTACTTTTCACTCACTCTCTTTCTCTCACTCTCTACCTTTTCCCCCTTCCCTCTCTCCTTCCTCCCTCTCCTTCTCTCTCTCTCTCTCTCCTCCCCTCTCTCTCTCTCTCTCTCCTCTCTCCTTCTCCTCTCTCTCTCTCCCTCTCTCCTTCTCCCTCTCTCTCTCTCCTTCTCTCTCTCTCTCTCTCTTCTCTCTCTCTCTCTCTCTCTCTCTCTCTCTCTCTCGCTTAAATGTGTTTTTATCATAGTTCCGGAATTTTTCCCCTTCTTTTTTTTTTTACTTCTAATACTTTGCATCTCTCTCTCTCTCTCTCTCTCTCTCTCTCTCTCTCTTTATTCTTCTTTAAATTTATTTTTAATTCGCCATGTTTCACCTTATTATGTTTGGTCTCTCTCTCTCTCTCTCTCTCTTCTCTCTCTCTCTCTCTCTCTCACTCTCTCTTTTCTTCTCTCCTTTCTTCACTCTCTCTTTTTTTCTCTTCGACATTCTCTTTTTTCTTTCTTTCCTCCATACACTCTTTTTTCTTAATAGTTACTCTTTTTTTGTTCTTTTTGTTCCTCTAATATAATTTTTAATCGTTTTTTCTTCTTTTTCTTTTTGTAGATTTATCTTATTCGAGTTCATTTTTTACATTTTTGCTTTCATATATATATATATATATATATATATATATATAATTATTATTATTATTTTCATTTTCTTCTTACTTTTTACGCTATTTCATTATTTCATCCGTACGATCGTCATTTTATTTTTTCTGCTGTTTATCATTTCGATTTGTTTTTGTCTTGTTTTTTTTATATTTTTTTTTTTGTTTTTATTTTTATTTTTTTTATTCATTCACTCATTCTTTTAATCAGTTACATTTGTCTTATTTTTTCATACCTTATTTCTTTTCTTTATTTCTTCTCTCCGTTTTCATTTTTCATCCTTTCATTTATTCCTTCCTTCCTTTTTTTCTTTCTTTAAATACGCACGAAACATAAGAAGTATTCAATCACGAATAAAATGCCATCTTGCTCGCCGTAAATATTCAACAGTCTTATTCAAATTCTGTTTACATCACTGTTCTTTTTATATTAGAAATTTAAAAGAAAAAAAAAAAAAATAAACGCGTTCATTTTAAAAGCATATCAACTGGGGAGAAGGAATATATTATATCGACAGAAAAATTGCTTTATAAGTGAAAAATGGTTATATATATATATATATATATATATGAAGAAAAAGTGGAAGTAAATCCGACTTATGTAATATTGTAAAAATTGAAAAAAAACCACAAGTTTCATTAACGAATGATGTTTAATAAGCCTCTGATGCAGTGTCTTGTTTTCATTAATAATTATTTTTTCCTTAAACCAACGAAAGCCCTGATGAAGGTTTGTTAAAACAGACCAAAACACTGCAGCGTATGCTTATTAAACATCATTCGTTAATGAAACTTGTGTTTTTTTTCAAATTTTACAATATAACACACACACACACACACACACACACACACACACACATATATATATATATATATATATATATATAATGTGTGTGTATATACGAGGGTGAGTCGAAAGGTAATGCCATTTTGTTTGGGACAGTATAATTACCAGCACATGAACATGTATCATGCATCAAAATTAAGCTGGTCCTCTGTGGATACCTAGTCACCGTTTCTCTCAATAGCAATGTTCCACCTTCGAATGAGAGCATGTATCCCTGCCCTGTAAAATTTCTGTTGACTTTTCTTTGGGCCACTTCTTCACTACAGATTTCACTTCCTCCTCACTGGAATATTGTTCCCTCTCAAACCCTCTTCATGGGGCCGTTTTAACGATTGGGTTTTACTTGAAATAAATTCTATACGCTAACCGTGCATGATTAAAAGGGTACCCATCCATTATGCAACATAACGAGCCTTTTTTTTTTCGGACATTATATTTCAGCTCACATCCTTCCTGAGTGCTCCAATATTTTGACCTTGTGCCATGCTACGCAAGGTTTTATGTTTCTATTATATCATAAGTTTGACAAATTTCTCTTTAAATAGATTTAACATAATTTCTGGTGATTTATTTTTATTCTTTTTTCCCCAGTTGTTAGTTTTTGAAAGTTCCGATCGAAGATTCCCGGGAAAAATAGTCTTATCTTCTCCGGGAAAACATTGGATTTTTTAAAAGTGAAATTTTAAGGCGTGATGCTGGAAAATATAGGAAAACAATTGTTTTGTTCACATTAAAACTACATTTTTTTTATAGCAACGAGTTTTCGTTATTTTTGGTTTACTACATCAAAATCCCAATACCGCATCTACAAACGTATGAATTGTTGTTCTCCTTCACCCCCTCTCTCTCTCTGTTATATATATGTATATATGTATATATATATATATATATATATATATATATATATAAGCGAGATACGTGTGATCCTAAATATAATAGACATATATATATTTGTCTCTCTCTATATGTGTGCATGTCTCTCTACCTACCCCCTCTCTCTCTCTCTCTTTATATATATATATATATATATATATATATATATATATTGCGCTCTCCTTATATATGTGTGTGTGTGTGTATCTCTACCCTTACCTTATTTCTATATCTCTCTCTATATATATGTATATGTGTGTCTGCAATTTTTTCTTTTGTTCTATCGAAGTTCAACAATTTACACACACACACACACACACATATATATATATATATATATATATAGTCTGTGTGTAAGGGAGATGCAGGGATATATGGATAGAACTAATTATAGATGCTGAATGAAAATGAAATTTGTGGGCGTCGATAGAACAGATACAGCAAATGATATATACACATATATCTATCTATATATATATATATATATATATATATATATGTATATATATATATATATATATATATATATATATATAGAGAGAGAGAGAGAGAGGGGAAAGAGCGAGACGGTGAGAGACATAATATATATATATATATATATATATATATATATATATATATATGAAAGAGTGTGAAATATGCGGTTCTAGGTAGAACTATTATGAATGTAATGAATGTTGAATATCAAGGCAAATAATATACAAGCAAAAAAAAAAAAAGAATTCTCTTCACTGAGAACACATATATTGACACATATTGATATCTCCTGGAAACTGTAAACGAATATTCTGCTAATAATGCGTAGAGGATATGAACAAAATAATAAAGTAATAAGACTTATCCAAGGTCGATATGTATGTTTTCTAGAAAGAAAAGCATAATTCACCTTTTCATATATTCCCGTTTTTTTTTTTTCTCTTTTTCATTTCATAAGCTGGAATCTGTCACTACTGATTTTATTTATGTTTTATTTAATGTTGTTTAAGTTATTATTAATAAAAAAAATCTGGCTGTTTCTCCATGTTGAAGAATTTGTTGTTTTTCTTCCATGTTTTTGTAAATGCGACTGACAAAAAAAACTGTAAATACAAACTGACATCAATTATATATTCACTTATGTAGGAAGGTTTTGACTAGCATCCAGTCACCAGACAAAAACGGCAGTGTAACTGAATACACTCTGTATAAACTGCTAGAATACGGTCAAGTGCTGGCTATATAACATATATATATTATAAGGATAAAATTATCCAACCAGCAGCCAATGAGAATCCTAGGAATGGGCTTTGCCAAGATTCACATGTGGAATAATCCAAACTACTATTTAAACAAAGTATGGAATCTTGCGAGTTTTTCACATCAGAGTAAGCTGATTGTCTTTCACTGGAGTCTGAGTGACGAAAAGTCTCTTTAGGTTTCTAGGACTCTGCTGAGTATTCTAGCAGATCAAGGTGATCTGCTGTTGTCTGGATGGTCAATTCTTCCTCTGATTTCCAATTCCACTAGTCTGTTTTCTAAACTTTTAGCGACTGTTCCGAGTGCACCAATTACGATTGGTATCACTTTCACCCTCGTATACCACAATTTTTCAGTTCTCCGGCAAGGTCCAGGTATTTTCCTATCTTTTCCTTTTCTATTATCATTACCCTGTGATCTGCTGGTACTGCAGAATATCCCAGTTGACAAGTTCTCTTTTTATTCTTTATCAAACTAGGTCTGGTATTCTGACTGGGATAAGGTGATCCGTCTGTATCTCAAAGCCCCAGAGAATGTTATGCGTTTCATTTTCTCAAAAACGGATACTTCTTCTTCTTCTTTTTTTTATTTTTATTATTTTTTTCTATTATTATTAGCAGGACCACAGTATGATAATCTGATAATGACAACGTTTGATTTATTTACTTAAGAGCTATTGAAAATAGTTCAATATTTAAAAAGTATAACAATCTTTAATCAACTCTCTTTCACACTTTTTTTCATTATGATCGATTGAAACAGATTATCATTATCGACCCTCTGTCTCGCTTTCCTTCTCTCTCTCTCTCTCTCTTTCTTTCTTATCATTTTTTCTGTGTAACATGTACTTTTTTCTCTTTCTTTCTAATAAAAACGGGTTGTACCTTATTTAGGTGAGGTGACGACACTTATAAGAAATCGGCGGGTAAGCGACTCCAGATAATCAGGATTTACATTTCATCTTGGACAATTTGGACGGTCTCATTTTTAACCATAGGGTGTTGCAAGATGATAACGGTCGGAAGATTAGGGAACATTATTATTATTATTATTATTTTTCCAAATTTTCACTCTAGTACCAGTGTAACGTTACAGCTCTCATTTAGGAACGAAGTGATGATGTGTCATATAGAAATAATAGTTGTATACTTATCTCATCTTCAGTGCTACGTAGGGAGGCTCGAATCCGGTTGCTGGGCCGATGCTGAGTTGGTTGACAATTCCTTGATGTTTGGAGTCTGGAAACCAACGTGGGTCGCCGGAGGACATCTTGCCTTTATAGTTTTAGTAATAACACTAAGCCACTTCTTTTTTCTCACGAGATTTTTTTAATTTTTCCCCAAGCTAAAATTACCACGAGAAAGAGCCTACATCTCACTCAGTGAAAACATAGTTCCAAACTCTCCTAACTTTCTCACCTCTACTTCGTCACGTGACACTTCTCGACCAGTAGAAAAAATGCCCTGTGGCATTAGGTTGATTCCTCCTTAAAAAATGATCCATGCTAACCTACTCTCCCCCCCCTCTCTCATACTAGCTGATGACCTTCACAGGAGTCCAATTGACGGCAAGTGTCCTCAGTTCTCCGGGACTCTCCTCAGTATTAGCTCGATTCTAACTGGTGCCTCATACTTCTGGCCCTATGCCAAAAATAACTAAGCTTCTTAGATGACTTTTTTGAACCCCGCGTGTTAGCTACACGAACCAAACACTCTTAGTTCGTTTCTTAAAGGGTACGTCATATTGTTAGCCTTGCACAAAACTAATCTCGGCTTAGTAAATGATTTCAGAAACACATTTTAATGCAGTAATAAGAGCAATCTCTTATGGTCCAGTATTTGAGGGGCATGACAGAATTATAAATAAACATACTTACATCTCTTAATCGGGGAACCTAGGACGCCATTCACTTCCCGGGTCCCTCCCCAAAATACTGAACACAAAACATCTTTCGAGGAATGGGCTGTTAATCTCAAAGCAAAGTAGAGATTTTTGTCCTCGAGGCTCGCTCTCAACTTTGTTGTCTTCGCCGACTCAAAGAGTCTTTCAATGCCCGCAACTAAAATGTTGGGATGGTCATCGATTTGACCTCAGATCAGTTCGATTATTTTTAAGCCGTTTCTTCGGATTGACCTTCGAAGCTTAAGAAATGAACTGTTTCTTACCTGACAGTTTCAAAGCAGGTGCTGGACAATGTATATTTCCACACACCCTTCAGCACACAAAGTACACGTATAGTCTCGAAATTCCCACTCTTTTAAATAGATCAGTGCCTTTACCATATTGAGATGCCTGGGTTATTCTTAACCAGCATATGAAAATTCATGACTACTAGCTAGACATGTGGATATACCAAAAAATATGATGTGATTAAATTATTACAAACTTTTGATATGTTTACTTAAGAGCTATAAAAATAGTTCAGTATATAAAAAGTATGATAATCTTTATTTAACTCTCACTCTTTTTTTTTCATTCCTTCTTTTCATTATTTTCGATTGAAACAGATTAGCGTTATCGCTTCTCCGCGTTCTCCGCCTCTCTCTATCTTTCCTCTATTTCTTTCTTTCTTATGATATTTTTTGTGTAGCATGTCCTTTTTCTTAACTTTCTCTCTTTATTATAAAAATGAAATGGTCTATTATTTAGCTGAGGTGATGATATTTATAAAAATAAGAATTCGGAGGATAAGCAACACCATATAATCAGATTTTTCATTTCTTCAGTTAATCTTGGACGTTTTGGACGGTTCATTTTTAACCAGAGGACGTTGCAAGATGATAACATAATAGAAAGATCAAGGAACAAAAGCATTAATATATAGATTGTTTGGACCTTGGAAAGTATTGAGTCTAAATTGTTTTAATTTAAAACTCGCTGTCATGTCAAACCCTAGCATCTATATGATTGTCCGAACCCTATTGCCCTTATGGCAAGCTATAACCCTTTTTATCATATATGTACATGTCGGTGGTTGTCTTCATCCCCTGGGTATGATGTTAAACTCTATCTGGTGGTGAGGTTCCAATTCTGAAGCTCTGGAAAATGTAGAGTACCCCTTAAACACCATTTAAAAACACTAGTCTACTCTGATCCGGAGTGGTAGTACATGTTAGAGTTCAATCTATGGGTTAGATAAAAAAAATGAGTTTAAAAGAATGTCTTTAAAAAAACTGAGTTTAAAAAAAATTGAGTACCCATGAAGAATGAATCAAACAAAACGTCTTCGGCATAAAATAACCCAGCAATGGTTGACATGCCGTAAAATCCAACCAACCAACCAACCAAAAAAATATCAGAACTCTCTATAATTTTATCGATTTTAACACACGCGGTCATATTTCTCGAGCTCGGGGGAAAGGAATAGAAATCTGTTCCATTGGCTTTAAAAGCCGTCACTCTGTCAACCTACTTCTTCGTATGGTTACTCTCCATTGCTGGACTCTCCATGTGTCATGCCATTTGAAAGACTGATAATGGAAGGAGGTATTTAAAGATGAGTGCACGTCATGTTTCCGGTCATCCAGTCGCCAGGGGGCAGGCTTTTTCGCCTTGCACATGACAGCGTATTTCAATATAGCATGAGGCTTCATATTATCAGCAAGAGGAATAATTAAACGAGTGTCTGATTTTCGAGATAACTTAACTTGAGACTAAACATCATTTCTAGAATCTTTTGGTTAATTTTGTCTTCGCTGATCCATATTTAACGGGTTGAATTTTTTTTCTGACAAGAAGCGACACGAAGACCGGATTTTCCAAACAAAGAAACAAGACACACTGTCCAATTTTAGATTAACTTTTTACATAATAAATTAACTGCTTAGTTCTTATTATAATGGAGATTCGGTGTCTGTCTGTCTGTAACCGAAACTACGTTACTTCTTACCTTCAGGAATTGTGTAAGTTTATCAATGAGTATTTATTTTTTTGTAAAAATTATTAATACATAGAATATAAAGTAAAAGTAAAGTCGTCGGGGCGGCCTAAAGTTGGTATCAGCCAGTCAGCGAGGGAGTCTATCCCTTTTCAATAGCGCTAGACCAAGGAGATTTTTTGGCGTCTGAGGTGGAGCGCCACACCTAACGTCAGCTCCTTACTTTACCGCACAGATCCCTGTGCTACTCATACGCTGAGTTATCGAGTGACGGTATCGAACTAGGAACCTTGTGGTTTCTAGCCGAACGCTCTACCGACTGAGCTAACCCGGCCCCTGAATCTTATTTATTAACGATCTCTGTGTGAAAGTCAGTAGTACATATGAGGGTTTCGATTATTGTTCGAATAGATATGTTTAAAAATTATTCGAATTTGATAGGACCGTGATTTAAAAAAAAGAGACCTCTTTAATAACCACACAATCAATGTAAATATGAAGGGACAGCAAACGCGATTTCCTACACTCAAGGCATAAAAGGAATCCTAGACAGGTCGATACGCTATTTTTCAAACCAAAAATGTTCTCATTTATAATATCTTATTATATGGAGATTCGGTATCAGACTAAACGAAACTACGTCACTCCTTACGCCACAATACCCTCAGGAGTTGAGTACGTTTATCAATTAGGACTTAATCTATAGTCAAAACCATACCTAGAATAGAATAAATCTAATTAATAAAGGATGTCTATGAATCTTACATAGATTTGCCTCAATTACCATTTTATTAGTGCGTTTAAAATCCTGCAATGAGTCTTATCTATCACTGAGAAATAAAGGTTTATATAATATATGGTGTGGTTAATTTGCATACTGGTTTTAACAAAACCGGGTTTAATAAATAATTGGTGTTATTGATCTCAAATATTGTTTTATTCTCCAACGTATAAAAATCAATCCTATGAATGATTTTATATGGAAACCAATTAGAATAGTGTTGAAATAAGTGTTATCTTTTTATATGCGTTCTTATTTGATTTCATTAGTCTTTGTAATTTAATATATTTCAGTACATGAAAACTTACATCCTTAAGCTCGTAAGGCGCATATTCTGGCGCTAGTTGATGTAATGAATATTCCAAGTGAATATTTTGGTTATACAAAGCAAAAGGTCTACCAACTGACTGCTCGTAACTCGGAAAACTCATAAGTTGGGTCAGTCGTAAGTCAAAAGTACCACAGTGTTTTTTTTAAAAAAAAACAGATTCTTTTAGAGATAGAGGAAGAAAGAGATGAGAAGCATTCATGTCTCTCCAGAATCCTTCTTTTTTTTAAATTAATGATTTTGATTGAAATATAACAACACTTCAGTTTGATTTTCTGTTATGATTTTCTTCTTTTTATAAACGATCGTCTGTAATCAACAAAACCCCAGGCAGTTTTTCCCGCCTCTTTGTGACAGTAAAGAAATTCAAGTCTTAAAAAAAAAAAAAAAAAAAAAAAAAAAACCTCTTGTATTACTAAGCAGGAAGCAAATCCTGTGTTGATTTCGGCAAGTACTTGTTGAACCCTTGAACCAGCGGAGGCAGAGGCTGTTCTCAAAACATTTGGTACGGTACACAGAGCAGCGGGGCAGGCACCCCCTGCGCGACGGAACCAAATGAAAACGAATATTGTTGAAGTCAACGACAAAAAATACAAACGCCTGTAAGAAGACATTGAAGGAAGAAGACTTAAAGTTCAGACAAGTTGCTTCCTACGAGAAAATAAAAGAACAGATAACGGTGATGAAGAGGAAGAAGACAAAGAAAGAGAGGAAATAGAAAAAGAAGACAACAAAAGAAAAACAAAAGAAAGAAAAAACCAAAGAAGGAGATCAAAGAAAGAAAGAAGCAAAGTTCAAAAGGGTTTGATCTTTTGTACGTTGCTATTATAAACGTATCCCAACTGATAAAATGTGCACATATTGTTCTATGAACAAGCAGTATATGAAAAGGAGCACAAAAACGGTGAAGTCTTACTTGATGTAAATGACCAGTACAACTGAACTGTGTGGAGGGGTTGGTAAATATATATAGTACTTCCCTTTATTTACTCTCAATTATAAGTTATATAAAAGCGTTGGTTTAGCTCAGTCGGTAGAGCATCCACATAGGAACCACAAGGTTCCAGGTTCGATACCAATTCTCACCAACAGAGCATTAGTAGCACAGCTTGGATCTGTGCGGTAAAGTTGAGATCTGGTGGTAGATGTGGCGCTCCACCTTAAATGACCAAAAACTCTCCGTCGTCTAGCGCTAGTGAAAAGGGATAAAATCCCTCAGTTTCTGTCTGATACCACCACCCTTGGTAAAGATATGCCTACAATTTTTCTCCCTCAAGCTATAGGTAAATATTTTTAAACATCCTCTATAGGGTTTCATGTAATTAATCATGGTAATAATTCATAGTAAACCATTATAGCTTCAAGTAACTAATCCATTACAAGTAATTTACATACCGTTGTATCGTTATCAAGCATTCTTATTTAATACAAATAGTTTTCAAATAGATCTATTTGATCTATAGGTAGGATCCTAACAGGTATTACCACTCGGGTCAGAGTGGATCTTAGAGTAATGACAATGAATGAGTAAACCATACACTCCAGAGATGCAGAACTGGAACCTCACCACCGGATGGAGACTCGATTAGGTCGATTTCTTCCTAAATCATTTGAGATAGCTAACATAAATTACCAAGCATTGGTACGAAGCGAAGAACTGGTAAGTTTGCGAAACGAGGCAAAGGGAAGCAAATGGCTACAATAGAAAATCTCTCAAAACATTTCATGACAGCGTCAAGCCCTCTTCAGGATTACTGAAGACGGACGGTATAGTAAGAGCTGACAAAGCCTATTATACGGCACTGTAGATGAGACTTTTCAAAGATGCTGGAGAAATGTGTTGTTAACAGGAAGATAGTAAGATTGGAAATATATTGCGTAGGTTGTAAATATCTTCAAATAAATCTTGCATCACGACGCATTTAATCGTCAAGCTTTTATAATTTCCCGCTCAATTCAAACTAACTTCGCTTTTTCTTTCGGTCATTTATCGAAGTCCTAAGTTTTCTATCTTTATTTCTGCTGTATTTATCCCAAAGATTACAATGAGGGTATGCATAATTCCTGAAATAAAAAAATTTTTTAAAAATTAAAATTATATTTTTGTCTGAATTTTATGGACTTTATCTTTTTATATATATATGGAGGCGCGTGGGCTAGTGTTAGAGTCGTGGGTAATGTTAGGTAAAAGTTAGTCATAGGAAATGGACTAGTCGACCCGAGTTCAGTTTGGGCGAAGCTGTTTGCATTTCACATGCCGTTAATACCATTGGGAAAGGTATGAATACAATTCTCCCTCCAGCTATGGTTAAATAGCAGGGCAGACTGGGCTCTTTAACCATGGATGGGTAACCAATCTAGGAGAATAAAAACTCTGAATTCAAACCTGTTGAACTCCGCTTAATAAATTGACCTTGTGTCGCACCCTGCTTGTGCAGAGGGGTTGGTATATAATATATATATATGGAGGCGCGTGGGCTAGTGGTTAGTCGTGGAAAATTGACTCGTCGATTCGAGTTCAATTCCTAGACGAAGCTGTTGGCATTTCACATAGCGCTAATACCCTTGGGAAAGGTATGAGTCCATATATTCTCCCTCCAGCTATGGGTTAAATAGTAGGGCAGACTGGGCTCTTCAGCCTTTGGTAGGTAACCAGTCTAGGAGAGGGATAACTCTGAATTCAAAATTCCTGAGGTCGGTCGTTGATTGGGTTTGTGGGAACCCTTGATGCACCAATTCATTCCTATCGACTGTGCCAAAAAGTGTGGATGATCCAACACAAGCCTTCACCACTATAAACAAATCCCTGTGTGGGAGTTCATTGTGTGTATGAACCCTCATACGTCGATAATCGACGGGAGAGTCCATTATCTTTTTTTTTTTAAACATTATAGATTTACTAACAGGACCTGTGGATATACAATTGTATGATGTTTTAATTATTACAACGTTTGTCATGTTTCCTTAAGAGCTCTGGTTAAATAGTATAATATTTTAAAAAATTATAATAATCTCGATTTAACTCTCTGTTACTCCTTTTTTTTTTTGTTCTTTTCATCTTGACATTTTGTTCGATTGAAACATATTAGCGTTATCGCTTCTTTGCGTTCACCTCCTCTATTTTTTACCTACTCTCTCTTTTTTTTTCTACTATATGTTCCTGTGTAGCATGTCCTTCTTCTTTCTTTTCTTTCTTTATAATAAAAACGAAATGGTCAATTATTTAGCTGACGTCACTCATAAAAAATTAGAAATCAGAGGATAAGCAATACCAGATAATCAGAATATACGTTTTTGCATTTCACCTTGGACGATTTTGACGGTCTTATTTTTACCCAGAGGGTGTTGCAAGATAATAACAGTCGTATGGATTAGGAACACGAGTATTATATATAGACTAGCAGAACCTGTGGATATACCAAAGTATGATAATCTAATTATCACAACATTTGATAGGTTTATTTTAGAGCTATTGCAAAATAGTCCAATATATAAAAATGTATAATAATCTTGATTTAACTCTTTCACTCACTTTTTCCTTCTTTCCATTATGTTCGATTGAAACAGATTAGCGCTATCATGCCCCCCTCTCTCTCTCTCTCTCTCTCTCTATCTATCTATATATATATATAAGTAAAGTCGTCGGGGCGGCCTAAAATCGGTATCAGCCAGTCAGCGAGGGAGTCTATCCCCCTTTCAATAGCGCTAGACCAAGGAGATTGTTTTGCATCTGAGGTGGAGCGCCAAACCTACCATCAGCTTCTTCTTTACCGCACAGATCCATGTGCTATCATACGCTGAGTTGGCGAGGACGGTATCGAACTAGGAACCTTGTGGTTTCTAGCCGAACGCTCTACCGACTGAGCTAACCCGGCCCATTTTTTTATATATATATGTATATATTTCTTCTACTTTCTCTCTTTCTGATTATATTTTTCTGTGTAGCATGTCCTTTCTTAAAAATATTCTTTCTTTATGAAAAAAATGGAATGGTCCATTATTTAGCTCATAAAAAATAAGAATTCTGTGGATAAGCAACACCAGATATTCAGCATTTACATTTTTGCATTAAATCTTGTCTGAGTTTTAACCAGAGGGTGTTGCAAGATGATTAATATAGATTTTGTTTGTCCTTTTATTTGCTGTTGGTCAGTAGAAATATTCTGGACTTAACTTATGTTTGGAAAATAGCCAAATTCTATCAGGCAAAAAATATTGCATAAATTATGGATTAGATTCGAGACAAAGAAATCATAAAATAAACAAAATGGAGTATAAAATCTGGAAATTGAACATGTTTACTGATTAAATCCAACCCTTTTTTACAAAGAAAAATCTCTGCTGTCATATCCTTCAGATTGTTTTTTTTTCTTCGTGCTGTTCGGGACGTTGTTGACTATTTTTATCACGACGTGGTGGGGTTTTAAAAAAAGTGAAATTGTTTCTTGGAAGAAATAGCTACTCTTCCAGGGTTTTTAGTCGCCATGTTGTCTTCAGATTTCTCTCTTTATATATCGATAGCTTCAAATGACGCATTTCATTGTATATGCTTAAAGAAAGACATACTAAAAAGAAATATTTTTCCTTCACTAATCATGGTATAAACAAAAAAAGATGGAGACCACATGTATGTGTACATAATTTTATATGCGCATATATAAATGTATATTTTTTCCTTTTAAAGAGAGGAAGATTTTAGAACAAATAAGATATGCATATCTATATATATATATATATAATTATATATATATATATATTATATATATATATATATATATAATTGAGATGAAACATAAGAAAATCAATATGTGCTCAAATATCTCTACACAATTTTTGATGGAAGCTTTATGATGTATTGTTGAATTTCATTAAATACGTAGTATGGAAACTTGTCTGTCACATTTAGTTTCAGACTATGACCGCGCCGGTTTCAGTTATCATTACACTGATCAACAAGGGTTCGGATTATATATAATATCACTATAGTGATATGATAGTCGATACTATAGCATTTGATATATTGTATAAGATATATAGGCACCTGCATGTCGCAATGATAGCACCAGTTGAGTAGGAGCGGCATACGTGTAATGGACTAGAGTCATGGACTCTACTCAACCCGGTGTTCAATGAGTCCTGGGGACACGAGGCACTGTTGCATTTTGACACATAGCACATGCTCTTTAAGTAAGGTGTATCGCATTATGCTATTACGCTTATACGGTGTGCCGTAATCCAGATAGACATTGAGTAAGATGTAAATCTGGAGTCCGAATAGACCCTTTGCTATATGTAAAATCCAGTTAAGTTGCATGTGAGTTGAGATTGTGAAGAGACTCTCGCATAAAATTAAAGTACCCTATTAAAGCTACTGCGTTAAGGAATTAAGGTCCGTGCTTGGGAGAGTATCAGCCATATAAGTCTGGAGCTGCGCTCGTTGTCGGCCGTGGAGGGGCTCGGTAAATATATATATGTAAGGTAAAGAAAAGTGGTCGGGGCGGCTAATATCGAGGTATGTGAGCCATTCTACTGCGCTTACTGGGGAGAGTCTATCCTTTTACACTAGCGCTGACAAGATGATTGTTTTGCGTCTGGGGTATGGAGCGCTACACTATGACCATCAGCTCTCACTTTACCGCAGGTCATCCGTGTGCTACCCATGATGAAGGGACTGAGTTTGGAGAGGGATGGGTATCGGATCTGAGGGAACTTGTGCGTTGTGAGCGCCGGACGCGGACTAACTAGCGAAACCTGAGCTAACCGGGCCTTGCATACACATAATTAAGTTTTCTTCATTTAATATAGATTTTACCAATGTTTACTTCCAATTTCGACACCCTAGAGTAGAAAAAGCTTAAATGTTTGTATCAATTTTAATTTTGCTGCAATAAAATTCGGAGTAAAAAAAATCTTTTTTTTAAAGATTTTGAATCAGAATTATTTTTTATGTCAAGTAGTTTAAAAAAATCATGAGGTTTAAATTATTTATACATATTGCGTAAGATTGTGTAGGAGGAAATTATTTATAAATATACGTAATTTAAAAAAATGATATCGCTAAATATTGAGAGGAAGGAAAATTTTCATATTTTTGCCCCCCCTCCCTCAAAATATAGAAAATTATTCAATTTCCCAAAAGAGGAACTCTTAATGATACTGGAGTAGAAATTTGAGACGGCAGAATCTTTACGAGTGGCATTCAAAGATTGATAATAGGAAGATGAATAGGCATGTAATTGAATTTCAAGAACATTAAATATCAACCTATATCAAGTTTATATATTAGATAGATTAAGATATATATATAATATAATAATAAATATATACATATCTCTTTACTTAAGTAATATGTAATCATTTCACCACGATTACAGCCTGAATTCGACGTATCACGTCTCATCAATGCGCTAGACTTATGTGAGCTATTCAAGCGCCTAAGATAGAAAATCGACCGATTTTATCCTTCAGTTTGATGTTCTAACCATGTGGGCTATTGATCACTCAGAAGCAGGAAAGGGAATTCTGGCTAAGAAAATACATACATATGTATAAAGCCGTTAAGGAGAGCATTGCAATTATATATATGAGGTAGATAAAAGGAAAAGTGAGGCAAGAATAATATAGTTTTGAAACTTATACACAATATTTTAAGATTTCTGCTTTTTTTTTCTTATAATATACAACCATACATCTGAGTGCAAATTATTTGGTATGAGATAGCGGAATACTTGATAAGTATTGATATTTCGCAATAGTGAGCTCTTAGTGGTAAACATATCAACATTTATGATATAATTAAATTATCATAATGTGTGGTATGTTCCACAGGTCCTATGCTAGTTTATCATTTATTCTCATTGCCCTCATTGGGTGGTCTCTATCAGTTCTTTTATCTACCTCATATTGTGGATTCGATACTAAACACGATTGGCTAATCCTATAGTAGAGATCCTTCATGAGTAATATATATATATAATGGCTCCATTATATATATTAATACGTAGATAGAGAGTAAAATTGAAGAACACACACATATTCAAAATATAGACATATTCTGCTAAGGACAATAATACGTCAATGGTGTCCTGAAGAAGACATGACAGATGGTCACGTGTCGAGATAAAGTTAATTAAAAAGAGTAATCATTTTTTCTGAGAAATAATACGTTTGTTGCGGGGACTTCTTTATATATACTGATATATGCACCTCCCAGGTGCAAGTATTAGTTTTATGTAATAAAATATTGTATTGAAATTAGAAAGGCTAATAAACAATAGAATAAGCATAAAAGATTTGAACGAGGGAGTAGTACATTAAGATTTGAAACAGAGGGGAGGTAATAAAAGATTTGGAAAGCTAGAGGGAGTATATTAAAATTGGAACAACGAAACTTCCTTGGATTGCATCCAGTGCATGCTATCTCAAGATTTGATACGTTTGTTCTTATCGTATAATATAGTTAAGTATTTAGTTATAAGAGGAAGTAAGGAAATAATGACAGTTATTTGTTCTTGTTATGGATTTCATTTAAATATTGGAAGAGGATTTTTGTTATATTCATATAAATAAAACCACAGTTAGAAATCAGTAATACAAGCACATAATATTAAATTCATACTCCGATTTTTTTATATTGGCTAATAAGTCCTGCTGAGTTTAGCAGCGTTAGCGTTCAGACTGTATAATCCGGTATGTTTGTTGTATACTAAATAAGGATGCACGGTTGTTGAGTATGTAGATGATTGGTGTCAGATTATTCGATAATGTGAACAAGAAGTTTTATTAATAATTGGGTTAAATAAAATAAGATCATGGAGAAATGGATGATGTGTCAAGTAACTAGGCGGATTTGTACGAACTTGAGATGAAGTTGATATAGGTTTGGTAGATTACAGACACAGAGAAACTAGCACAGTCTATTGATTATAGCTGCTCGTTATTATTAAGTTATTGATAGCTAGTATATAATATTAGATATATGATATTATAGTTATGTATATATTATATAAGATAGTCTTCATGGACATACATGCTATGATTTGGAGTAATTCCTGTAGATTCGAATCGTCTGTAGCACCTTCTTCTTTGTACTAGAAGAATTCTTAACACTGTAATTATGGCATTTTTCCATGCAGAAGGGTACCTTAGTTTAAACTGACCATGTGTCGCTTATCGAGCGCGGGCTGTGAGTGTGGGAGGGGAGGGTGCCATTGAATAAAAAAAACTCAAAGTTCACACGGTGTAATGAAATTGATATCTCATTTCTATTTCGGCTTGTACTACGCGCTCTGCCCTAGATTCGAAAAAAGTTCGCTTGTTGTTGAGGGAATTGTTGACCTAATTAAACTTAATAAATATCTCTCGAACAGAGAACTTTCGAAGTTCTACCATGTGCTTGCTTATATCAAACCGCAAGAGTGTGCAGCCTCTTAAATCGTTCGGTTAACCCTTTCACATCCGAATTATCAAATTTCTGGTCACCCACCACCACCACCACAAAAGACGACCGTTATATCAAAATCTTTAAATCACCATAAAATAGCTAATTATGAACATTTGTTTAGTAAATTAGGGTGGCCCAGAAAAACGGAACCCATACATTTTGTAATAAAATTTTAACTAGGGGGGGGGTAGTGTTAGGGTTGGGGTTGGGTTTAGGGTTAGTTTAATGGGAAATAAATAAATAATCTGGGTTCTGTTTTTTCTGGGTCACCTTGTACAGGGTGACCCAGAAAAAAACAGAACCCAAAGCCTAACCCCAACCCTAACTCTAAACCCTAACCCTAAACTCCTCTAGTTAAAATTAAGTTTTATTACAAAATTTGTGGGTCTGTTTTTTTTTTCAGGGACACCCTAATTTACTAAACAAAAGTTCATAATTACCATAAAATATAAATACTTACATATATACATGTGGTTTGGTTTCTTTGTTTAATGATACACAAAACTTCCTGGTTATTTAATGCCCTAGCCATCCTTGTAGAAGAACAGTAGTGGTACTCTTTAACCCATAGCTGGGGAGAATGAGTGGGTCATACCTATCCTAAGGTTATTATTCCGAAAGTGAACGTAATAACGTGACTGGGGTTCGATCTCACTCCCATATATGTTTATGTGTGGATGATATATATAGAGAAAGAAAGAGACATGTTAATGTTCAATTTTATCTCTCTTCCGAGTTCTAGCGCTCGACCAAGGAGATTATTTTTGCGTCTGAGACGGTGCGCCACACCTACCATCAGCTTCTCATTTTACCGTACAGATCTCTGCGCTACTCATACGATGAGTTGGTGAGGGTCAGTATTGAAAACAGAACCTTGTGGTTCCTCGTCGAACGCTCTACCGACAGTTAAACTGGTGCCTCTCTCTCTCAATATATATATTGTGTGTGTGTGTTTAAATTCTTGGGACAAGAGAACCATGTCGATCTTTCATAATTACATTCGTCTATTATAATTTTCCAACTGGAAGAGATTTGCGAATTCTTTGAAAACTCTGCGAAATATTCATTCAGAAGGAGGCGTATACAGTTCCATGTAGGATCAATAATCGTAGAGAAACTCTGAACACATATACAATGTTTTTAGCAAGGAAACATGAATGGAATTGATGATTGGTAAATTATTTGAAAAGAACGCGAAAGAACTGATAGGAAATAACCGAAAACAAAAAAGAGGCTTGCTGTTATATAACCCCCTCTAGAGAAGGTGCGTGTTCTTATGTTCCGAGATTTATATATATATATTATATACTCATTCGATCGGTTTTCATAGAGAAATCAAAATATTCAATTCCGCCGTCTAAAACGATGAAAAGAAAAAATAGAAAGAAATATAAAAAAAAATATTGAAAAATAAAAAACAAAAATATAAAGAATAAAATAAAAAAGATAGAAATAAAATTAAATTGATAAAAATAAAATATATAAATTAAAAAATTGATAAATTAAATTTAATAAAAAAAAATAAATTAAGATTAAAAGAAAAGAAAATAAATTAAATTTAATAAAATAAAAATAATATAGATTAAAGGAAAATAATGAAATAGAATAAAATAAAATAAACAAACTAGGATAAAAAAAAAAAAAAAAAGCAAAAAAAGAAAAATAGCAAAAAAAAATAAAAAAAAAATAGCAAAAAAAAAAGGAAAAAATAGCAAAAAAAGAAAAAAATAGCAAAAAAGGAAATAGCAAAAAAAAAGAAAAAATAGCAAAAATAGAAAAATAGCAAAAAATAGAAAAAATAGAAAAAAGAAAAAAGAAAAAAAAAGAAAAATAGCAAAAAAAGAAAAAATGGCCAAAAAAAGAGAAAAAATGGCCAAAAAAAGAAAAAAAAGAGAGAAAAAAGCAAAAAAAAGAGAAAAAATAGCAGAAAAAAAGAAAAAAAAATAGCCAAAAAAAGAAAATAGCCAAAAAAAAGCAAAAAAATAAGCAAAAATAGCAAAAGTAAAAAGTAAAAAATTGAATTCCGCCATATAAAAAAATGAAAAGAAAAACCAGATGAATTGGCATGTGGTCGTGGCGTAATGGTTAGTTAATCACGCAGATGAATTGTTGTAGGTTCGGTCTTCCCTTACGCACTTAACGATCTGAGTTCAAATCCTGGATGTGTCTGATTGCATTTCATATAGACTTGAAAAATTCATGCATTCGACTATGTTTTTTCCACCAATGGGTAAATAGTAGGGTGGATTTAACACTTTAACCTTGATTAGGCAACCAGTCTAAGAGAAGGAAAACGTCTGAATTCAAACCTGTTGAAAATCCGCTTAAGAAGTTGACCCTGTGTCCCATCCTGCTCGTGTGTAGGGGTTGGTAAATACATACCATGTTGCCTGGTATCAAATCAAATCATGCTTATTTTTTTTTTTTTTTTTTTTTTGTGGAGGTGATCGTATTGTAATGTCGTAAGACATGGTCAGGGTGACCTGAGGTTAAATCCCGGAGGATTTCACATAGTGCACAGCTGACTTTATGGTGTTGTTAGGATTAAATTCAAACGACACCGGCAAATCAGATGTGGTTCTTTAATATTAGCCCATTGGAATTCTTAATTTCATTATTCTTTCATGATTCACAAAAAACAAAAGAAAACACTTCATTTATTTTTCATAAACTTGACATCAAATACATGAGGCATACGCGAAATCCTTGAAATTTAAAAATCTCTCACCCCTTCTCTCTCTCTTTCCCTTCCCTCTCTACCCCTTCCCCTTCTCTCTCTCTCCCCTTCCCATTTCTCTCCCCCTTCCCCCCCTTCCCTTTCTCCTTCTCTCCCCTTCTATCCCCTTCCCCTTCCCTCTTCCCCTTCTCTTCTATCCCCTTCCTTTCTCTCCTCCCTTCCCTTCTCTCTCCCCTTCCCCTCTCTCCCTCCTTCTCTCCCCTTCCCCCTTCTCTCTCTCTCTCTCTCCTTCCCCTTCTCCTCTCCCTCTCCCTTCTCCTCTTCTCTCTTCTCTCTCTTCCCTCTCTCCCTTCTCTCTTCTCTCTCTTCTCTCCCTTCCTTTCTCTCTCTCTCTTCCTTCCCTCCTCTCTCTCTTTCCCTCTCCTTCTCTTTCTTCCCCTTCTCTCTCTCCTCTTCCTTCCTTCCTCCTTCTTTCTTCCCTCTTCCTTCCTTCCTTCCCCTTCTCTCTCTCTCCCATCTTCCCTTCCTCTCTCTCTTCCTCTCTCTCTCCTTTCCCTTCTCTCTTCCCTTCTCTCTTCCCTTCCCTTCCTCTCTCCCCTCTCCCTCCCTCTTCCTTCTCTCTCTTCCCTCTCTCTCCTCTCTCTCCCTCTCCCTTCCCCTTCTCTCTCTCCATCTATCTATCTATATATATATATATATATATATATATAACACATATCCACGATCCTATGTACCCATCTATACCAGCTAAGAAGTTCTGTGTGAGCTTATAGTAAGTATAAGTCTGTATAGTAATCACGTATCGATGAAACAGCAGAATGTACAGAATATATAAAACAGGGCTTTAAAAAAAAACTTAAATGCCTGACGAAATTTAACCGGAAAAAGAATACGACATTTTGACCTTTTAGGTCGAGTGACACCAGGCAGTGGGTGGTACGTGGATGAAGCGATGGTGAGGTGCAGTAAAAAAAAAACAAAAAAAAAAAACTAAACAATTTGAGAAAGAAATAGAGAGAGGGAGAGGAGGGGGTGACGGAGAAACGGAAGTCCGGCAAGCCTCAACCTGCACGCATTCAGAAATGGAGACATGTCACGTGACCCGTTCACCTGATACGCTTCCAATTTGAAGAGAAAGGAAAGAAACAATAAATAAATTCACAAATAAGTAGTAAGTAAATAGATAATCAAAAACAACAAAAAAAAACAAAAAAGAATTTGTCGAAAAATGCCGAAAGTTATTTGGCTCAGTACTAACCTTCCTCAACTTTATTGATGCTATTATACCATGAATTTGACACGCTGAAAAAAACACAAAAAAAAAAACAAAAACGCTAGTGTGGCTTATATACATTTACCCAACCCCTCCGCACGAGTAGGATGTGACGCAAGTCAGTTTCTCAAGCGCAGTTTAGCAGATTTTAATTTAGAGTTTCCGTTCTCCTAGACTGGTTTCCATAGATTGAGGGAAGATAGGTACGGGTATTAGTACCATGTGAAAGGCAGACATGGAGTCGGGTCAACTGTGTGTTATATAGACAAGGAACTATATATATATATATATATATATATAATATACACCAACCGTTCCTCACGACTAGTATGCAAAGTTTATCAGTCTTAAATTCAGAGTTTTCCTTCTCCTAGACTGGTTACCTAAACCAAGAATAAAGTACCTAGGCTGCCATACTATTTACCCATTGGAGGTAGGGTAGTTGGATGCATACCTTTCCCAAGTGTATTCATACTATGTGAAAAGCAAACAGTCTCGTCCAGGATTTGAACTCTGGTCGACGAGTCCATTACCTCCGACGCTAACCATTACACCACCCGTCTAGAATGGATTATAGATTGTTGAAAGACACTCGCAGGAGTCAGACAATTTGATTGAATAACCAGTTCCAAAACTAGCCCCCATCAAGGTGAAAAAATACATCTACCCCCTCCTTACGCTACGGCTTGCTAAACGAATTTGAATTTGTTTCATCATCATCATCATGACGTGCTGGCAGCACGGATATCCATGACAATCTCTTGCCAACTGTCCCTATCTGTCATTGTCACCGGGAGGTCTTCTGTGCAGCATCCAGAATTCATGCAGTACTGATCAAATTAGGTCCTTGCAAAGCAGCCCACACTGGCGTGCCCATATGTAGGTTTCCACAGGAGAACTTCACTTATGAGTTCGTCCTTGCTTCACAAACAGTGTCGTCCAGCATGTCTTGTTCGTCTTACTTAGATGGTTTGTATGACAAGGGGAAATTTGCCGTATAGCTGCTTTTTTGTGGGGTGTTTTTTTCCACGATTTATTTAACTCCGTACGCAGCATTCTGGTGCAACTCCCATTTAGCTTAACCTCTAAACGCTTCGTTAGGGTTCAAATGGTGCAGCCATACAGCAACTAGTTTTATAATGCTCTCTAAATTTTACGAAATAAGAATATAATACTAAATATTTCTATTTCTTCATGATTGGAATTTTGAACAAGAGCTTAAAAAAAAACTAAGTGCTTTATTACTATTTACTACTTTAAAACCGTACGGCCAGCACAAGCTTTTTATCTTAGCGACCGTCAGGCGGTGCATATATTCAATATATATATGCACACATACACATACATACATACATACATACATATATATATAATATATATATATATATATGAAGAGAAATGGAAGTGAATCCGACGGTATATAGTAGAGTGAGAAATTTGAAAAAAAACACAGGTTTAAATAAAATGAGTGAGAAGTTTATTAGCCGACGCTGCAGTGTTTCGATCTTCAGAGCTTTTGTTAATATAAGGAAGAGTAAAAACATTTTTATCACAGAATAATGAAGAGACTGTGATAGCCCTTGTTTATCAATCTGTTCAAAGATGTTTTGAAACGGAGTTAACGTTCTTAGAATAATTTGAAAATTGAGAAACGCTGTAAAGGTAGACGGTTTGAAATATAACATCAATTCTTCTTCCTTTATGGTGTGGTTTGTATGTGTGTGTGTATATATATATATATATATATATATATGAGAGAGAGAATCTAATGCTAAAGACGTTTTTAATCCGTAAAATCTTTACAGTGCTCTATGCACGAAAACGAAGAGCAATATCACAATTTATTTCAAGTATAAAATAGGATGATCATAAAACAGGATAATATCTCTCTTTCTCTCTCTCTCTTACATAGGCACACACACACACTCTCTCTCTCATATATATATATATATATATATATATATATATAATAAATATCTGCTAGAATAGGAGGCAGTCCATACTGACCAAAATGTCATAATAAATATATGAAGACACTGCCAAATCGGATTACGTCTTAGTTCTTTTCTATATATTTGCGTGCGGGTGAAAAAGAGAGAGAGAGAGGGGGGAGGAGAGATCAATGCCTCACACTCTCTCTTATCAGAGAGAGAGAGAGAGAGAGAGATAAGGAATTAGATTTATGGCCCTATTTCCCCGCCTCTCTCTCTCTCTCTCACTCTCTCTCTCTCTCCTTTTTAACAGTGTCAATAACTCCAATGCTAAGTTGTTTTTCTCTCGTTGGTTTTAATAAATCAGCTTACGACATTACTGTAGCCAGAAAATTTTGACATTCTTAAACGTTTTTTGGCTTCTGCTTACGACACGTTGTTAAGATAGGCTTCCTTTATAACTAACAAGGGAAATCAAGAAACTTCTGTGAATTTCCAGGAGATTCCGCCTTCATCAATTTATTCATTCCTTTTCGCTTTCCTTCTAACCATTTGAGTTATCACGAGAAGACACCTCATTAAATATCAACTGCATTTACATTCGAGTGGTATTACTTGATATCATTTGTTTCACTGCCAAGTTTGACTAGATTCGATTTTTTGCGCCGTGCCGTACGCTACTATAGTCGAATTTCTTGCGACATACTGTACGCTATTTTAGTCCAACTTCATGCACTGTGCAGCCCTCTCAGTTGGAGCTTAAGTATACCCGACTGCACCTCTGTAGTGGGGCAAGATCCCCCTCAATAATGCCATCTATTTAGCGATGTTAGTGACTCCTGATGCTTAAGGATGACATGCAATACTCCACTTCGGCCCTTACATACGCTAGACGGGTGGTAGACTAAACAACACGACACTTAATAAAAACAACTAAATAATAGATAAATAAATAAACACATATAATAAAATCCATTGATCCAATTGAGACCATCCTATCGCAACACCAACTGCGAAGGTTGGATCACACCATCCGCATACCTGCAGACAGCCCCCACCCCCGTAAAATACTTTACAGTAAACTCACAGATACCACATTCAAAGACCATATTAAGACAACGCTGAAGAAATGTAACATCACACTTTCAAGCGAGGAAGACCTAGCCTCCAACAGACAGGTTTGGTGAGAAGCCTGTCGTACTAATGCATAAATTAATAACTCTTTAATTTATGCATACAAATGTATTTGCGGTTTGCAATACATAGGAAGAACAAACCAGCGATTGGATGCTCGAATTAAGCAACATGTCCCCACGAAGATTAGAAATGGAATCGTCAGTCCGAAAGAGGTACTGAGGAATACCTATGGTTCTTCAATAGGCGAGCACCTCATAAATGACCCTAATTGTGCCAACTCATTCAGTGTTGACTGGTTCTCAGTTGAGAGCAAGTCACACTCTTTTTACCACCTCAAAATTTTGGAAACATTGTATATTCTGAGCAGTAAGCCTGCTCTTTGTAAACAAAGAGAGGGCTTACTTGGTTTGAATATTATCAATCTCTAGATCTTCTTTGCCCCTCCCCCCTTTTGAGGTAAAGAAAAGAAATTGTTCTTCTTTTTTATTTTCTTACTCGTCCCATTTACCTGTTATTCTATTATCCTCAATATTTAGCTCTGTTGAGCGAGGATCGAAACTAGTCAGCATGCAACTCGTTTTTATTTTCCCTTTACCCCCCCTTCTATTGTAAAAAAAAAAAACATAATTTTTCCCCCATACAATGAATCTTCTAGGTCTTTTTAGAGCATTGATATATATATATAACTTTCAAAGAAAGAAATACTTAACACACCGACATCCTGTTATATTTTTATTTCGACCAGAAACTCATCAGACGGTTTTCTATTGATTATTATACATTGAGCTCTTTTTAGGGATTCATAAAAATTCTTGTATGATTATATGTGTTTGCATTCAGTATGTTTGTACAGTGAGATTTTGATGATCCCAAATAGAATCATCGCTTACTTACCAGTCATTTGGGTTACCTGACATATATATATATATATAGAGAGAGAGAGAGATGTTATGGTAGATGGATATTGAGTCTCACCACCGGATGCACTTCAGTGTCACACCCAGCAGACTCAAATTAAGAATACAAACAATATAATAGCTCGTCTCAAAATCCTGATAACATTGAAAGATGTGGAAATTTAGATTATCCCCTTACCTAAAGGGTTGTCATGTTTCCATTCTAGTTCTTAGATGACATTTCTCAAGAATGTAGGGGATTACGTGATGGAGCCCACATTCTCCTCATGCAATATTCGACATTTCCTTCTTCCTTACATCGTACCAGCAACTATATGTAATTCAAGATACGTTCCATTAACAGAAATGGATCTATTCCTTTCCTCGGCGGAATTATTTCAAAGTAGATACGGCCTACCCAAGCTGGAATTCAGTCCTGGCACTGGGGCTAAGAATATGCTGAATAAGAATACCCAAAGTAATACACCCCCCCCAAAAAACATGGGGTGTTCTATATATGACTGTAAACTGTATTTATCAACCCCCTAATACTGTTAAACACATTCCAATAGAATGAGATGATTGCTGTTTCGAGATAACGATTTTACAACGCAAATATGCATTAAAAAGTGTATATATGACATTTTGTCCTTCGTGAAAGAAATAAAATTAGACGAAAAAATATTACGAAAAACTTGAACGTTACCCTATAAATTAATCCCGCACGATATGAAGTGCCGTTAAATCCAATCATTCATAAACTGCATCTGATGGTGTGGCTCCGGTTCTGCGGATTAGGAAGTACTCTCTTATTGTTATTACCTCCTGCTCCATTCTGACACGGAGTGGTAGTATATGTCAGGGTCTCATCTATGGGTTAAACAGATTTGTTTAAAAATTATTCGTATTCTGTAAATTATCTGTATTAAGAATAGTTACTTGAAGCTATAATTGTTTACTAATGATTATTATTATTAGTTACTTGAAACAAATAACTACTATTAAATAGAAATAATCACTTGAAACGATTAATTATTAGTATTAGATAGAAATATTTCAAAACAGAACTTAACTTTCAAAAATCTTCTGGCGAAGGGATCTTTATCCCGAAATATTAAGAAAATAACTCAAAGGCAGACAAACAACATTATAGTTACCTCATTTTCCTTTACACTTGCATTGTGATAGCCTTCGAAACCGACCACCAAACTTTTATATATTTATATATGTATATAGATTCAAATCCTTTTGCTCCTTTCGTTCCACGGGACTTTGCATTGAACCTTTCTTTTCTGGGCTTTCATACTGAGCATCTGTTCATTGATATTATAAATGTTTGACATATTTGAAAGAAAGGATAACTTTTTAATCTTTAATCAAAATCTTTCATCTGCCTGAATGGGTCGTAATTAGACAACGTGCTGACCCCTTTTTTCAGTTCGCAGCCCTACGTCCTAATCACCTATGGGAACCCAGAAGGACATTTCCCCTACTGTATGACAAAAGTCATAATTAACAAGATTGTGTTCCAGCGTGTGATTTTATATTCTGTTGGGAAAACTGACGCGTTACAAAAAAGAAAACACCAATTTCAAAAGCGAAAATATGAAAACGTCCGAAAAAGAAAAAAATTGAATATTTTAACTTTCGTGGTGAAACTTTCCACAGAGCAAGTGTGTTACGTGACAAGTGTTGAAAAGCAGAACCACCAAAAATCTCACAAATCTTATTTTAATTGAGATTATGTGCCTGTCAGTAACCGAAACTCCGTTATTCCCAACGTCACAATTCCCTTAGTTATTTACGTTATATTATCAATGGTTATTAAATAATCATTATTTAATTCTAATTATCATCTTATTTATTGAAAATGTTTCTATTTAGGTATATCTTAGGCAGATTTGCCTCAAAACAGCCCATATTATTAATGCGTTTAGAATCTTGCAATGTGTGTTATATATCATTAAGAAATAAATGTTTATATAGTGTATGGTGTGAATAATTTGCATACCAGTGTTAACGAAACCGTTTTTAATAAATAATTACTTGGTGTTATTGATTTCTAATATTATTGTTTTATTCTCAAACGTATTGGAAGTAATTCTATATATAATTTTAGATTGAAATCAATTAGAATAAATTAAAAATAAGTAATTTTCTTTTGTTCTTATTAAAATTTGATTAGTCTGTCTAATTCAATATGATATTTAATTATATTAGAACTTAAGGAGGGTGCATGTTTTTACTAGTATTGATAATATCATCATCATGTGCTGACCCGTCTGATTCCCCTGATACTCTCTCTCCCTCTCCCTCCCTTTCTCTTTTCTCTCGCCATGTGTCCCTCTCGGCCATCCCTCTAGACGGCATCCAGTGTCCACGCAAAGCTGTTGAATGTAATTTTTTTTGCTAGTCGGCATACATATGAGTCAACAGGAGAACGTCACTTGTGTGTTTGTCCTAGCATCCCCAGTAGTAACCAGCATGTCTTGCTCATCTTCGTTCAAGACAGGATCAACTCTGACACAACACTTTTCTACTTCAAGACAAGGATTAAAACTGATACTACTTCTTTCTACTTCAAGAAAGGATCAAACATTATGCCACAAAGGATCTCCACTGTAAAACTGCTTTCAACTACAGTCCCAAAATGGCCACTCGAATCGTAACAGTTTGAAAATTGTATTGCTATAAATTCTCTGTATTGTTGACTCCATGTCCACGCTATCCTAACTTTATATATATATATATATATATATATATATATATATATATATATATAAAGGTGTGTAAAAAAAAAAGTATCGATATATTTTCACTTTGTATTCTAAAAAAAATTAACATTCCATTTTTTATTTCTATCTTGCTAAATACAGCTTCAAACTCGGCACTTTTTGACTCACCTTGTATTATAAAAAAATTAACGTTCCATTTATTGTTTATTTCTATTTTGGTAAATACAGCTTCAAACTCGGCACTTTTTGACACACCTTATATTCTGAAAAATCAACGTTCCATTCATTGTTTATTTCTATCTTGGTTAATACAGCTTCAAACTCGGCACTTTTTGACACACCTTGTATTCTAAAAAGAATTAACGTTCCATTCACTGTTTATTTCTATCTTGGTAAATACAGCTTCAATCTTGATACTTTTATGACACACCTTATATATATATATATATATATAATTAGATAATATAGATATATTTTGAATTCTATGGATTATATATTTTAGGTGGTATAGATATATCATGAGCTCAGAAAGAGAAAAACATCTGTGAGGAAGATTTTCGTTCGTTTTCAACGGTAATTTTTATTCCGCCTTTAGAATTTGGGAAATTTAATGGCAGCTTTCCGTTTTGTTCGGATGGGCATGCGCAGAAGGTGGCGGTAAAATAGTGGCGCCACTCAAAAGGGGAAGAACTGCGTAAGATTTCGAAAAGAAAATTCAGCTCATTTTGATGTTATATTCACAAACCATCTTGTGTAATTTCCTCAAGAGATGAATATCTGATTGCGATACATTTATATCGCACTTCCTCAACCTTTATACCCCTCTCTCTTTTCCTTTTATATATATATATATATATATATATATATATATACATGCCTGTAGAAATTCCAGGAATTTAAACTATAAATAACATTGAGATAAAATGTTATTGATTTCTATTTTAGATTTGAAGCAATAGCAATACAAAATTTGGAAAAATAAATTTAATATATATATATAGAGAGAGAGATGGAGGGAGAGAGAGAGATATATGAACATTGAGAGAGAAAGTGAAAGAGAGAGAGATATGACATTGAGAGAGAAAGTGAAAGAGAGAGAGAGATATATGGACATTGAGAGAGAAAGAGAAAGAGAGAGATATGACATTGAGAGAGAAAGAGAGAGAGATATGAATTTGAGAGAGAAAGAGAGAGAGAGTGAGAGATATGAACTTTGAGAGAGAAAGAGAGAGAGAGAGAGAGATATGAACTTTGAGAGAGAAAGAGAGAGATATGAACTTGAGAGAAAGAGAGAGAGAAAGAGATATGAACCTTGAGAGAAAGAGAGAGAGAAAGAGATATGAACCTTGAGAGAAAGAGAAAGAGATATGAACCTTGAGAGAAAGAAAGAGATATGAACCTTGAGAGAAAGAGAGAGATATATGAACCTTGAGAGAAAGAGAGAGAGAAAGATATGAACATTGAGAGAGAGAGAGAGAGAGAGAGAATATATGAACATTGAGAGAAGAGAGAAAGATATATGAACATTGAGAGAGAGAGAGAGAGAAAGATATATGAACATTGAGAGAAAAGAGATATGAACATTGAGAGAGAGAGAGAGAGAGAGAGATATGAACATTGAGAGAAAGAAAGAGATATGAATATTGAGAGAAAGAAAGAGATATGAACATTGAGAGTGAGAGAGAGAAAGAGATATGAACATTGAGAGAGAGAGAGAGAGAGAGAGAGAGAGATGAGTAGACTAAGATAGATAGGTAAATCAATAGGAACAAATGAAATACATTGATATGAACTGAATGAGCAAGCCAGCTAGTTAAATAGATAGATAGATACGAACAGAATGAAATCTTAAGATGGATAGGAAAAGAGTGAAGATATATAGATATTAACAGAATGAGATAGATAGAAGATGGATGAATATGAAAATGAGACAAATAAAAAAAAAAGATGATAGATAGATAGATAGATAGATAGATATGAACCGATTGATAACAACAAAATTATTAAGGAATAAAATTGAAGATTTGGTTTTGTGAAGTAAATGGCTAATTTTTGTATGTAACTATATTAAAGACGCGTGGTGTAATGGTCGTAGAGAATTGACTCGTCGACCAGAGTTCAAATCCTGGACGAGTTTTTTTGCATTTCACATTGCGCTAATACCGTTAGGAAAAGTATGCATCCTACTATGAGTAAATAGTAGGACAGACTATGCTCTTTAATCCTGGCTAGATAACCAATTGAAGAGAAGGATAATTCTGAAATCAAGCCTGTTAGACCTCACTTAAGAAATTGATGGGTATGTATGTATATATATATATATTATATATAACCAACTGCTCCGCAGAGTAGGGTGCAATGCAAGGTCAATTGCTTAAGTGGAGTTTAACGGGTTTGAATTCAAAGTTTTCCTTAAACTGGTTACCTAGCCAAGGTGAAGAGCCCATCTCTCTCTCTCTCTCTCTCTCTCTCTCTCTCTCTCTCTCTCTCTCTCTCTCTCTCTCTCTCTCTCTCTTTTATATATATATATATATATAGAGAGAGAGATAGATAAAAAGCTATGAAAACACACAATATTGATAAAAATGAAAATATTTTATATAATATTCATTACTAATATTGAACAATATTTCGATTATAAAAATCATCATCAGATCATGTTTTTAATCCGGACTCATCGAGTGAATTTAAATATTTTCAGCTTCTCTCTCGATGATTCCGGATTAAAAACAAGCTCTGATGATGATTTTTATAATCGAAATATTGTTCAATATTAGTAATGAATATGATATAAAATATTTTCATTTTTAACAATATTCTGTGTTTTCATACTTTTTTATCTCTCTCTCTCTCATCTATCTATCTTTCTCTCTCTCTCTCTCTCTCTCTCTCTCTCTCTCTCTCTCTCTCTCTCTCTATATATATATATATATATATATATATATATATATATATATAAAGATAAAAGGTGGCTTACCGGTGAAAATGGGCACGATCGTTGGAGGTGCAAAATTCAGGGTTTAAGTCAGCGATATAACAAATACAAAGTGCTCAATACGAAGTAGACCAAATTTATTAAAAATGGATACAAAAGAAACCATAAGAATCTTCAGGGTTTAATCCACTGAATTAATCGAGGTACCGATTAATTGCAGCCGATCACACGTGTGTTCACTGTCGGTACCTCGATTAATCCAGTGGATTTAACCCTGAAGATCCTTATGGTGAAACTCGAGTAGGTTTCTTTTGTATCCATTTTTAATAATATATTATCGGGGGCTAAATGTCAGAGCAAATATTTATTTAGGTTACCACAACTTATGAGCAATTCCTCTCTTTTGTTTAGTAAACTATCTTGATTGTTAAATTTCAATGCAGCTAGTTTGTCTTGTAAGCAGAGGCTACTGTGAGTCCTTTCCTCATTGTGCGCTTTTATACTCATCGTTACCCTCTCCTCAGTTTCCCGTTTTAATCCTTTTCTCTTTTTTTGTTTTCTATGTGAACTTTGACAACGTTGAACCTTGTAATGTATTTTAGAAGTTCACTTACTGGTTGCTCTAGTATGTTTCCCCAGTACATTCCACTTTTTCCTATGTAGATTTTCTCACGGACTCCACTTTGAAGCACTCTTCCTTCATATCTCTCCCTATATATATATATATATATATATATATATATATATATATATATATATATATATATATAATATATATAGAGAAAGAGAGAATGCATTTACAATATAAGGTTTCTACCGTTGAAATGATCTGTAAATTGAAACCACTATCTTTAAGGAAAATGAATCCTTGTATTATCGAGTAAGTGCATTTATATATACATAAAATCCAATACTTAGTTATTGGATAGTGTATTCAGTTACATGTGTGAGTATATTAAGCGTCAACCCTTCAACGCTCTCCTTTTCTGATTCTAGGGAAAGGAGAGCTTCACTTGGAAATCTATACATTCTACAATGAATCAGAAAACCAAAAGAACACTTGATATAGGAAAAACAATGCAAACGACTTTTCTTTTTTGTTAAGAATATCTGCTTTTATTCATTTTTCTATCTTTTCTAAACGTATCGTTTTTCGTAATTAGAATTGCCAGCAGAAAAAAATCGGACAAGATACAGACATTTACTGGTGTCTCTTAAAACAATTCCAGTATGTAGTTCGAAATAATATTTTTATTAAGTTTAACGAATTAAAACCTATTATTCAGCAAATGCCCGTTGGTCCGAGGCTCTTTCATTTTTTTGGTTTCAACCAAACTTCCAGGAATCTGTATATTAATACTCGTGTTCCTTAATTGTACGACCGTTATCACCTTATCTTGCAACACCCTCTAGTTAAAAAGGAGACCATCCATCAATGAAAATCCTGATTATCTGGTGTTGCTTATCAGCCGACTACTCATTTCTTATGAGTGCTGTCACTTCATAGACCATTCCGTTTATATTTCACTCCACTGGGAGTCGACTTTCAGTTTAGCCCGCAAAATGTAGTACCCAAAGCATAATGTATCGTACGTCCCAACCATTTTTATCATATATATGTTTGAAGACGGTGGCTGAGGGTATTAATGTCCCGGGTATGAGGTTAAACTCTATCTGATTGTGAAGTTCTAATTCTGGAGCTCTGGGGAATGTGGAGTACTCCTTCATTGTCATTGCTCCCAGGTCCACTCTGATCCAGCATGGTAGTACCTGTTGGGGTCCGATCTATGGGTTAAATAGAAAAAATGAGTTTAAGAACGGCTTTTAAGAATTGTGTTTAAGAAAATGAGCACCCATCAAGAATGAATAAAACAAAAACGTCATCGACATAAAATGACCCAATAAGGGTTGACATGCCGTAAAACTCATCCAACCAACGTTATGTACTTTATAATTTGCCACCCATCCCATTTTCTTTTAAACAAACTAATTATTAATGTCGAAATTTCAAGGCCTTCGCCCATTAACTTCTTTTACGACACTCGGGTCTGGTGAAAAAAAAATCACGACTTGTTCTTTTTAACGAATATTTTATCACAAGTGTTCTTCTCTGGTATCTTTTGCTTTTAAGAGAAAAATGAAAAAAAGCTTTTGAGTGGTAATACACTATACTGAGTTCATGGCGCCAGCGGGGTTAGAAAGTCAGGGACAGAAATGGAATTTTATATAAGGTCTTTTATTTAAAAACGACAGGAAAAAGCATGATAAGGGAGCCATTCAAAAGAAAGAATCTTCTCATTTCTTCTATTCTGTTGAATGTTCTCTCGAGATGAGGGTACGCCCTGTCGGCGGGGCTTAGAATATTGCTGACTCCACCCTCTGCACCTTATTCAAGTATAAATAAAGTAATGTATTCGGAATAGAATAAAACAACATGGGTTTACATGCTGTAAAATCCAACCAACCAACCATTCTGTTATGAATTTTAAATAATTAATAAAATTTAAGAAATAGGATCATTCATTAATTTTTTTTTTATATTCTTTATATTGGTGTACTGTCATTCTGTTATTGTTTTTAAAAACAAAACAACACGCACACAACATTCATGAAAATCAAGTATAGGGCCAGGTTAGCTCAGTCGGTTCCTAGTTCGATTCCGGTCCTCGCCAACTTATGAGTAGCACAGGGATCTGTGCGGTAAATGAGTTGATGGTAGGTGTTGCGCTCCACCTCAGATGCCAAAACAATCTCTTTGGTCTAGTGCTAGTGAAAAGGGGATAGACTCCCTCGCTTATTGGCTGATACCGACTTTAGCACCGACGACTTTATATATATATATATATATATATATATATATATATATATATATATATAGTATTTTCATTCACATACAGTCCTGTTTCGCCATTTCACGTTTCATCAGTGTGATTAGACCAGGCAGGCTGCTTCAGGCTGGTATCGTAACCTGACCAATTTGCCATCACTCAGACATCTTACCACCGCGCCATTTACATACCTACTATTTAGAAATGGAATTCTACTTTTATAAACATACTAGGCCCTATATATATATATATATATATATATACTGGAAACTAATGGAACAAATGTACATATGGAATAATCAACTTGCACAAAACCTGTTATATGATAACTGGAGACCATGAAACATCAAACATTTGCTTATCAACAGTAGTATTTACTGCATAATTCCAAGAGCTGGGTTACTGATGCTCATGCTCCGTGGATAATTAAGTTTACTCTGAGATCCTCTTACAAGGTTAAGTCAATGAGGATCAGCAGCCCAGCACGCTAATTGAATCTGTTAACCCTATTGCTGACAACCAGATGTTCTGGTTAATGAGCATCTGACTCTGAGACAATCGTTCTCCTACATCGTGCACCTGTTTATAGATTTTCCTGAAATTTGATCTCCCGATTCAATCCATGTCGAATCATTCAGAGTGATTTCTCAAATCACACCTGCTATAATTCCACAATGCAAAGAAACAAGAGAAAGAAAAAAAACACAGACCATTTGACTTCCTCCATCAAAGAGAAGACAAAATTCCCAGTCTTTTATCGACGCTGCGAACGTATTGAATTTTTTTTGTCTAAAATGTGTTACATCACGAATCTTTTAATTTGCATCAGATAAGTTTAAAAAAAAAACGTTTCAAAAAATAAAAATAATCATTAAAGAAGATAAAAATCCATATATTAATACGCGTGTTCCTAAATCTTCCGTCCAACAACACCCTATGGTTAAAAATGACTGTCAGAATTGTCCAAGATGCAATGCAAATATATAAAACCAGATTATCCAGTGTCGCTTAATCGTGGATTTCTTATTTGTCCTATTTTATTTCACCCAACTTAAAAAAAGCCACTCCAAATGGTCTCGCGTTGTTAAAATGTCTAACGTAAAATTAAAATGAATTGAAGAAAAAAAAAGAACTTGTGTTTCTTTTCTTTGTAATATTGAAATTGTGAATTATGGAAGATATTTTGGTAATTTTGATTTTATGTCGTCCCGGCTCGCTGCTCTAATTTGCCGACAAAAAAGTGACAAAAACAGGACTCGGAAAATATCTAATTTGGGCCGAAAATCAAGATTATTAAACTTTTTACATTTTGAACTATTTTACAATAGCTCTCAAGTAAACATATCAAACGTTGTAATTATCAAATTATCATACTGGGGTATATCTAAAGGCCCTGCTATTATATATATATATATATATATATATAATATATATATATATATATATAGACGATTATTTAAAACAAAATAGTATTTTTCTCAAAGCTCAGTCAGTAAATCACCCGCCTAGGAATCGCAAGTTTCCCGGTTCGTTCCCGGTCTCCGCCAACTCAGCGCATGAGTAGCACATAATGGGTGATGTGATTTGTGTGGTAAAGTGGGGGAACTATCGGTAGGTGTAGCGCTCAACATCAGCAGAAAACAATCTCGTTGATCTAGTGATAGACACCCTCACTGACCAGCTGGTACCGACAGTAGGCCACTCCGCCAACAAAGGCAAGTCTGTTTATATTGGACATAGCGCTAATACTCATGGGAATGGTATGCATCCAGCTATTTTCCCTCCTGCTATCTCCAGGCCCCCGGTTAACGTCGGGGGTTCCAGCGAGCTTCGGCTGCTGGGCTTCTTGAGAGTTTAATAACAGCGTCGATCCCAGGGGGCTATCCCTCCAGGCAACACCTCCCCCTTGACTTAAAGGGGCAGGGCTGGGTTTATTGCCCAAGGCCTGAGGCGCCCCCTTGAGGGGGAATGCCGAAGGGATCGACGCAATTTTTGTTCTTTCCCACCGATGAGCTTCGGCTTGTGGGTTGGCCCACATTAAAACAAGGCCTTGTGCCCAGTCGGGTATGAAGCAATTACATCTCTTGCTATGGTGAAACAGTAGGACAGACTTGGATCTTAAACCTTGGATGGCAACCGTTTTAAGAGAAGGAAAATTCTGAATTCAAACCTGTTAAAAGCTTCTGGGCTCCTACGGACAAACATACACAAGCCACAGGTAGTTACCCACTTATTACCCAAATGTTACATATACGCATAAAAGGTAATAAAACTATAGATATTTATTTTGTTTAAAAATGTTTGTATTGTTGAGCATCTCAATCGGTTTATTCATTATTACTTTGTGCGTGTTATTGTCCACCGCATTGTTTTCGAACAGTTGATGTTAAACTTTGGGACCAAGTAACCAATAAGCACCCCAAATCATCAACTTAATGAAAGGTTCATATTTTAACTCATCACCGGTAACTTCTGCTTCCAAATTTTTGTAAACAAATGATTTTAATCAGAAGTTTATGGAGATGTTAAACTCATAATAAAGCAAATTAAATAGATGGTTGGTACACGTAATCAAATTAAAATTCAATTGCAAAATCTTTTTTTAAATAAATACTTTTTAATCAGAAATTTATTAATATTTTTTGACACATACGATGATTTAAAAAAAGACGAAAGACGTTTTTATACTAAAATAGTTTTACTTAATCAGAAGAGAAATGCAATTATGTTTAGTTAAATAAAAATACAGTTTTTTTTTACAAAATATTTTTATGTTTATTTAAATAAAAATATATTGTTCAGAAATAGTATCACACAATTTGTAAAAATTTGATTTTGTCAGATACAATATCATTGCAAAAATCGTCTGTTCGTTTATTTTCAAATATTCGAAAGCGAAACTTACCGGTGTATAGTTAAAATATGAACCTTTCATTAAGTTGATGATTTGGGGTGCTTATTGGTTACTTGGTCTAAACTTTCTCTTACTTTAGCAACACGTTTAGACAACAATATGGGAAATAATAGAGAAGACTGGATAATTTTGACTTACTACGTCAAATGGTTTTTAAGAAAAGAAAAACTAAATTCAAACCAGCTGTACCCTACTTAAATATTGGCCTTATGTCATATCCCGCTCATGGCGGAGGGCTGGGTAAATACGAACAAACGAAAAGGAATAAAAAATGAACGATGGTAATGTTTTCTTAATGTCAAGGATGTTTTAAAACAAAGCAGTTTTTTTTTCTGCAGAATCCATTTTGTTTTTTCTCTCTTTCCACCCACTCTTCAGTTATTCTTTCTTTCTTTCTTTTTGTTAAATAACAATTGCTGAGACAAATGTCCTATTTAGAACCCATTTCCCTTAACGTCCTAATATTACCTCGTATTATTTATCACGTGATTTCTATCGGACGTATACGGAAATAGTTTGTACCCGACCCTGACACATTTTCTCGACGGATCGACTAACTCACAAAAAAAAACATTGTTTACAAGAAAGCCTACCACCGAGAGTCAAATCTAAAAACTAAAACGTTTGCCTAGATCATCCGGCTAATTTCAAAGATTATCACTCGAGTAAAATGAGATGCCCCAATGGCGGGCAGAAGATTTGCCCGAGTCAAGTTTCGAGGGGGACATTTAAATAAAAAAAGATACAACAAATAAAAATAAAAAAAGATGGGAAAAATGATTAACTAAGTTTTCTCCATTTCACTCTAAACAAGAAAGAACAAAAGGTCACGTGTGCCAAAGTAATTTGATAATTCTTAGCCAACGATAAGCTAATTCATAATTGACTACAATGCTCTATAAATTATTCTGGAGTCTCGCCTTTAAGTCAGAGTTCATATATATATGTATGTGTGTGTGTGTTTGTGTATATAAGAGAGGGAGAGAGAGAGATATGAAATAATCCGCTGGAAATGGAATGTTCTGGTGACCGTTAATTACGTAAAAATTGCATAGCTCTCCTTAAAACGGAATAGAGCACTCCCTGTAATCTATTATGATTATGACAGTAAAAATATCCTTTCTAATAAGTGGGTGTGTACATGACGCCGAGTTAAGAACTCTGACTAACGACAAATAGGTGGAGTTTCAATCCCTGTCTGAAGCAGCCTGCATTGTCTAGTCACTCCACCGAGCAGTAAAACTGTATGTTAATGATTATTTATATATATATATATATATATATATATATATATATAGTCATCCACGTGAAGTATTGAGCAGTCGTGGATTACAAATACTACTCTTGCTCTCTCTCTCTCTCTCTCACAACACTGTATATATAGATACAGAGTATACAGATATAGAGTAGATACTCACGAGTGAAAATAGTCATAACCACGATACCCATGGTATTTAAGGCCTTTTTATTCACAAATAACTTTGCTCTGTTTACAATAAATAAACATTGAGCTCTCATAAAACCTGAACTCTACAACAAACTACTGGTAGGGAATAGGACCAGTCTAGAATCACCTTGGACCAAGAAACTTGGTACAACACCAAAGATATATATATATATATATATAGCTTGGACAAGGAGTCAACACTTGGTTACTGACAGTTTAATCTAATCTAACATAAATGAAAGAAAATACTGAAAAAAATAAAGAAGGACGAACTATTTCTCTCCTATTTCTAGTTGTTTGATTCATTATTTCTGTCCACTTTTCCTTTTACCTTACCACACACACACATACGCACATATATATGGGAGAAAAATGAGATTATCCGACAGTATGTGGTGAAAGGTAGACTAACACGGGATGTTGTAGAAAATACAATAAACATCCATTTTCTACAATATCCCGGGTTTGTCTACCTTTCACCACACACACACACACACACACACACACAACACACACACACACATATATATATATATATTATATATATATATATATATATATATTTTCTTCTAAATTGATACCAACAAATTGTGTCACATCTTCTTTTCAATTTTCCGCTCCGTTTCTCTATATTTTTCATTCTTAAAATTTTTAAATAAATTCTACATCACATGTCCGCCTCTGCTTACTATGTTCTTCCTCTTCAAAAATTACCGCCCCCCCCCCAAAAAAAAAACCTAACCCGAACAGACTCGTCCTTTTATTTCTAGTTTCACTACAAATATTATTTCTCTGTGATTCGCTCATTCCCCCTTTCCATCTCCTCTCCCTCCCCCAACGTTTTTCATCCTTTTCCTCCCCCCTCATCCACCTTATCCATCTCGCTCTCCACTGTCCTATCAATCCCCTCCTTTGCAAACCATCTGCCTTCGGCTATCAAAGATTCGCTTTCGTTACTTCTCTAGGATCTTCATCCCAAATTTTCAGTTTTCTTTTTTCTTTTTTCTTTCTTTACTTCCACCTGTCGACACCATCTTGTTTTACAAATATTGATTTCCAATTGTAAGGGAACATTGTACTGTGTGTTCATTTCGAGAAATATTTGATTAAACAGTGAAACAAATTATTTTAGCTTACACCATCTATATCTATCTATCTATCTATATATATATATGTGTGTGTGAGATTAACTGTTGACTAATAAAAGCGTATGAAATACAAACCAATAAATATTTCGCCTCGGTGTATTAACGAAGCTTCATCAGAAACTTATTTTGAGACAAAAAACTAATATATATATATATATATATATATATATATATATATATATATATATAAAGGACCGGGTTAGCTCAGTCGGTAGAGCGTCCGGCTAGAAACCGCAAGGTTCCTAGTTCGATACCGGTCCTCGCCAAATCAGCGTATGAGTAGCACAGGGATCTTTGCGGTAATGTAAGGAGCTGATGGTAAGTGTGGCGCTCCACCTCAGACGCAAAAACAATCTCTTGGTCTAGCGCTAGTGAAAGGGATATAATGCCTCGCTGGTTGGCTGATACCGACTTTAGGCCGCCCGTTGACTGACTTATAGCAGTTTCTCAAAATAAAATTCTGATGAAGCCTCGTTAATACACCGAGGTGAAGTATTAATTGAATGAACTTGTTTGTGTTTTATCCGCTTTTATTACTTAACATTTAATTCCACACACACACACACACACACACACATATATATATATATATATATATATATATATATATATATATATATATATACTAGATAGTCACCGCTTCAGCTTTCACTGGAATGGTGCGCAAATTGCAGTAGTATTAGGAGAGTGCTCGATATAAAGAATAGAGCTATATAGATTTTTCTTGTATTCGTATCAATGTCACCTGATGAATGCATGCGATTTTAGCATGTATGAACCCTATGGTTGTGACTGTTCTATTGCCATCAAATAAATAGGTATGTAAACTTTTATATATATTTTATTATATATATATATATAAATTAATTGAATAAAGTTGTTTGTGTTTTATCCGCTTCTATTGCTCAACATTATATTACATTTTGGTAGATTTTACCCTCTCCGTTTGTCCTCACACACACACACACACACACACACACACACATATATATATATATATATATATATATATATATATATGAGGACAAAGCGAATTAACTTTTGTTTTTTCATAAATTGTTTGGGTTGTACTTATTTATAGGCAATATATGTATATAAACGCTTCTTATCTTACGTCAGTATGCTAGAGGAAACTGTTTTTTTTTGTGAGTTTTTCCAAAAAATCAAATATAAATAATCGTCACTAGAAAACAACTTTGAGATGTAAAATTGAACTTTAAAAATGTCTAATAAAACGGATCTTATAAACATGTTATTTATTCATTTTTGCATTACAGGAAAGCAATGAAATCAGAGGTTTAAAATAAGAGTCGTTATTGTTTTTGTGATTTCTTTTTACTGTATTCCAATAAAAAAAAATCAGATGTGACGAACTTTCAATATTAGAGAATCAATGTAACCCTAAAGCGTAAAGACACAAAGATTTCCAGAACAGCAATAAATACTAGAAATGCTGCTGCTTTTTGTTTTTTTATAGACCGAGAAAAAGTGATGCAAAACCCAACACTAAGGGGAAATAATTGATAAGAATTGATTTAAAAAAAAGAACGAAAACCTATTTACTTATATTTTAAGGAGTAGGGATTTTTTTCCCGTTAAAATCAGGAAGGAGTTGGCTAATCGGGAGGTTTTAAACAAACATATAAACATGCATATTCCCTGAATCTTTGCACTTTCGATGCATCAAACGGGTTTTATTGTCAGATTTTCTTTTACATAGCCACTCAGAAAATGTGCAGTAAGAAAAAGTTCGAAATCATATATAAAAAAATCGATAGAAAAACAAGTAGTTAATAGAAAAATCAGAGATATGCAGAAATAATCAATATATATATATATATGTGTGTGTGTGTGTGTGTAAAATAAAAGGAAATTAATCCGACAGTGTGAATTTGATATATTGAAAAAACAAATGATGTTTACAAATGCTTGGGATAATCAGGAGAGAATGTGCACCGTTTCGGGGCCTTCCTCTCAACGGTTTTAACTGCACACAGGGGCTCCCCTCGGAATATCTGTATCGACCGTATGTAATAGATTGGTCATCAACAAGAGCAAATACGGGAAGGCCCCGAAACGGTGCATATTCTCTCCTGATGATCCCAAGCATTTGTAAACATCATTTGTTTTTTCAATATATCAAATTCACACACACACACACACACACACACACACACACATATATATATATATATATATATATATATATATATATATATATATATATATATATATATATATATATATATCCATTTGACGTAGAACTTTTTTTTATCTGTCAATGATGTTTGTAAAATATACACAGAAATAATAATGTTGTTAATAAGAAAAACAGAACGTTTATTTTTATTTAATATTCATGTTAAGATATTCAGTATTATAATATCTTTACCACGTGAACATATACATGACTACATATTGCCAACTATGTCGCCAAAATTCACCTTATTTATTGAATAAATATCGCCATATATATATATATATATATATATATTATTGTTATTGTATGATAGTATAGCATTTGTATCGTCAATACTTGGTGGTTGTCAGTTTCTTATCTATGAGATCATCAAACCATAATCGAAAAACTGCCAGTCACCAATTGGCATTAAATCTATGGCTATGCTGTCCTAACTTGGATGTATATGTATTATATGTATATTCCCCGGACATATACTCATACATCCATACACACAACTGCCCTTTATATATATATATATATATATATATATATATATATATATGGTTGGAGGAGTAAACGATGAATGCTTTTAACAGGAAACCATTGGTAGTAATATCGTTCCCAAATAAATGAATAAAAGCTAAAACTTTTATTTGTCACTTCATTCAACTATCAACGCTCTATAACAGATACGTTGGATTACTATTACTTTTTCTAGTATACTAGTGCCAACATACAGATTAATATATATATATATATATATAATATATATATATACTAGAAGCGGATACCCGCCTATATATATATATATATATATATGTGTGTGTGTGTGTATTTTGGGCAGCTTTTTTTCATGTTGAATTAAACAAAAGACACATCTGTTTAACAATTTTATTTGCGATTTTTTCAAGTTTTCTGGACAACTTTTTAATAGTTAGATGTGTCTTTTGTTTAATTCAACATGCATATATATATATATATATATATATATATATATAATTTAATTTTGCTTGCTTTCCTGTATCGTGTGAACCTCGACCCGTTCATATCACATGAAACAAAGCGGCAATAAAAAAGACTAAACAAAATTAAACGTTCTTATTCTTCACTCTACATCACCATGAAACTTTTCAGTTCTTCATATTAAACAAATGCTTGTGAAAGCGAAGAGACAATCGATGCTTCTTCAGTAGGAAACTTATATCAGATGTAAATTTCCACCTGCTCCAATTACCGATAATTGCTCATTAAAATAGCTAACGACAGTTTGGTAAATTATGCTTATCTTGAACAAATATCCCGAGGAGGTCCCACACGTCAGACTCCTCCACTATTTATGCATCAATACTTCAGCGGGCTTTTGAATTGCTAAATTTTTCGGAAATTCTTGAAATTTAAGGTCTGATTTGAAGAAATAATTCCGCACAAAATTTGTTAACACCCCATCTGAAAACACCTGCGTTATATTCATGACAGGATGATTCGCACATGCATCTCTCTCTCTCTCTCTCTCTCTCTCTCTCTCTCTCTCTCTCTCTCTCTCTCTCTCTATATATATATATATATATATATATATATATATATATATATAAAGGTGTGTCATAAAAGTATCGAGATTGAAGCTGCATTTACCAAAATAGAAATGAACAATAAATGGTACGTTAATTTTTTCAGAATACAATGTGTGTCAAAAAATACAAAATATCTCTATACTTTTTTGACACACACACACACACACACATATATATATATATATGTGTGTGTGTGTGTGTGTGTCAAAAAAGTATAGAGATATTTTGTATTTTTTGACACACATTGTATTCTGAAAAAATTAACGTACCATTTATTGTTCATTTCTATTTTTGGTAAATGCAGCTTATGTATATATATATATATATATATACACCTGCATGTGTGTGTGTGTAATATGTAAAGAGATCAGTAAAAATAATTTTGTTCCCAAAAAGATTTCTCTCAAATTTGATAAAAATGTTTTCAGAAAAAAAATTCTTAACTAATTAACTATATATATATATATATATATATATATATATATATATATATATATATATATTAGAGGCGCATGGTGTATAATGGTTTCGTAGAAATAAATTATGTTAAAATTAAAATAAGTTGTATATATTTATTCATTCTAATTCAGTTTCGTTAGTCTTTCTAATTTAATATAATAGTTTCGTTAGATTAAAACTTAAATACTTGCGCCCAGGAGGCGCGTACTTTTGTTAGTGTATATTAAGATTTTGTGCAAAATAAGAGAGAAGATTTTTCTTAAATGTTCGTTGTCCATATTAATCAAGGTCGATTAATGATTTTAATGTATTAAAAGGCTGACAATATTCAGCAACCTTAATGTATGCATCTTAATATAAATTGAATATATGCATTTGTATTTGTGTGATAAATTAAATATATACACATGTATTTGTTATATAATATATATATATATATATATATACAATATATAATATATGTGTGTGTGTGTGTGTGTGTGTGTGTGTGTAAATTGAAAATGGAAGTGAATCCGACGGTATGTTGAAAAGCAAAATAAAAGAAAGAAAGTATTGAATGGATAAAATGGGATTATTTTAATTAATTTAACTTACACGTGTTTCGGTCAGGAGTTTATCCATAAGTACATTATTCTCTCTATTATTATTTTAACAAAATGAAATAAAATAATAATAATAGAATATATATATAGTCATCCACAGACACCGTGTTTCGACTTATCAAGTCTCTTCAGTGTGGCTAGACATTTGTAAGCTACCTACAGTCGGGATAGAAACCCGATCGATTCAGCATCATTCGGACAGTTTAACCGCTCGACTATCGTCACCTACAGAATGAAGATTTTAACTGTTTTAATACACACATCTATATGTATTTAAAGGCCGCCATAGAGTGCTCCATCCCTTCTATAGGAGAGCGTTGCGTTTACGCTTTAGTTGGCGGTCTTTATATATATACTCATTTGACAATCAATTTCAACTCGTGAGAGTCTTTTTATTCTATTGGTGAAAGGCAATAAACAAGCAAAGTAATGATAAAATGCAAATCCCTGTATGAAACAACGGAAAGAAAAACACAAACAAAACCACGCTGTAAACTTGAAAAAGATTTTTTTTATGTCGAAGAATACTGGCTTATCGAAAATATCACCATATTGAATTCCCAGAGATGTTTTCTTTGTTGAGTGAAGTATTTCTCTCCACTGTTTACTTCTATTTATTTCTATTTTAATCCGGTTGCTTTCAAAAAAAAAAAAAAAATTCAAAACAATCTTTTCTCTCGTTTCTACACTTGGTTGTAAATGTTCCCTGCTCGGTTCTCAGCCTACTTTTCATTCGATAGGAAATAAGGACAGAAAAATGATAGAGAGAGAAAAATAAATAAATCACGAATTTCATTGAAATTAACGCAAACCAATGTTGGTTGGTTGAAGTTAGTATCGATTTAAAATGGCTGTCTCTTTGTCTCGTGCAGCCATTTTTCATGAAAGTACAGAATATACCATCAAAGCAAAAAAAAAAAAAGAAAAAAACAAACACACACACACACACACACACACACACACACACACACACACACACACACACACACACACAAAACGGAAATACAAGTCTCACGTCATGCCTACGTTTTATTGGTAACGAGATAACCCGTGAACTCGTTGGATAAGCGGTCCATAATGATATTCATGCTTCTATTTAGGAATTATTTAAGTACTAGTAGGAGCTGTGGATATACCACATTATGGTAATTCAATTATTACAACGTTTCATATGTTTACTTAAGAGCTGTTGCAAAATAGTTCAATATGGAAAAAGTATAATAATCTGAATTTAACTCTCTCTCTCTCTCTCTCTCTCTCTCTCTCTCTCTCTCGTTATTTTTTCTTTCTTTCTTTCATACTTTTCATCATTTATGTTCAATTTAAACAGATTAGTTTTATCGCCCCAGTGCGATCACCCATCTATATTATTATATTTTTCTATGTAGCATGTCCTTCTTCTCCCCTTTCTTTTTTATAATAAAAACGGAATTCTCCATTATTTAGCTGAGCTGAGCTGACGACACGATATGTATATATATTACACACATATATATATATATATATATATATATATATATATATATATATATATGTCAGTCATCGGGGCGGCCTAATGTCAGTATCAGCCAGACAGTGAGGAAGTCTATCCCCTTTTCACTAGCACTAGAAAAAGGAGATCGTTTTCGCGTCTTGGGGTGGAGCGCCACACCTACCATCAGCTCCTTACTTTACCGCACAGATCCCTGTGCTACTCATACGCTGAGTTGCCGAGGGCCGGTATCGAACTAAGAACCTTGTGGCTTCTAGCCGAACGCTATACCGACTGAGCTAACCCGGCCCTTAAATATATATGTTCGTTTAACGTAGAGAATTTATTTGAATTCAAACCTAACAACTGTTACAGGGATTTTGATTGATGTCACTTCACCTGATTTTGACCTTTCTTCCTATTTTGCCAGGCAAGCATGAGAGAGAATAGTTATGTCATCAGTTTTTACCTGGCCGTGAAAGGATCATGATAGCGCCTCAGAGAGCTAAATTCTCACTGCGCGGTCAAGTAGTCCGGACAAAAGAAAAGAAATAAGAGTCGAATAAAATACACGTGAATACACCAAAGAAATGTCTTGTGTTGTCTCTAAAAACAAACGACAATACAGACATCTCAACCAGAATCTCAAGAAGACAGAAACGGTATGCAAATTAACCACACCATATATTATGTAGATATTTATTTCTTAGGGATATATAAGACGCATTGCAAAATTTTAAAAACACACTAATAACATGGGCAGGTTTTAGATAAATCTAATTCAGATTTTCAGAGAGATATTGTTAATAAATAAGATTTTTTCCATTTGTTAATGATTTTGACTATAATATAGATTAAATACTCATTGATAAACGTAAGCAGTGACGTAGTTTCAATAACAGACTGACAGACACCGAATCTCCATTATAATAAGATATTAACTGCGTCATTTTCTTAATTTTAAAATGGAACGGAATGTCAATCAGCATAGAGACAAAAATATATATATATATATCGACGGAATGAATATCGTCTTTAAATATTTTCATATTTTAGAAATGTAAAAAAAAAAAATGTCGTAACTTGTTTATTAGAAAAGAGTTGTAGGTTTTGTTCGTTTCTTGACAATTACGGCGAATTTGAATTGTCGATAATTTTCTAACTCGGATCTACGAGAAACTAATAACGATTCGGCTAATTTAAGTGTCTTGGACGATTGAGAAGCAACTACACACTGTGTTAGCACGATGAAATGCACGTGTCGTATATGCTCGTGTACAAGTAGACCTTTGTGTTGTGACTGAATATATCAAATACAACATTGGAAATTGAGAAATGGTTTATGTAGTTTTTGTACAGGAATATAGATAAGAGTCAACGCGCAGTACTCCAACAGTATGACTAGCTACTCAACTAGTTGTAACTGGATTACGAATAACCTCCCGTATTCGAATCTTCATTTGTGTTCTGTGTACAACTTTCTTTTAGGGGAAAATATCTTCACTTGCAATACTTTGCTATTTAGCCAAGGGATCTCATGTATAAGTCGTGTCCGACTTTTTTATGGTATCAAAAATCTCAGAAACGTAGGTGTTCCCGTGGCGTAGTGGCTAACGTGCTGGACTACGATGACGTAGTAGGTGATTTCGAAGATTTTTTTTTTTTTTGCATTTTATCTTGGACGATTTGGACGGTCTAATTTTTAATTAGAGGATGCTGCAAGATGATAACGGTCGTTAAGGAATACGAGTATTAATACATAGACTAGAAGAACCCGTAGATATACCACAGTATGATGATTTAATTATTACAACGTTTGATATGTTTACTTAAGAGCTATTGCTAAATAGTTCAGTATGTAAAACGTATAATAATCTTGATTTAACCCTCAATCACATTTTCTTAAAAGTGGGCTGTAAAATATGATTTGCCGATAAATATCTGGGAGTAGGCGTTTAAAATATCTACATTAATTTGCCGATAAAAAAGTGAAAAACACGACTTGGAAAATATCTAAGTTCGGTCGGAAATTCGCCTGATGCTGGCTCACACAGCGTGAATTAGGGCAGAGGCTGGAACTACATAAGATGAAAATTACCAAAATATATTCCGTAATTCACAATTTCAATATTACAAATAAAACAAGCATGTAACTTCTCCTTTTTTTAAATTCCTTTTAATTTTACGTCGGGCATTTAAGCAACGCAAGACCATTTGGAATGTTTCATTTTTAGAATTGAGTAAAATAAAATGGGACTAATAAGAATTATACAATTAAGTGACACCAGATAATCTGGATGGTCTCATTTTTAATAACTATAGCTCTTAAACATGACAAACGTTGTAAGAATTAGATAAATTATCATAGTGTGGTATATCCGTTTGCAGGGTGATAACGGTCGTACTTTTAAGGAACACGAGTATTAATGTATAGATGCTGTCTTTGCATAGCACTAAATGTGAGTTCAATCTTCACCTCGCGCTAGAAATACGCCTTTCTTTTGTTACAGTTATCCTTTTCTTTTTTATTTTTAGCTATTCGTACGTCGGTAAACAGCCTTTTTAAGAACAGAAACATCAGGTTATATTCGGCATTCCTCCACTGTTTGCAAGCGTTGCTCGATGAAAAATCCTCATTATGAACAGTTGGAAATAAAGGAATTTGAGTAAAAATAATCGAATATAAGGCAAGAAACGCGTAAAAAGGCAATCAGCTCAATTGAGACTTGAAATATAAACAGACAAACAAGAAATAAAATTTTATGAAAGGATCTTTATATAAAATTCAGTTATTGACTTGTCGATGTTGCTTTGAGCTTTAATATATAATAAAAAAAAATGATTAAATAAATAAAAAAAATATCACACAAAAAATCCCCGCATTCCATCACATTCAAAAACACAATAGATGGATGAACTAAAAATGTTTCTAAATGGAAAAATAAAGAAAGAAAAAATAAAAGAAATAAAGAAAAAATGGGGGAGGAGCCCGGACAAACAATTAAGCTTGATGAAGGAATGTCTTCGTTTTGATTTTTCGTTATCACTGCATAGCAGACATTTTTTTTAATCCGAAGAATTCGTAATATTTAAAAGAATAATAGAGAAAATAGCTCAGTATTAAGGAGGCACTTGTAGTGCAATGGTTATCATCGTAGGAAACGCATACGATGACAAGAGTTCAATTTCTTGATGAGGCTGTTTACATTTCACATAATGCTATTTATCATATTGTGCTAGATGGCGGTGGGTGAGGGTCGTATTATCCTGGGTAATACGTTAAACTCTATCTGATGGTAAAATTCTAATTTTGGGGGCCGGGGAATGTGTATTCTGTCATCACCATTATTCCCAGGTCCACTCTGACTCGGAGTGGTAATACCTGTTACAATCCTATCTATGGGTTAAATAGAAATTGCGTTTTAAAAAATTGAGTTTAAAAAAAAATTGAGTACCTATCAATAATAAATAGAACAAAAACCATCACATAACGCTAATACCTTTGGGAAAGGTAAGTATTTACTAATCCCGTTCCCCACGTATAGAATGTCACACAAGGTCGCAATTACGAGGCATAAAATTAGCGTGTTGGTTAGTTGGGTTATTTTATGCCGAAGATATTTTCTTGAGTTTAGTCCAATACAATTCGATTATAGTCCAATATAATGTAGAGTCCTGAAGACATCGTATAGATCGAAACCGTGGTAGACCTATAATTTTTCTACAATTATATATACTATCAGGACGTGTGGATATACCACACTATGATAATTTAATCCTTACAACGTTTGATATGTTTACCTAAGTGCTATAGCAAAATAGTTCAATATGTAAAAAGTATAATAATTTTGACTTAACTATCTCTCACTCTTTTTTTTCTTTCCTTCTTTTCATCATGTTTAATTGAAACAGATTAGTGCTATCGATTCCATGTGCTCACACCTTTTATCTGTTTCCCCTACTCCTTTTTTCCCTACTTATAATATTTTTCTGTGTAGCATGTCCTTTTTCTTCCTTCTATTTCTTTATAATAAAAACGGAATGGTCCCTTATTTAGCTGAGATGACGACACTCATAAGAGATAAGAATTCAGCGTATAAGCGACACCAGATAATCAGGATTTACATTTTCTCTAGGACGATTTGGACGGTCTCATACTTAAATAGAGGGTGTTGCAAGATGAAAACGGTTGGAAAATTAAGGAACAAGAGTATTAATGTATAGATATATCTATTATTATACTAAAGCTGAGTGAATCGGTGATGGTTTGCTAAAGGCTTTTTTCCTATTTAGTTTCATGACAAAAAAGTCATATTAAAATATTCCTTAGTTCTAGGATTGAGTTATGTTTGAAAAAAATCCATTTTAATTGGTTCTACTTAGTCGTAATGTGCAATTAAGTCAAAAGCCCATCCGTTTCTTAACTCACATTCTGCCTGTCACTTTCCCTTCTCTTTTATAGAGAGATTATCTCCTCTTTATATACGATAGTTTCTCTGTGAGTGTAAAGAGTGATTTAGAGGGTCTAAAATATATTTATGCTTCTTTTTAAATTCTCCGGCTGTATTTTTTTTTTTCCAAAATTTAATTCGTTTTACAAACTCACCTTTCCTAATTCCAATCATCTACTTAGAGCTCAAAGCGTGACCTAAAGGGTCACGTTTTGTCTAGTATTGTTGTATACTGGGTCATACAGTATTCAATAGACTAGTACATTTAAAACTACATGTGCGCCAGACATATAGTAACTCGCAACAGAGTGCTCAAACCCCGAGGTAGATGGTTCGCGTAATGGTTCCGTAAACCTTGCAGTCTCAGTAATCACTCCGATGTTCTCAGATAGCGATGTATAAATAGTCCTGGACCAGCGCATTCGCTCTCCACGCAAGGCTAGTTCACAACAAATGTATATATATATATATATATATATATATATATATATATATAATATATATTAATGCTTTAAACAGACCTCCTAAAAGATTCATTTTTTAAAGAAGAGGAGTAAAGGGAAAATAAAAATGGCAAGGATGTTCTTCCCCCCACCACCATATAACTCTATAATTTATTCATACAAATGTATTTGCGGTTTGCAATACAGAGGAAGAACAAACCAGCGGTTGGATGCCCGCATTAAGCAACACGCCCCCACTAAGATTAGAAATGGAATCGTCGGTCCGAACGATGTACTGAGGAATACGTATGGTTTCTTTATAGGCGTGCACCTCATAAGTAACCCCAATTGTGCCAACTCATTCAGTGTTGACTGGTTCTCAGTTGAGAGCAAGTCACACTCTTTTTATAACCTCAAAATTTTGGAGACATTGTATATTCTTACCAGTAAGCCTGCTCTTTGTAAACAAAGAGAGGGCTTAATTGGTTTAAATATCATCAATCTTTAGATCTTCTCCCCCCTTTTTTGAGGTATAGAAAAGAAATTGTTCTTTTCTTCTTGTTATTTTTTAAATTTTTTACTCGTCCCATTTACTGGTTATTCTATTTTCCTTGATATTTAGCTCTGTTGAGCGAGGAACGAAACATGGTAGCTAGCAACTCGTTTTTATTTTCCCTCTTCTATTGTATAAAAAAATGAATCTTTTAGGAGGTCTGTTTAAAGCATTAATAAAATTCTGTTCCCCCCCCAAAAAAAAAAAATATATTATATATATATATATATATATAACAACAGGAATCTAATGGGTTTTCAGGTTGTCTAGTCTGTTTTAATTCTATATTTTATGTATTCATACAGCGAAACCAGTTTGTCTGGTGGCGTTTGCAATATGCAGAAACTTTGGCGACTTAGACGTATTCCAAAAAGGAACTCGGTGGACACTGTATAATTGGCCTGATAATCTGAACGTTTCAGTAAAGGGCAAATTATTCTAATGTAGTAATTTTCTTTCGAAAAGCCGTTGGACACTAGATAAGAAAATTGGCACCGGCATGACACCGAACCTGTTTAATTAATAAATCCCTTTTCAATCTTTGTCCAATTCTTTTGTAAAGTCTCCTGCCGAACAAGAACGACAGCACGAGCCGGTATTAACATTGCTTTTTCATTGAGAACGATTTCGAAGATATTATCTTTGTCGCATATCTCTGTTAATAATGGACATTCGGTCTTTATTTTGCTGTAACCGAAACTACGTCACATTACTCAACATCGTCAATGCATAGAATAAAGAAGAACCTTATATCATATACACTTAAAATTTGAGTATGCAAACTTAGACGGTCCTTATTGTTTTTTAAAGCAAGTTTTAATAGTTACATGCCCGGTGTCATATAGTTACTTATAGTTTGTTTAATTTCAATATGTATTCAAAGTTATCTAACGTATAGATTTTTAGAGAAAATTATTTACAAAGAAGAAATAGTAATTTTTTCAGTATCAAGGGGTTAACTAAAATTTTACAAATAAATAAATACCAACGATTTTGTGTAAAATTCATGTGTAAAATATTCAAAATAATTATCTAATTAATAATTGATATATGCAGGCAACATTTTATTAGAGGAGGACAGAACTAAGTTTCCATCTGATTGTTTTTTTTTCTCTTTTTTTTTTTACTCCTTTTATAAATTTGATGATTTTACTTACTTATGAGACAAACCCCCTGACACTGAATTTTTAACTCCACTCCTCCAGGCAAAAGCTTTCAAAATTGATTTTTAAACCGTCCGTAGGGAGTTTTTTTTTTTTTTTTTTTTTTTTTTTTTTTGCTCGTTATTATAATCGACTTCCAGCACTTTGCATCTATTTTCTGTTGCTTTTTCTCTCTATCATTATTTCTCTTATTGATTTTCTTTGTATGTTTTTATTTCTTCTTCTCCAAATAATTATCCATCTTTATCATATTACTAGAAGTGGATACCTAGTGTCACTTGGGTAGAGGCGTGTGCAAAATACCAGGTATATTTATGTATTGACTTCACAAATGCTGGACAAATGCTGTGTGCAAAAAAAAAAAAATTTAAAAAATGACGAAAGAAAAAAAATATAAATATACAATAAACTCAATTCTTTAACTTCTAGGCATAAAATAACTCGATACGGTTTAGCATGCCATTAAAATTAATCAACCAATCTTTACTTTTATGTACATTAATTTTACTCCAGTTGTTGAATCTCTAGTTGTTTCTTACCATTTTTTCTACCTCTGCCTGCTATCAAGAAGTTATTACAACATTCCTGGTCAGTAGTTTTCCCTTCATCCTTCTCTAAATTACTAAAAACGAATATAACACAAACCTTTTCATTATTTGTCAGTAAGCTCTTCATCTTACCTTTTCTCTGGTGTTTTTTTTATCGTCATTATCCAGAGTTTTATTTAGACAGCTACTTTCTCATTTCTTGCTACACCAATTCTTTCCTCTCGTTATTCGCCTAACCCATGATTCCATTACGATTTCCGCAGTTCTTGAGTTCGTCTTCTTAGTCAGTGCTTTCTGTATTGTAAATAACATTCATCTTTTCTCTCTCATTTTCTTTCCTCTTTGTCACTCTCAAGATGTTTGTTGGCACGTTCTAGTCCACACAAATATTTACCAGTTTTCTTTTCTTTTTGTTGAATCGCTCCTGTCCAAAGACCTCCTTTCCAGGATTACGCCCTGCCAATGATTTTGATGGCAAACAGTAACATTATTCTCTTTGATAGATTATCGGCCATTATGAATTCGTCGCCAATGCAATTACGAAACAATCAAGCCACAACGAAAGACGGCAATACACACGCCTCTGTGATCTTTACATAAAGACGACTGTTTAAATCTAAAAAGTTTATTTTCTATATTTAATTCCGGTTGATGTTTTTCTTTGCCACACGTTCTTCCTTTATTTCACGTATCAGTGGCAATCTTACTCGTGTTTTCCTTCTTCTGATGTGACGTCTAGCCAATGGTGTGAATACGCCACGTTGGAGGATGCCTGTCGGCTGGGACGTTAGAATGCACCGACTGCACCTCTGCAGAGGGGTAAGACTCCCCCAATGGGGCCACCTGTTGGCCGTGGGTGGCGACCCGTGATGCTTAAGGATAGAGCCCGGGTGGATGAGCAGTTCATGACATGCAATACTCCACTTTGGCCATATCTTGGGCTAGACGGGCGGTCGGAGAGGCCCCCTCCAATCAATCGGCTGGTCACGTCTTGCCCTAGCACCTATATGATTTTCCAAACCCTATTGCCCTTATGGCAAGTCCAAACCCCTTTTTATCATATGGGTGCTAGAAGGCGGTGGCTGTGGGTCTACATGTCCTGGGAATGACGTTAAACTCTATCTGATGGTGAGGTTCCAGTTTTGGAGGTATGGGGAATGTGGAGCACCCCTTCATCACCATTGCTCCCTGGTCCACTCTGACCCGGAGTGGTAGTACCTGTTAGGTTCCCATCTATGGGTTAAATAGAAAAATGTATTTATAAAAAAATTGTATTATCCATTAAGAATTGATTTATTTGAAAACTTTATCGGCATTAAATGACCCACTGAGGTTGATATGCCGTAAGACAAAACAAACCACGTTGGTGGATGCCTGTCGGCTAGTGCTTTAGAATACACCGAATGCACCTTTGCAGAGGGGTAAGACTACCCTAATGGGACAACCTGTTGGTCATGTGTAGTGACTGATGATGCTTAAGGATGGAACCATGGGGGCTGAGCAGTTCATGACATGCAATCCTCCACTTTGGCCCTTACTTAAGCTAGACGATTGGTCGGAGAGACCCCAGCCGATCAATCAGCTGGTCATGTTAAGCCATAGCACCTATATGATTGTCTCAATTCTATTGCTCTTATGGGAAGCCCCAACCATTTCACCATATATGTGCTAGAAGGTGGTGGCTGAGGGTCTTATTGTCCTGGGTATGACATTAAACTCTATCTGATGGGAAAGTTCCAATTCTCTGGATCTGGGGAATTAGGAGTACCCCTTCATCACCATTACTCCCAGGCCCACTCTGACTCGGAGTGGCCGTATCTGTTAAGATCCCATCATAGAAAAAATGAGTTTAAAAATGTGTTTTAAAACATTGAGTAGCCATCAAGAATGAATAAAATAAAAACGTCTTCGGCATAAAATGATTCAATGGGTTGAAATGCTGTAAAATCCATCCAACCAAGCAGCCATGTTGGTGGAGTAAGTTGATTGGTAAGTGTTCTACTTGGATTGAAGCGAAATAAGTCGAGAGAATAACAGACTAAGTTAAATGGCAAGGTGTATCAAGAATTAAGTAGAGATGAAGACACAAAGACAGATGTCTTTTATTGAAGACATCTATCGATAGATATATAAGATAGATGTCTTTTATTAAAAAACATCTCTCTCTCTCTCTCTCTCTCTCTCTCTCTCTCTCTCTCTCTCTCTCTCTCTCTCTCTCATTATATATATTTTGCTTATTCTCTGTCGTCTTTCTCTTTCCTCGATTTTGTTTATTCTATCCCATCTTACTCTCTCTCTTTCTCACTCTCTCTCTCTTTCTCTCTCATTCTATAACGTAGCCGTTCGTCACAATACCCAATAGATATATTTGTTACGTACTTTCTTACTGCTTCTTACTCTGGTCTTCTATTCTTCCGGCCGTCTTCTGATCGTCTAGTCTTCTATCTTGGTCTTCTAATGGTCGGGTATATCTTCTACAGGTCTCGTCTGGTCTTTCTTATCTGGGGATTCCGTGTCTGGTTCTGCTGGGGACCATTTCTTATCAGAAGCCTTGTGTCATTGTTAGCTTTTAGTAATAACAACAAGACTTCGATTTACCTTTGATGTTATTTTATTCCGGATCCCCAAGATCCAGACAACTGCGCGCAAAGAGTCACATCTTGCTAGCTTCTAACTCTGCAACTCTACTAAGTAACTGACTAACTTGCTTACCTTCAACCGGAAGGGGGGCTTTCTATCGGGTTTCCGTTCCCACGATTCTATTCCCAGAAAGCAAGGTGAGAGTGAGGTCAAGCATTGTCACTCACTCTCAAGGCCATCAGCTGTACTGATTGCCATAAGGATTCTATACTACCTTAAAAAGTAATAGGGATCCAATTAATATGTAACATTCCTCATAATCATACATTTTAAATTCATAATTAATTATGAATTTACTTTTTACTTGCCTCTCCATTTTGAGGCTCTACCGTATTCTGGTACTTTCTAGATTACTTCGAATTCTATTCTCTCTTTCTGCGCGGTTGTCTGGTTCCCCCCATGCATACATCAATTTTACATGATAACAAGTTTTCAACAAAAAAAAACACTGCAGGGCCATTTACAATATCCTGACAAAAATCAAAACACAACTGGACCAACGTCTTGGTCCCAAAATCCTGGTCACAAACCAACGTGACCCTGGTCACTCCAGCAATACATTCGCCTGGATTCCAATGACCAATTCACCAGCTTTCCGCTCCACAGGTCACTTACCTGGAGACTGGGAAGGCAATTTACATCAAAAATACAATGATACCGAAAAAAGATTCAAAAACATTGCACACATGGTCCCTACAATACATTAAACATCACATGCATGGAGAAAACAACAACAATTTTATCGCGCAACAATAAAAAAATCTACAACGGCTATGCGTTACTCATAAGTTCTTAATATAGGATACACGACACAACACACCAATACCATTAAGTATTTTAAATTTTCTTCACAAAAAATATATTACTGTGCCAAATAGTTTCACTTTGAGGGAAAACTGTTTTATCCTGATTCCACACTCGGTCACTGCCAGTGGCTTACAAATTCTCCAGGAACCCTCCAACACAAAAAGTAGGTACTTGTCTGTTCTTAACATATAATTATTCATTGACCATGCTATCCGTATCCAGACTCGAGACATCCCTCTCAGCCAAAACGTTCTGGAGACCATTCCAAAATCATAATTCCCCCAAAAAATTCAATCCACATAAAACAGGGGCGGCCTCTTCGCCTTTCTTCTTATTCTGCTCTTCCAGAACCCCTAACATTCCGAATCCGTCGGAATAATAAAACCCAAAAAGCGCGGATTAACCTTCCGTAACTACGGTAACCACATGGGACGCTCATCAGGGAATCTCAATACGTGAAATGGTGGGCCCTCGATAGACCACTTTCATTACCATATCTCCACCGATTCCCAAAACACCGGAAAAAATTTCTCCAAATAGTCAGGCATGAGTTCAGAACTCGATCCATACTACAGCAAGGTCACAAAATTCACTAATAAAAATTTTCAAAACTATCAATAAAAATTTGGCACTCATAAATCTCACTAAAATCAACTTTTTAACTATGTCAAACTTTCGGAAAAAATTCAAAAACCGAATTATATTACTGGTCATTGACAAAAAATGCAAAAACAAATTAATTATTAATTTCTTTCTTTTAAAATATTGTCAATCAGCCTCCAAGGCTTTTCTCACGAAATCAAACCAAAGTTTTTTTTTTCAAAAATCACCAGTGTCAAAATCCACAATTCATCAATATTAAAATTACTAAGTTACTTATTTTCAACAAACTCTGATTAAATTTAAATCTGACTTTTTTTTTCTAAAAATTTTAACATTCAAAATGGCCGACATGTGGGGAAAATTACCCGCTTGACTCAAAAAAACGTTCATTTCAAAGATGGCAGCCATGTCTACGTGACTGGTTATTCAAAAAAAAAATTTTCCATTCATCCTTCAGCCAATGAGAGACAAGGAGGGGGGGGGGTAAGTTGGTTCTTCTCTCAAAATCAACCCAAAGGATTTTACAATTATACGCCATTTTTATTTTTCCTCCAAAATTCAAATAATTCACCAGCTTCTTAAAATTATCCAATTAATCAGGGTAACAAACCTTAGTACTTCTAAAATTCAAACTAAAAAATAGGCACTTGCTCTTTCTGGAGTTTATTCATTTATCCGTTTATCTACGAAAAATTCTTAATCTCTCAAATCACAATTTATGTCTTCACCCCACAACCTGAGTAAATCAAAGACATCAATCAAAGATCAAAAATTTGAAGAAATCGACCACAATCGTATTCCCAGAAAATAAAAAATATATACATATATACATCGTGCTGAGCAGAGTAAACACGAAAAACCTCTTGGAGCAGGGCACCACCATTTATCTCTTATTCTGACATATTCAAAACTCCAAAAAACACAGGAAAATGTAGGCTTCCACGCCTTTCGAAAAACCATCGAATTGCCTAATTAGGACATTTTCCAAAAACAGGATCTCTGGAATTGGTGAGTTATTCTGTAAAAACTACTTTATTACCGTGAGTCCAAAAAGATCCAAAAACATACAACTTAGGCAAATCTCCAACAATTGACCCAAAATCAGACCTTCAATCCGAATGAAAAACAGCATTGTGATTCAAGATAAAAAAAAATTACATTCTCAACTAAAAGTTTCAAAATTACTTCTTTAAAAATTAACTTTTTCCTTGCACGGTTAAAAACTCACTAGAATTATAAAATTATTTAAATCCATCAAAACATTATGAGTACAATTGACATAAATATCATCATCACATCACAATGAATAATCACAAAAAAAAAATCCAGCTTCAATCGGAAAAAATCAAAAAGGAAAAATTCCAAAATGGCGACTGAAAAAATTTTTTTTCAAATTCACCACGTGTTCTACCGGTCAAAAAAATCTTCCCTGGGGGGGGGGGTTATTGTACATGGATTCTGCAACAATCACTGCTACCTTGATTGTATGCAACAATTACCCTCGGGGGTGGGAGGCACACATCCTTTGTCTCTCTCTCTACCTCTGGCACATACATTCAGTATCTCCCACTCTCTCACTACTTGGAGGGGGAATGTATCCTCCTAGTGTCCTTCTCTCTCTTTTTTCTCGATAGCATACACTCTCTTTTTCTTTTTTTTTTTTTTTTTTTTTATCTTCAAAACAATTCAAAACTATGACAAATGACCTTCCACAACTTCAATCATACAGCAAAAAAAATTTTTTTCTCTTTCTCTCTGTCTTTCCTCACAAAATTTCAACTTATACATATCAAAACTTGACTCTTTTTCTTTTTCTCTTTCTTTGGCATATACACTCTGTCTCTCCCTTTTTTTTCATAGCATACAAACTGTCTCCCCTTTTCTCTATATTTTAAACAATTTAAACAATCTATTAGCATTTTTGATAACATTTTTTTTTTAAATAAATCTAAAAATTTATGCAAAGTTCAAGCTTATACAGCAAAAATTAATTGTCTCTTTCTTCTTTTTTTCTTAAAACAATGTCTCCTTTTGTCTTCTTTTTTTCTTTCTTTTCAACATTCTATCTTAACTTCAATTTTTTTTTTTTTTGTGACAAATCTAGATAGATCTTTGAATATTAGTTCACTCTTTCTTTTCTATTGTCTTTTTCTATAGTCTGTTTCTAAAAACAATGTGTGTGTGTGTGTGTGCGTTCGTTACTTACGTTTTTCTTTTTAAGTTCTATCACGTTTTTTTTTTTTCTTTTTTTTTTTTTCCTTGCTTCATTTTTCTGCCTTTCTTTTCTTCTCTGTCTAGTGGCACGTTGTCCAGGTTCGAATCTGATCACGTCTTGATGGCGTGACTGGTCTTAAGGCACCAAATCGATATATGTACGTAGCCGTTCGTCACAGTACCCAATAGATATATTTGTTACGTACTTTCTTACTGCTTCTTACTCTGGTCTTCTATTCTTCCGCCGTCTTCTGATCGTCTAGTCTTCTGTCTTCTAATGGTCGGGTATATCTTCTACAGGTCTCGTCTGGTCTTTCTTATCTGGGGATTCCGTGTCTGGTTCTGCTGGGGACCATTTCTTATCAGAAGCCTTGTGTCATTGTTAGCTTTTAGTAATAACAACAAGACTTCGATTTACTTTGATGTTATTTTATTCCGGATCCCCAGATCCAGACAACTGCGCGCAAGAGTCACATCTTGCTAGCTTCTAACTCTGCAACTCTACTAACTAACTGACTAACTGCTTACCTTAAACCGGAAGGGCTTCTATCGGGTTTCCGTTCCCACGATTCTATTCCCAGAAAGCAAGGTGAGAGTGAGGTCAAGCATTGTCACTCACTCTCAAGGCCATCAGCTGTACTGATTGCCATAAGGATCTCCATACTACCTTAAAAAGTAATAGGGATCCAATTAATATGTAACAATTCTCTCTCTCTCTCTCTCTTTTTCTTTTGCTTATTCTTTGTTGTTCTCTTCTCCCATTTAATGAGAGGAGGAGTGAGGACGACACAGAGAGGGGGGGGGGTAAACAAGAAAAAGACGACAGTGAATATGCACAAGAGAAAGAGAGAATAAATAAGACGCCAGATAGTGTGTGAGAGAGAGAGGGTGCGGGCAGAATAAACAAAGGTGAAGAGAGGGAAGACGGTAGAGAATAAGCTAAATAGAGGGGGAGAGAGAGGGGCGAAAGACAATGTTCAGAGGAGAGAGAGAGAGAGAGAGAGAGAGGGTAGAGAGGAATGGATACGAAAAAGAGAAAAGAAACAAAGAAGAAGAATAAAGCAATTGGCAAGATAAAGAGATTTGAAGAGAATACACGATATATATATATATATATATATATATATATATATATATATATATATATATATATTATATATATATATATATATATTATAGAGAGAGAGAGAAGAGAGAGACCAAACAGAATAACAAAGGGAGAGATGAAAGAGAATAAGAAAGAGAGAAGAAAAAGAAAGAGAGGGGACGAAGGAGACGAAATGAAGCAGAGTAATCAAGAGGAAGAGGGTTTTTATTTTTAATTTCCCCTGTGTTTGAGACTAAGATACATCCGGCCAAATAAACAGAATACTATAAGCGCGGGCTCAGGTTAAAAGCGCAGGGATCTTTTTTAGAGATCCTAAAAGAATCTCTTCTCTCTCTCTCTCTCTCTCTCTCTCTCTCTCTCTGACGGGAAATCAAATTACAACACCCCGAAGGATGATGATGATTTTGAACTGGATACAGTATGTGCACTTTAGTGAAAGAATATATCTTATTATAAAAGAGATTGTGTGTCTCTCAGTCTATATCCGAAACTACGTCATCACCAACGTCACAGTTATTTCCCATTATATTCTCAATGTTTATTAAAGGATTATTATTTAATTTAATCTTAATTTATTAAGAATGTCTCTCTTAAAGTCTCGCTGAGATAGATTTGCCTCAAAATAGCCTATGTGATTCATGTTATTAAAATCCTGCAATGTGTGTTATATATCATCAAGAAATAAATGTCCACATAGTATATGCTGTTAATAATTTGCATACCAGTTTTAATAAAATAGTGTTTAATAAATAGTTTCTTGGTGTTTATTGATGTCTAATATAATTGTTTTATTCTCAAACATATTAAAAGCAATCCTATCTATAATTTTATATTGAAATCAATTAGAATATAGTAGAAATAAGTGTAATCTTTTTTGTCTTCGTAATTCAATATAACATTTAATTATATTAATTGGAACTTCACGGTCAAAGAATTTAACGTCATACCCAGTACATTAAAACCCTCCGCCACATTGTTCTAGCACATATATTATAAAAAGGACTGGGGCATGCCATAAGGGCAATAGGGTTCGGATAATCTTATAGGTGCTAGAGACGATTTATTGGAAGGGGCTTCGTCGACCGCCCGTCTAACCTAAGTAAGGGCCAAAGTGGTGTGTTGCGCGTCATCGACTGTTTAGCCACTGGGGTTCCATCTTTAAATTATGACCAAGTTTAAATATTCTATCAGTCAATACTGCTTGACTGATAGAATATTTAAACTTGGTCATAATTACAACGGCGCTCACTGATGACAGACATAGGTTTATCGTAGGACTCTTTACCAAGAACTGAGAACTCTTTACCAAGAACTGAGAACTCTTTACCAAGAACTGAGAACTCTTTACCAGAGGAACCAAAGTATTCATTATCGAAGGACTGTATACCAGTAACTGAGAACACTTTAGTAACCAAAAGGATTCATTATCGAAGGACTCTATACCAGTAACTGAGAAACCTTTAGTAACCAAAAGGATTCATTATCGAAGGACTTTATACCAGTAACTGAGAACACTTTAGTAACCAAAAGGATTCATTATCGAAGGACTTTATACCAGTAACTGAGAACACTTTAGTAACCAAAAGGATTCATTATCGAAGGACTCTATACCAGCAACTGAGAACACTTTAGTAACCAAAAGTATTCATTATCGAAGGACTCTATACCAGTAACTGAGAACACTTTAGTAACCAAAAGGATTCATTATCGAAGGACTCTATACCAGTAACTGAGAACACTTTAGTAACCAAAAGTATTCATTATCGAAGGACTCTATACCAGTAACTGAGAACACTTTAGTAACCAAAAGGATTCATTATCGAAGACTCTATACAGTAACTGAGAACACTTTAGTAACCAAAAGGATTCATTATCGAGGTACTCTTTATCAAACACGTGACATTTTTCTATGGAAATCTGCGCACATGCACGCCAGTGTGGACCGTTGAGCAAAGACGTACATTGACCAACCCTGCGCTGATACTGGATTCTATACAGAGGACCCCCGAGAGCAATGATTGATAGGGTAAGGTTGGCGAGAGATTGTCATAGATATCCATGATTAAAATCCTAATTACCTGTAATTAGAAATAAACTAAGTGACCCTTCTCTTGTTTTTTCCTTTGGTCAAATGGAAATGTTTACTCCAGTTTAAATAACTTATACCAAAAAACAAAATGCAGCAATGTGTTTAATACCAACACACAATTGTAATACATGACACTATGACGAACGGTGAGTGTGAAAGGAAATTTCACAGTCACCATTCGACTCTTTGTGTTTTCGTGTTACCTTTTTTAATCGATCGTTGTCTTGGTTACTAATCAATGCAAAAGTAGGTATTAGCGTTAATGACGCAGTAATCAATTATTCTCATGAAAAGAAAATAATAAATTCAATTGTAGAAACGCCATGTTTCATTACTAATCAGAAGCCAAATATTAAATGGGCTAATTTGTGAAAACTTTAATCGTTACTCTACGACCAAAGGAGGGTACATTCAATTTGCTTCAAAAGTCTATCGATATAGGAAAATTAAGTATAAATGCGTAATTTATGCATCTAATATATAATATATATATATTTGTGTGTATGTGTGTGAAAATAAAAGGAAATTAATCCGACAGTGTGAATTTGATATATTGAAAAAACAAATGATGTTTACAAATGCATGGGATCATCAGGAGAGAATGTGCAACCGTTTCGGGGCCTTCCTCTCAACGGTTTTTAAACGGGGGGGGGGCTGTGTGCTTTTAAAACCGTTGAGAGGAAGGCCTCGAAACGGTGCACATTCTCTTCTGATTTTCCCATGCATTTGTAAACATCATTTGTTTTTTCAATATATCAAATTCATATATATATGTGTGTGTGTGTGTGTGTGTGTGTGTGTGTATGTGTATATGTGTGTGTAATGGTTAAAGTCATGGGAAATGGACTCGTCGCCTCGAGTTCAAATCCTGGATGTGGTAATTGCATTTCACTTAGCGTAATACCTTTGGGAAATGTATGAATCCTACTCTCCCTCCAGCTATGGATAAATAGTTGGGCAGACTGGGCTCTTTAACCTTGGTTAGGCAACCAGTCTAGGAGAAGGAAAACTCTGAATTCAAACCTGTTGAACTCCGCTTAAGAAATTGACCTTGTGTTACATCCTGCTCGTGCGGAGGGGTTGGTAAATATATATATATATATATATGTGTGTGTGTGTTTGTGTGTGTCTATATGTGTGTGTGTATTTGTATATATGTATGTGTGTGTGTTTGTGTGTGAATATATGTGTGTGTGTATTTGTATATATATATGTGTGTGTGTATTTGTATATATGTGTGTGTGTGTATTTGTATATATATATATGTATGTGTGTGTGTCTGTATGTGTGTATGTGTGTGTATTTGTATATGTATGTGTGTGTGTTTGTGTGTGTCTGTATGTGTGTGTGTATTTGTATATATGTATGTGTTGTGTTTGTGTGTGTCTATATGTGTGTGTGTATTTGTATATATGTATGTGTGTGTTTGTGTGTGTCTATATGTGTTGTGTATTTGTATATATGTATGTGTGTGTGTTTTGTGTGTGTCTATATGTGTGTGTGTATTTGTATATATGTATGCGTGTGTGTTTGTGTGTGTCTATATGTGTGTGTGTATTTGTATATATGTATGTGTGTGTGTTTGTGTGTGTCTATATGTGTGTGTGTATTTGTATATATGTATGTGTGTGTGTTTGTGTGTGTCTATATGTGTGTGTGTATTTGTATATATGTATGTGTGTGTGTTTGTGTGTGTCTATATGTGTGTGTGTATTTGTATATATGTATCAGGTGTGTATGTATAAATGTCTATATGTACGTGGGTATTTATATATATGGTTGTATATATTGGTGTGTATCTATATAGATAAGTTTGTGTATATACTGGTGTATATTTATATAAGTTATGGTGTGTGTATATACATTTGGGTATATATATATGTGTGTGTATATATATATATATATATATATATATATATATATATGTCCCGATTTGAAGACTAGTAAGTATTTACCCAAACCCTTTGCCACGGACAGGATGTGACACGAGGTCAATATTTAAGCAGAGTACGGCTGGTTTGAATTCAGTGTTTTTCTTCTCCCAGACTGCTTAGTTTAAGCAAGCCTAAAGAACCCAGTATACCCAAATATTTACTCATAATTCGTAAGAGAAAAAAAAAACGGATTCATGTCTTCTCAAAGGGAATTAACGCTAAGTGAAACGAAACTACCTCTTCCTGGATTTGAACTCGGTTCGCCGTTTGCAATTCCCGCGACGATAACCTCCGAAAACTTATCCTTTATAGACTATAGACAAAGGGTTAAGTGAAGGAAAGATTTCATCTTCTAAACAGAAACATATATGCGCATAAAAAATGATTGACGGTGTTTTACGATCAAGCTTTAGAATACACTGACTGGACCTCAGCAGATGGAATGGATGTGGATGGCGATCTGTGTTGCTTAAGGATAGAATCCTGGTGGCTGAGCCGTTCATGACATGGAACACTCCACTTTGGCCCTTACTTAGGCTAGACGGGCGGTTGAAGAAACCCCCTTCAATCAATTAGCTGGTTACGTCAAGCCCTAGCACCTATATGATTGTTTCAACCATATTGCCCTAATGACAAGCCTCATCCCTTTTTATCATATATGTGCTATAAGGTGGTGGCTGAGGGTCCTAATGTCCCGGGTGTGACTTTAAACTCTATCTGAGAGTGAAGTTTCAATTCTGGAGCTCTGTGGAATATGGAGTACCCCTTCATCACCATTACTCACAGGTCCACTCTTATTCTCAGTGGTCGTACCTATTAGGGTTCCCTCTATAGGTTAAATAGAAAAAAATGATTTTTTTTAAAAATTCAGTTAAAAAATTGAGTACCCATCAAGAATGAATAAAACAAAAACGTCTTCGGCATATAATAACCCAACATGGGTTGACACGCCGTAAAATTATTACCAACCAACCAACCAACAAGTCACACAACAACAGCGCTTCCTTCAAAATCACCGATGTTAAGCAGTTCAATACTTAGATGGGTGACTAGTTTTTAAAAGGTTAAAAAATATTGTAAGTAATCGCCTGTATGCTAGACTAAACAAAGTTTACGAAAAAGAAGAAAAGAAAATGAAAGAAAAGCGAATAAAAGATAATGCCATGTTTACGTATAAAGAAACGGACAAAATTTAATTATGTTCCCGCTTCTTTTCTGAGCGTATTTGGCAAAAATGGCTGACGAGATTTTATTTTGTCTTTTGTTTTTTCGTTCATTTTCTTTTCTTTATTGCAGAATTATTTGTGTCTGCTAAACAAAATGTAGTGCAATACTTTTCCTTTGAAGTGAATAAATGCCTATTTAACTTGTGGAAACAATTTTATATTAATTTTACATTCTAGATTAAATATCCAGCATTGAAATCAAGCTACAAATCATTCAGTAATTGTTGTAGATTTTCTCTTGACCTACCAACTGAGTATTCTTATTATTATTATTAGTGCTGCTTCAATATTATTTGGAACTAGCAGGACCTGTGGATACACTACAGTATGATAATCTAATTATTGCAACGTTTGATATGTTTCCTTAAGAGCTATTGCTAAATATTTCATTATTGTAAAAGGTATAATAATCTTGATTTAACTCTCTCACCCATTTTTCTTTCCTTCCTTCTTTTCATTTTTACATTATGTTCGATTGAAACTGATTAGCATTGCCGCTTCCCCGCGCTCAACCCCTCTATCTTTCTTCTACTCTCTTTCTTCTTATTTTTTTCTGTGTGGATTTCCTTTTTCTTCCCTTTTTTTCTTTATAATGAAAACGGAATGTTCCATTATGTTGCTGCGGGGACGACACTAATAAGAGATAAGAATTTGGCGGATAAGTAACACCAGATAATCAGGATTTATATTTTTGCCTTTCATCTTGGATGATTTGGACGGTATCAGTTTTAACCAGCGGGTGTTGCAAGATGATAACGCTCAGAAGATTAAGGAACAAGAGTATTGATATATTATTTTGAATTTCTAGCAAATGAAACACGGTGAAAATTTTTTCTGTGGCTTCTTTATCACAGCTCAAATCGCAACCCTTCTGTAACCAAAAATCCATCCGATAGCAACATCTTGAACAAGAAAAAAGGTAAATACGAGCAAGGACTTAAACATAGAGGATTCAAAACTAACCTTACATATAAAGCCGATAACACCCTAATCAACCACGACGAATGAAAAAAAAACACGAAAAAACAGATCGATGAATATTCTTTGGTTTGCACCTCCGTTTAATGTAGCAATTAAACTCAAATTATGAAGTATCTTTTTCAAAATTTAAAAAAAAAGCATTTTCCTCCCGAAAACAAATTATATAAAATATTTATTAAAAATACTGTAAAAGTATCTTAGAGTTGTATGCCGAACTTTGATCGATATATCAGCAAAACCAATATTAGAAAAATTAACAAAAAGTATATTAACGATATTCTTCCTTGCAATTGTAATAATAAAGAAAATATATGCCACCTAAATGGAGAATGTCGAAGTTTTTGTTTAGTATATAAAGTTATTGTGCAAATTAATAAGCAAAGTGATAATAAAACGAGGAAGACAGAAAGGAAACTGGAAACAAAATAAATGAGGAAGAAAGAAAAAGAATAAGAAAGGAAACCGAAATTAAGTTACTTGAGAAAGGAAAGAAAAAAAGAAATTGAACCAAAATAAATGAGAAAGAAGAAATAAAAGGAAGAAATAAAAGGACAAAGAAAGAAAGGAAACTGGGAAGAAAATATCTGTTAAAGGAAAAGAAGGAATTTGAGCCAAAAATAAATGAGGAAAAAAGAAAATGAGGAAGTAAGAAAGGAAATTAGAAAGAATTAAAGAAAATCGCGAAGAAAGAAAAAGGAAGGAAGAAAGAGAAATAAAATAAGGAAGTAAGAATGGAATGAGAAAGAAAGAGAGAAAATGTGAAACATAGAAAATGAGGAAGAAAGAGAAAATAAAATAAGGAAGTAAGAAATGGAATGAGAAAGAAAGAAAATGTGAAACATAGAAAATGAGGAAGAAAGAGAAAATAAAATAAGGAAGTAAGAAATGGAATGAGAAAGAAAGAGAGAAATGTGAAACATAGAAAATGAGGAAGAAGAGAAAATAAAATAAGGAAGTAAGAAATGGAATGAGAAAGAAAGAGAGAAAATGTGAAACATAGAAAATGAGGAAGAAAGAAAATAAAATAAGGAAGTAAGAAATGGAATGAGAAAGAAAGAGAAAAATGTGAAACATAGAAATGAGGAAGAAAGAAAGAAAAAGAGAAAAAAGGAAGAAATAAAATGACAAAGAATAAAAAAAAATAATAAAGCGAGAAAAGGGAGAAAGAAAAGAAGAAAAATACATCTAAAAGAAAGAAAAAAAAATTGAACCAAAAATAAATAGGAAAGAAAGAACTGAAATCTGAAAGAGAAAAATAAAGTAAAGAATGAAGAAACGAAATCAGAAGCAAAATTCCCGTTAAAGAAAACAAAGGAAATCGAACCAAAAACTGATGAGACAGAAAGGATAGGAAAATGAAGAAAGAAAGTAAGAAAATGTAAAAAGAACAAAAGAGAGAATGAAAAGAAGAAAATGTAAAAAGAAAGGAAGAAAATGTAAAAAGAAAGAACAAAAGAGAGAATGAAAAGAAAGAAAGGAAGAAAATGTAAAAAGAAAGAAAGAAAGAACAAAAGAGAACGAAAAGGCAGAAACGAAACTGGGAGCAAAATTTCATGGAATTTTGATTCCAGTTTCTATTTTCCTTCTTTTATTTCTTGGTACTATTTCCTATCCAAAAATAAATGTGAGAGAAAGAAAGAAAAAAAATAAAGAAAAAAATGAAAGGAAAAATAAGTAAGGATAATGAAAAAAATAAAGAAGAAAAGAAGAAAGAAAAAGCTGGAAGCAAAATTTCCGTGAAAGTAAAGAAAGGAAACCGTTATAAAAATAAACGAGAAAGAAAGATAGAAATAAGAAAGAAAGGAAATACGGGAAAATAAAAGGAAATTAACAATGTTCTTATTTATCAGAGGTACTGTCGGTTGCTCAGCTGTGCACATTTAATTAAAATTTTAATTCAAAAATCAAATATTCAACCCAACACATTTGGAAAACACTTCGTATTCAAGGTAAAAATATTTTCAATACTTCTTTTTTTTACGGTTTTTTCCCAGGTCTTCATCGATTCTAGAAAATTTTTGATCTTCCCATTAAAAATGGAGACACGGGAATTCAACAAAAGACAACAGTTTAAAAATTAAAAACGAAGCGTCATTTTGTAAACATGTCCAACGAGCCATAAAAAAATAATAAAGGACATAATCGGAGCGGTGAAAATTCGTACTTGCTAACCCCTAATTAAATGAAAAGAGTCGTCTTGGAATAGGAGCAATGATCGAAATGAAACGATGCACATTGTAAATGTATTGATCAGTTTGAATTGATTAACAATGTAAAGTTGATATTCAATTACAATCACGAGATCTAAGTATACGTATCGAATATTACTTTTAAACAAATGATTCTGTTTCAAATTACCCAGGTGAACCGTGTGTACTTGAACATATTTTTATGGGATCTAATTTACTTTTTTGCTCATTTAATGAAAGTGTCTAATTCTAAAATGATGGATTCGTATTTAGGGGTCTACCTGGAGCTACATACGCAATTTCATATCAGTGATATGGGTCAATGTTGAAATTCTAAATAGATGCTTTCAATTCTCTCTCTCTCTCTCTCTCTCTCTCTCTCTCTCTATATATATATATATATATATATATATATATATATATATATGGGGCCGGGTTAGCTCAGTCGGTAGAGTGTTCGGCTAGAAACCGCAAAGTCCTTAGTTCGATACTGGCCCCCGCCAACAGCGTATGAGTAGCACGGGGATCTGTGCGGTAAATTAAGGAGCTGATGGAAGGTATGGCGCTCCACCTCAGACGCCAAAACAATCTCCTTGGTCTAGCGTTAGTGAAAAGGGGATATACTCCCTCGCTGATTGGCGGATACCGACATTTAGTCGCCCGGACGACTTAAAAAAATATATATAATGTTATAGTGTACTAAACAATTAAAAAACGATTGATAACATTTGTTTCAAAGCAGCTTATTAGCTAATTATCCTCAAAACAACGCGCCCGTGCAAAACGCATACTGGATGCTATGCAAAGGACCTTCTATGAATGATGACAAATAGCAATGGCGAGGAAGATTCATGGAGATCTGTGCTTTTGGCACGAATTGATGATATATATTTAAGCATTGGGTTCTCACGGGTGCATTTTCCTGAGGATAAATGGCTAATACATTGCTTTGAAACCAATGATAACAATCGCATATTAATTGTATAGTACACTATAACAAACAAATAGAAATCTTACACCTGTAATCGAGCAATTTATTTTAATTTCTCCAATACAAAATTCAGGTATACTTACATACATATATATGTGTGTGTGTGTGTTATGTTTTATGCGTCAAAACGTCAACATTTGATACGCTAAAGGGTTAAATCGTTTGGAGAACAATCTCTATATGCCAATAAATTTTCTCTATTCAAAATCTATTCGTTTCCGCCTCTGTTGAAGTCTTTAATGGCTACGTCTATCAGTGTCAGATTAGGTACACCCGCCTATTTTCCTTCTTTCAACTTCTACTCGTCAAGCCACTGATCTAGCTCACGCCATCCATTAGCATCAAAATTTCGCTTCCTCTTCGACTCTAAACGACGTCTAATAAAAGCAAAAGCTCCAAACGAATTGCAGGTCATGAGCATTTCGTCTTGATCGGATTGCATCAACCGAACAATGTCGTTTGTTGTTGGCAGTGGTAATATGTCTTTGACGTAACGACTTTCTCAGAACCTTCAAACAGATTCTGAAGATTTTTTTCTTCTCTTTGTTGAGATCCGGTTGCTTTTCGATCCACGTTTTGGCAGCCAGCTGCTAATTCTTTGTTTGCCTTATCAGCTGGGATTATAGAATACACCGACTGCACCTCGGCAGAGGGGTAAGATCCTCCCTTCAAATGGGGCCACATATTGGCCGTGGGTGCCAACCCATGATGCTTAAGGATGGATTTCTTCCTGTCAAGTAATAGCGTCTGTCCTCACTTAAGACCTAAGGCAAAATGTCCGAGAAATTTTCTTGGGGTTAGAAGTGGGTCCTTTTTCCTGTGTCCGCCCAGAGGGCTCATGGGAGATTCTTTATTTTTTGATGTTTTAATTTTATTGTCGGCTGGGGCTTTAGAATTCATCGACTGCGCCTCTGCAGAGTGGTATGACCCTGTGGATATCCCGAGGGTTCTTCCTGTCTGAGAGCTCGTGGGAGATTGTTATTATTTTGATTTTTTTTTACTTTATTCTATTTTAATTTTATTTTAATCCCTACACTCTAAAATTCTCTTTCCAAGATCGTCGATAATAATTGACAAAGCTTCGTCTAAAAGAATGAGACTAATATTACAACTGAAGTGTGTATCTTTTGTGGTAGTTTGTATACTAAAATCTAATTCTGACTAACTGTCGAGAGATGATAATACAACGTTAGGTTTATTTTGAATAACACAGAGTTGAAAAGAACCACACTAATAATAATAATAATAAAAATAATAATAAAAGATACATCCAAAAATATTTATCTGAGGTCACTTGCAACAAATTCTTCTTCGGTGTCTCAATACTAAACTGTTGTATTCAAAGAATGGATACATTGTTAGAGTTTGGTAAAATCACGCTTCCATTTTTTATTTTTTGTTTTGCTGATTGGCGTCGGCTTCGTCTCTTTCGTAGGAAAGGAAGTATTTATGATAAAGATGTTTCACGATGACAATCGTATTTTGGAAAAGAAATAACAAAAAATACAAAAATAAAAACAACACCTTCTCTTTTTTTCACGGCTTTTAAACGTGTCTAACAATTTTTGACAGTAAATTTCTGAACGGAAATAGAACTTCTCTGAAAACAATTTTGTATGGGATTTCAATGAGGAACTCTGAGTTGTCTGGCATTTTCTTCTTTTTTTTTTTTTTTGAAAAACAAAAGTCAGAGCCGACAAATAACGTTTCACTGACAAATAACAATTTATGTTTAAAATTTAATTATCTTTTTTTCTTTTTTTCTAGTCCTAGCTCGTTGAGCGAAAAGGACATTTTATCATGCACAATCATCAGACAGAAAAGGTAGAAAAGTGGTCTAGCAAACGCAATTATATAGTGGTGCAAACAAATGCACTAATATACATAAAATATGCCTTGTGATTAATAATCAAAAACCTTTTTATAGTGATGGCTATATCTTATTATAATGGAGATTGTGTGTTTTTCTGTCTGTAACCGAAACTATATTACTACTCAAGTCACAATTCCCTTAATTATTTACGTCAAATTCTCCATGATTTCATTCTTTTAAACCTTCAGTTATTAATAAAAATTGTTTTACGTTATTAATCCTGTTGACCATATCTACGTACTAATAACATGCAATTGTATTTATATATACAACAAAATAGCGGTTTACAGTTTGAACGAGAAGGCTAATTTGCATATTGATATTTAAAATTTTATTTCAATAAATATGTGCTTGGTATTATTGATTTCTAATTGTTTGGTTTTATCTTAAGAAATATAAACAAAAATCTCGTGGATAAATCTTAAAAGAAATCCATTAACAAGAAGAAATAACTGTAATATTATCCTTTACTTCCTATTTTAACTAAATAGTTAAATTAGGAAAATTTACCAATGAAAGAGGGGAGTAATGGAAAATGATGGAATAGTTAGTTTCAAAGTTGTTCTATTTTTCGATTCTGTTGCAGATCTTTTTATCTGCATTCTTAATCAATTTCATTAGCCTTTCTAATTTAATATGATATTTTATTATATCAAAACTTAAATACTTGCACCCGGAGGGTGCATATATTTGCTAGTTATAATAATGATTAACTTTTATTTTTGATTACTTTTTATATTAAAGATCCTTTTTCAAATATATTAGTAACTATTATACCACGTGCCTTTGGTTATAACTAACTGTTTCTTTGTTAAGTTTTAATTTTAGTTAACTTGTTTTTTAACCTCACCTTTGGGGTCATCTTTGGGGAAACTACTTCCGGTTAAAATAGCTCGTCACTGCAAATAAACATTCGACCAATTTTGAAATGTCTAAATGAGACTTGAACTTGCCAAGATTGAGTCTCTTTCTAACCTCGGTTAAGACCCAGAAAACATCCAATTAGATTATTTAAGCTCATGTTTCGACATCGTCTGACATATTTGACTCAAATGGTATCAAGATTCTGTCGGGAGACACGGAAACAGTTAATTCTATCTTCCGGATTAAGTCTTAGAATAAAGATATTGATTGTCTTTGGTCGAGATTTCAGCGAATTTAAGCATAGAAAAGGAAGAGTTGATTGTATTTATAAATCACTCAACCAATTTTAGGTAAATGTGGCGGAGATATTTGCCGAGAAATATAACATTGGTCCGACAAAGATTTAACCTATGAAAAAAAAAAGTTCCATAATATCACTGGAACGGATTAATGGCATTTTACTTTATTTTAACGGGGGAAATAGATTTGATATACGAGGAAATTGAGTTACAAGCGGAACGAATCACGCTCGTAAAAAAAGCTTGTACTGTATTCTTTTAAATATACGCAAAAAATAAAACAAATAAAAATTATCTGAAAAAATACAAACAAAAGAGATAGTTCCACAGTAGTTCTGAATCGGATTAATGGAATTTCACTTTATTTCAATGGGGGAAATTGGTTTGCTAAACGAAGAGGTTGAGTTACGAGAGGAACGAATAAAACTCGTAAAACAAGGTACTGTTGTATTCTTAAAGATATTTACACATAAATACATAAAGAAAAAAATAAGTCTGTAAATAAAGAAATATTCAGCTGAGACTGTAGAATACAAGGACTGCTCCTCTGCAGAGGGGTAAGACAACCCTTTAATGTAACCACCTGTTGGTCGCGAGTGGCGGCCGGTGATGCTTAAGGACGGAATCCTGGTGGTTGAGCAGTTTGACATGCAACACACGAGATCGGCCCTCACTTGGCCTAGACGAGCACTCTCTGATCAATCGGATGGTCATGTCCAGTACCTATATGATTGTCTCGACCATATTATTCTTATGGCAAACTCACAAACCTTTTTATCATATAGAATCAAGTAGCAGGTCTTACTGTCCTGTCGCCCTGTCGCCTGGGGCGTTAGAATGCACCGACTGCACCTCTGCAATAGTAAGACTCCCCCAATGGGGCCACCTGTTGCCCATGGGTGGCGACCCGTGATGCTTAAGGATGTGATTAAGAACCCAGGTGGATGAGCAGTTCATGACTTGCAATACTCCACTTTGGCCCTATCTTGGGCTAGACATGCGGTCAGAGAGGCCCCTCCGATCAGTCGGCTGGTCACGTCAAGCCCTAGCACCTATATGATTTTCCCAACCCTATTGCCCTTCTGGCAAGCCCCAACCCCTTTTTATCATATGGGTGCTAGAAAGAAGTGACTGAGGGTCTACATGTCCTGGGAATTACGTTAAACTCTATCTGATGGTGAGGTTCCAGTTCTGGGGGTTTGGGGAATGTGGAGCACCCCTTCATCACCATTGCTCCCTGGTCCACACTGACCTGGAGTGGTAGTACCTGTTAAGGTCCCATCTATGGGTTAAATAGAAAAATGTATTTATAAAAAAATTGTATTATCCATTAAGAATTGATTTATTTCAAAACTTTATCGGCATTAAATGACCCACCTAGGTTGATATGCCGTAAAACCAAACCAAACCAAATTAGTGTCCTGGATATGTCGATAAACTGCATCTAGTATTGAGGTTCCAATTCTGGAACTCTGAGGAGTGTGGAGTAGCCCTTCATTGCCATTATTCTCAGGTCCACTCTGACCCATATTGGTAGTATCTGTTAGGGTTTATTACGAAGCTTGCCGCCACTTAAGGTGTTTTAGTTCCGCTTTTGTATTGAGTGCAGTTTCAGTAGATATTCTTTGTGGCATAAGGTTTGATGTATTCTCCGAACTAGAAAGATTGTATTACCAGTTTAACCCTTGTTTTTTATCTAAAGTATTCCATCTGGGAGGAAATCCATTAGGCAACTAATTTTAGGTCAATTTATCAACGACCTTAAATAGATTTTTGTCGTTTTTCCTTTGGTCAATCCAGCTCCTCCTGTTTGGAATAGTCTATTAATATAAGTGGAGAAAGTTCGTATAGCTTATACCTATAAATAATACAAAAGGTTTTCATATATTTTATCACATAGATAAAAACATGAGTTAATATCAAATTTGAATATCAAACAAGAATGACCAAAACAAAAACGTATTCTCCATAGAATAATACGGGGTCGACATGCCGTAAATACAGTCAACCAACATAATAAAATGAGAAAATTGGGATGGGTATATTAGCCCCCCCACCCCATTGGATACTCCTGTTTTTCACCCCTTGATTAAAGATAAGCTTTATAGATGACTAGTTGAAGTTCTGAAGCCATTGAAGTTTAAGTTGTTTACACTGATTTGTAAGATAAATAAGACGTGAAAAGCAATTTGTTTGAGTGTTTATATATTTATTATGACGTTTTGCCATGTATATAATAAATAAGGAATATATAAACACTCGACCAAATTGGCTCTCAAGTCTTATTTATCATCTATTATGTTATATATATATATGTGTGTGTGTGTATGTGTGTGTATGTGTATACTTGTGTGTATATATGTATATGTGTGCATATGAATGTGTAAGTATGTGTATTTGTGTGTGTGTATATGTGTGCGTGTATTTGTGTGTATATTTGTATGTATATGTGCGTGTATTTGTGTGTATATGTATGTATATGTGTGTGTATATATTTGTGTGTATATGTATGTATATGTGTGTGTATATATTTGTGTGTATAATGTATGTATATGTGTGTGTATATATTGTGTGTATATGTATATATGTGTGTGTATATATTTGTGTGTATATTATGTATATATTTGTGTGTATATATAATGTGTATATATTTGTATATGCGTGTGTGTATATGTATATATATGTGTATGCATATATGTATATATGTGTAAAAATGTGTATATATATGTGTGAGTGTGTATATATCAATTTATGCAACATATATATATATATGTGTGTGTGTGTGTAAATCCTGATTCATTTTTGTACTACAGACCGCAAAGAATTGAAATAAATGGAAACGAACTGATTACCGTGAAGGAATAAAAGAAGAAAAAAACATCGAAATGGTGAAATTAAAATGCAAAGAAAATATAAAAATAAGGAAAAAGCAAATTTGAGACGAATTGATTTGCCTAAACAAACAATGCCTCAGCCGATTCATGATGCTTTTTATTATATAACGTAGCTATTTACAAACAAAACTGATATTTTTATTATATATACTAAGCTTAGCCGAGTCTGGCACAAGGCCACATGGCTCAAAATGAGCGAGAGGGGTGGAGAAGATTAGGAAAATGAAGTAGAAGAATAGAAATAAATGTAGAGTGTGAGAAAGAAAGAAAGAAAGAAAGATGGGAAAGAGCAAGCGAAGAAATAAATAAAGGAATAAAGAAAATGCGGAAGCGAAAGGAAAAGAGCGAGAGAAAGAAAGAAAGGGAAAGAGCTTACAAAAAAAAGAGAATGAACGAAGGAAAGAACGAAAAAATGGCGCGGGAAGAAATAAAGAGAAGGAGATAAAGAAAGAAAGAAAAGCAAAGTGCTAGCGAAGCAAGAACGAACGAACGAAAGAAAGAAAGAAAAAGAGATAGCAAAGAAGAGAGCGATAGAAAGAAGAGAACGAACGAACAAAGAAAAAGAAAAGATAAGAAAGAAAGAAGCGATAGAAAGAGAACGAACGAACGAAAGAAAGAAAAAGAGATAGCAAAGAAAGAAAGAGAGCGTTAGAAAAAAGAAGAGAAAGAAGAAAGAGAAAAGAAAGAGAGCAAGAAAGAAAGAAAGAAAGAAAGAACGAACGAAAGAAAGAAAGAGCGAAAAAGAAAGAAGCAAGAAAGAAAGAAGTGATAGAAAGAAAGAAAGATAGAAGAAAGAGAACGAACGAAAGAAATAAAAAGAGATAGCAAGAAAGAAAGAGAGCGATAAAAAGAAAGAGAACGAGAACGAAAGAAAGAAAAAGAGACAGCAAAGAAATAAAGAGAGCGATAAAAAGAAAAAGAGAGAGAAGAAAATAGAGGAAGAAAGAGCTAGCGAAAAAAAAAAGGAAAAAGAAACGAGCGAAAGAAAGAAAGAATGAGAACGAAAAGAAAGCTAGTGAAGAAATAAAGAGATGAGCGATAGAAAGAGCAAAGCTGGTTTTCATATAGACTTTGAGTGTTTTCATTTTTACTTACAGTTCTACCCATTTTTTTTTAAAGACGGACAGACCTCTTTACTTTGAAGATTGCATTTCCATAAATTTGGCCAAGCGACAAATTAATCTAAACTTACAGAGCGAAATCAATCTTACTGTAAAACTAAAAATTATTCACTTGGAATATTTTTATGAACTTGTTAAGTGTTGCAATGTTTTATGTTTTAATGCTTTTTTATGTAAAAAAAAAAAGGAACACATTTCTGACATCTATCTAGCACAGTCTTTTCAGTGTCTTCCCAAATCACACGTGAGTTGTTCGATAAATAAGGTGAATTTTACCTAAGGCAATAGGAATAACAGTTTACAGTTGTACCTAGGTGACCTCACTGGGGCTTTATAATACACTGACCCATCTCAGAAAGGGTGTTTAGCTCAGTTGGTAGAGCGTTCGACTTGGAACCATATGGTCCGGGTCAGAGACCGACCCTCGTCAACTCAGCGTATGAGTAGTACATGGATCTGTGCGGTAAAGTGAGGAGCTGGTGGTAGTTGTTGCGTTCCACCTCAGTTGCTGAAACATTCTCTTTGGTCTAGCTCTAGTGAAAAGGGGATAGACTCCTCACTGTCTAGCTGATACCTACTCTAGGCTACCCCGACGACTTACTTACAGAATACTTATGACTACATCACAGGAGAGGGGTAAGACGGGGAATCTTACCCCTTTGCTGAGATGTAGTCATAAGTATTCTAAAGTCCTAGCCAACAGGGTATTGCGAAGAAGAAGTAGAAGAATACATCGACAAAAATGGAGGAGAAAGTTAAAACTAAGTCAAATGAAGGAAAACAATCTGTGAGAAAAAATCTAATGCAATAACTGGTGTTGTCGTTGATTTTCTTTTCTGTCTTTTAAAAAAAATCTAATTGCCGCTCAATTTCTATCCCTTGACACGGCCACTTTAAATGGCTTGAAATAGCTGCATCATTGGCTTTATATCTTGCGTTTGTTCGGCAGCCATTTTTATTGCCCATCACCGGTCTGCGCATCATTGCTTTCTAGCAACCAATCAGCTTCAAGGAAATTGACGCTGGCTTAGTGAGCATCTGGATGATGCTACACTACAACAGACTTGATAAAACGGTGCAATTGTTCTTTGTCTGTTTATACGCCATTAATTATATTGCAACTTTCAGGAATGGAACATCCTCTAAGATAAATCACCTTTCTTCACGATAGATCGAAGCGAGGATACGCCTTCTTTAACACATTTTACACCATTAAAATTTGTTACTTGTGGTAAAAGATTAGGGTATTTTTACAAGATATGAAAATATTTCAAAATGGAATGAAAATGTGTCATATATATATATATATATATATATTGTGTGTGTGTTTTGTATTAAAGAAAAGAAAATAGTGCTTGGTTACAGGTGTGAGAATTATATTTTTGTATAAGTAAATGGGATTTTTCTTGATGATAAGCGGCTTATACCCTGATTTAAAACCGATGGTAACAAACGCTTATTAATTGTATTGTATATATATATATATATATATATATATATATATATATACCAAACTTGTTGGTAAAACCTCACGGTGAGAAAAAAACCCAGCAAATAGTTTGATTGTAAAAATATACTATCAAACATCAACCGGGAAATAAAAAAATGTTTGTAAAAAAGAAAAGACCAAGTTAATTGTACCAACAAAAAATAATCTATTAGTACAATATTTGGGCCAAAAGAAAAAAACAATTTATATGCATATATATATATATATATATATATATATATATATATATATTATATATATATATATACAAACCGCCAGGAGACTAAAGTTAATAAGTAAAAGTGCTCAATACCTAAGTAGAGTAAATCATAAAGGTAAATCTAATGAGTCAGACGAACCTACTAAAAGTTTCGCTTAATGCTCTTCAGGGCTATGATCTGACAGTCAGATCTTAGCCCTGAAGAGAATTAAGCGAAACTTTTAGTAGGTTCGTCTGACTCATTATTTACATTTATATATATATATATATATATATACTATCGTGGATAGAGCGTGTTAATACTAAGTTACTTGGTCTAAAAACTTTATATATGCAACTCTCCGACCGTCAAACCTCAGTAAGGACCAATGGAGTGTTGAATGGCACGGACTACTCAGCCACCAGGGTTTTATACTTAACGATCACGGGTTACCACCCACGGCCAAGAGGTTGCCCCATTGGGAGATATTACCCCTCTGCCGGGTGCATTCGGTGAATTCCAAAGTCGACAGGGCTTTAGAATTAGGTCTACGATTTAATGATTTGATTGTTTGACACCCCATCCCGTTTTAATTCCTTATCCATGGACAATTATCTAAAAAAAAAAAACTATCAAAAATCATATTCGGAATACAATTTACTGTTAAGGTCCTCTCGTCCGGTTCGACAGACGCTAGTGAAGCGGGTGATTTGTTATCGGTTTTGGTAATCCTGACAATAAATTGGAAAGCAAAATTTTCCAGACAATTCACTCGCCACCTTGAACAATTTTTATGGGCGTTGTCATCTCGACTTCCACAAGAGAAACTACTTCCTGACATGTGGGCTCATAATTCAACGGCTGAATAACAAATGCCAGTCGACAGTATTGAAATTTTATCCAATATATCCGATTCAGATCCACTGCCATACGGAACAATCGTGTCGTTTAAAACTAAAAAAGAAAACTTTTCTTACAAGCCTTCACTGTTAGTCTGCCCCGCCCACTTACACTAAAAAAACAACAAAACTTCGATACTTATGAATGAAGCAAGTCATAAAACAAAACATGTATTTTTATATATTTTCATGTGTATTTATGAGATGAGGCGAAATATGAAGAATTACGATATTTCGGACTGTTGTCCTCATCTTTATTGTGTATAAACACAACTTCCATGCCATTCTAACCTCGGGCTCTGTATTTGGTGTTTTTCTTTATTATTTTAATTAATTTAAAATGAATCATATTCAGACGATTAACCACGAGTTCAATCGCAGTTTCGGAGCTCAATCATTACAGCACACACAAGAAGGCTCCAAACAGCATGAATTCTACCACACTTATGACAAAATCTTATTTTTATATTAAAAAACGTGGCATAAGAAGTTGTTTGATTTTGTTAGTTTTAAGGCATGTCAGCACTTGTTGGGTTATTCAGTGCCGAAGTCAGTCTTTTCTATAACTTTTTCGAGCAGTAATATGGTTTTATGTAATGTCACGTTTTAGCTCAGTCGATTGAGTATCCGTCTCGGAACCACAAGTTTCCGGGTGCGATACCAGTCCTCGCCAACTCAGCACATGAGTAGCACAACTTTGATCTGTGCGGTAAAGTTGAATTCTATGGAATTCAACAAATAAAAAAAAATGAAGCAATTGGTAGCTACAATTTCTGTATTTTTTCGAAAGCGAGAAAGAATGGTGACGGAGGGTTATCTGGGAGAGGTCTTGCTGCGAATTTATCATTGAGAGAGCTGGTGCGCTAAACATTTATTTTGTAAACCCGTTTCGCTTGTTTAAGCCGTGTAGTAAAATCACCCTGCTTAGGCCTGGAACAGGGTTGAGTGGCACTTACCTTAGCTACACATTCTGCCATTTAACGTGATGCACGCCAAGTCTTGAGGATGTGGGTAGGTAGATAGTTACAACAGTATTAATATATCGATTTTTTTTTGTTTTTGTTTTTTGGTAAAAATATTTGGAATGGGTCTTATTTCTTATTTAACTGCCAACTCATCTGAGTTCTTCTCGGTATATTTGCTCAACTCAAATAGAAGTTTCTTCATTTTTCTTCCTCTCTATCTCTCTCTGTTCATTGGTTTCTGCAGACCCCACACATTCTCAAAATAATTGCTTCCGAGAACTGTCCCGTCGTTAAGCCGATTTGTTCCATCTAATCAAAAAGACATGTCCAATTTAGCATCGCCGTTACCAATATTCTTTCCTCTCGCAGATCAGAATTTGGAAATTAGTATATTACTGCTTTGCACGGAATAATATCATTTTTCGGAAGCAGTATTCTTTATTGGCAAAATAATGCAGACATTTGCGACTATCACCAATAGGCATAATCACACAAATTTCCTGTTCGCTTTCTTTACTGCGTCATTATATTAAGATGTATCAAAAGTATGTTCGTTTTTTTTTTTCTTTTTTTACCGTTGAAGTGAGTGAGTTAGTACACTGTAGGATTGAACAACAACTATGCACAACTGAATTGGTGCATAAAACAGTTGGTATTTATGGCATTCAAGAATACACCATACATGCATTTAGATGATCCATTCCTTGAGTTCTGAGTGGCTCTGCTAAATAATGGACCATTCTATTTTTATGATAAAAAAAGAAATGTAAGAAAGAGAGCTGCTACACAGAAAAAATATAGGAATAAAAAAAGAGAGTAAACTCAGGTAAATAATTGACGATTCTATTTTTATTATAAAGAAAGGGGAGAAAAGGGACATGCTACACAGAAAAATTATGATAAGAAAGAAAGAGGGTAAGGAAAAGATATAGAGAGGGGTGGGTTCGCGGAAGCGATAACGCGAATCGGTTTCAATCGAACATTATGAAAAGGATAAAAAAAAAAAGAGAGAGAGAGAGTTAAATCACGATTAATATACTTTTTACATATTGATCTATTTGCAATAGTTCTTAAGTTAATATATGAAACGTTGTAATTAAAGTATCATACTGTGGTATATACACATGTCCTGCTAATAATGATAATAACAACAATAAATGTGTACCCATTGTAATTGGTAACCTTGGAATGGTCCCTGAGGATTTGTAAATAAGTGATTAAGTAGTCAACCAGCCACGCATTAGGGCTGTTGATTGGCTGAGGTTTAAACCACGTGACCTCGCCTAGTCTATAAATTTAAGTGTTGTATTGTAGCACACCTCATATATCCATAATATTCCAAAAGGGTGTCCCATCGTTGTGTAATGGTTATCAAGCTAGTCTCGCATATCCATTACTGAATTGAGAGTTCAATCCTCACTTGATGTTCCTAAACTTGCAACTTTGTGTCACATCTCACCCATCGTACTTACTTTTTAATCATCAGTACAACACGAGTAATCTCCCTTAATCAATGTCAGGTAGTATTTGATCCATACTTAAACTTTTGTCTGCTTCAGGGCCAGCGTAACGCACAGGACAAACCAGGCGTTGACCCCCAGGCGTTTGAAATCGCCCGTGGAACTAAAACCACTACAAAAGGTTCTTCTTGGTGTGTGCCAGTTGGCGTATTGCTGTGATCCAAATAATCCGGTGTTATTTCTCATAATTACTTTATCAAAACTTATTGATCATGGAGAAAGAGGCGCATCTTGTAGGTATGGCCTTGGGCGCTGAACACCTCGGTAATAACTGGTGATATTGTCAATAAATTGCAATAAAACATTTTACAGTTATGCGCAAATTCAAAGTAGACGCTTTTCGCTTTTCCCATGACCTCCTCTCGGAAGACGTTTTCAACTTTAACAGCTATAAGCCTGCTGTACTCCTTTCTAAAATCACACACACACACATACATACATACATACATACATACATACATATATATATATATATATGTATATATATATATATTATGGAGAATATGTGTTTAATTGAAGTCGTACCTAATTTTTGAAAATTAATAGGCCGAAATGTACATACAGAGATTGATTTTTCTCGATTTGTTTAGCCTTACATTTGAATAGGTATGCCTGCATAATTCATTAATTATTAATTAATTAATTTCAAAAATTAGGTACGACTTCAATTAAGCACATATTCTCCAAAAAATTGTCGGCTAAAAAAGCCATATCAAAACACATCGTTTGTTATGTTTACTTCTCATATATATATATATATATATATATTATATATATATATATATATTTGTGTGTGTGTGTGTGTACCAACCCCTCCGCATGAGTAGGATGTAACACAAGATCAATTCCTTAAGTTTAACTGGTTTTAATTCAGAGTTTTCTTTCTCAAAGACTGTTTGCCTAATTAAGGTTAAATAGCCATTTATGACCTACTGTTTAACCAGAGCTGGGAGAACAGTTAGATTCATACGTTTACCAAGGGTAATAGAGCTATGTGAAATGCAGACACGTCAAGGATTTGAACTCGTCTCGCCGTGTCCATTTCCTACGACGGTAACCATTACAACACAGGCCTTATATATATTTAATCACCCATTGATAAGTACACTCCTACCAATAAGAAAAAAATTCTTCTAAACCAAAGATGACAGCATCTTATCAATTTCGAGGAACATTGCCCAATAAAAAATGGATCTAATTTATTACAAGACCCTACAGCATTGAAAGGTTCTAACTGAAAATATGAATATGAAGCAGTTGATAAATATGCAAATCTTTTTATATATCTATGTAATCATATTTTTGATTGCAGTTTGATTATAGAGTTTGGTAATAAAATATACATATTCGTTTTGATTGTATCCTATTCTTTTAAAAATAATAAAGCCTGGTAACTTTTGGTTTAGAGGAAAATTAACTTTTCATAATAAAATGATCGGTGTACATATTTATGGGATAGAAAAACCACAAGGTTCCTAGTTCGATACCGGTCTTCGCCAACTCAGCGTATGAGTAGCACAGGGATCTCTGCGGTAAAGTAAGGAGCTGATGGTAGGTGTTGCGCTCCACCTCAGATGCTAAAACAATCTCTTTGGTCTAGCGCTATTGAAAAGGGGATAGACTCCCTCGCTGACTGGCTGATACCGACTTTAGGCCGCCCCGTCGACTTTACTTTACTTATATATAGATAGATATATAGATAGATATTTCACGATAAATAATACTCGCTGGTCAACTCTCACCCGGTGTGGTAGTATTCAGTGCTTTAAACTCATATTTTCTCTAACATGTACTGCCACTCCGGATCAGAGTTGACCTGGGAGTAATGTGATGAAGAGGTAATCCACACTCTCCAAAACTCCAAGTTGGAACTTCAACATTAATAGAGTATCACGTCATACCCAGGATACTAAAACCCTCAGACACAGCCTTCTAGTACGGATATGATAAAAAGGTTGGGAGTTTGCCACAAGGGTAATAGGGCTGGGACAATCATATGCTATGTCAAATGTTAACATGCTCGTTCATAATTTGAATTCTGCCCGGCGTATCCATTTCTTATTACAATAACCATAATTTGACGAGTGCTTGTACCACGACCTTTTTTGTAATTCAAGTATTATATTAAGAATATAAAATAACAATTTATGTATTAGTTAAAAACATGCCCAGGGGTCCCATTAGTAACAAAAGAAAAAAATCGAAGATTTAGTTCGAGTTGCCCTTGAGTTATGCGATGACAAACAAATGGAGAAAACAAGACAAGAAGATATCAATTACAATCCTTAACTTTCAACGAGCAGCAGAAATTATATTATTTTCTATTTCGTTTCTTTTACGGCTGTCCGGAATTCTGTCGAATTGAATCGATAATATCCAAACATTTCAAGATTATCTGGAAGTTTGGACCAATGGCAATGAGTAATTTGATCCGAACGAGACATTGATCTCCTGAAAACCAAAAAGCAGTCTTTGTTTCAATCAACCGCTTCTATTAATTTTGCATTTATACATTTTATATATAGGATAGGAAGCTGAACCCGATGATGATATTTACCAAGCTTCTTACTACAGTACGTGATCAAATAGAAAAGCAGCTCTGCCTATGAGGATTAGAATGTGCCAAAGATATATCCTGTAGAGAGATAATCTCTCTCTCTCTCTCTCTCTCTCTCTCTCTGTCTCTCTGTCTCTCTCTGTCTCTCTCCCAAAAAAAGGAGTGTCATAGAGCTGACACTAACCTGTATCTATTTATATATATTTACCAAGCAGGATGTTACACAAGGTCACTTTCTAAAGATCCACTCTGATGGTAATACCACCTATATCAAATAGATCTATTTGAAAACTATTTGTATTAAATAAGAATGCTTGACATGATATAACGGTGTGTAAATTACTTGTATTGAAGTAGTTACTTGAAGCTATAATAGTTTTTCTAAAGATTATTATTATGATTAGTTACATGAAACCCTATACATTATGTTTACAAATATTTACCCATAGCTTGAGGGAAAATAATTGTACGCATATCTTTCCCAATGGAGTTGGCATCAGACAGAATGTGGGGCATTTTATCCCCTTATCAATAGCGCTAGACCAGGGAAATTTTTGGCAACTACGGTGGAGTGCCACGTCACAATCAGATCTCTACTTTACTGCACAGATCCATGCTGTGTTACACATGTGCTGAGTTGGCAATGGTTGGTATCGAAGCCGGAATCTTGTGGTTCTTGGTGGATGCTCTAACAACTAAACTGAATAAGCCCCTTTATATAACTTATAATTGTGAATAAATAAAAGGAAGTACTATATATATTTACCAACCCCTCCACACAAGCAGGATGTGACATATGGTCAATTTCTAAAGCGGAGTTTAACAGGATTTAATTCAGTTTTCCTTCTCCAGGACTGGTTACCTAGCCACGGTTAAAGAACCCAGTCTATCCTACTATTTACCCACAACTGGTGAGAGAGTAGTTGGATACATACATATCCCAAGGATATTAGCGATATGTTAACTAGTAACAGCGTCGTCCAGGATTTGAACTCGGGTCGACGAGTCCATTTCCTACGACTCTAATCATTCCATCATGCACCTCCAGCCTGCACCCAATTATAAGGTTTCAGTCCTAGATATCTGGGGAGTATAGAGTACCCTATTGTTACTTTACAATCAGGCCCTCTCAGACCTGGAATGACAGTACCTGGAAGGCTCCCATATATAGTTCAATTAGATCTGTTTGAAAATTATCAGAATTCGATTTATCCCAGTCGGTTGAACATCGGACTCAGAACCACAAGGTTCTGGGTTCAATTCTAGCGCGGTTTGGATCTGTGGGGAGCTGATGGTAAGTGTGGAGCTCCACTTCAGACGCAGAAACAATCTCCCTGGTCTAGCGCTAGCGAAAAGGGAACAGACTCCCTCGCTGTCTGACTGATACCGACAATAGGCCACTCTGTTTACTTTACTTATTTTACATTATATGAATTATGGGGCACCCAGTAAGAATCAAATAGTCTGCTAGTCTAGCCTGTAAAACGGTAAACCAGGAGAGGCGCCTGATTTCTATGGTTTGAAGCTGGAAATTTCTTATCAAGTAGAAAATGGTTTTGCTGGATCATCGAATTTCTTCAGGTAATTGGCTTCGCCTAATTCTGCGTCGGAAGCAAGTTAATCTTTTCTACCAGACATTGTGTATGACAAGCTAAAAATAAAATCCAGACAAAACCCCACGCACACAGCAAAAACAAGAGAGAAATTTATTTTAAAAATCAAGACTTGTTCGGTGTAAAAATCATTGTTTTCTCAGCAAAATTAGACTGCCCAGCTGGGACACAGTCATTACTGTGTTGTACTTTAGAGAAGCCGGATTTATCCGGCTCCTTGCGAAAGCAGAATGTGACACAATGTAAAAATTAAAATCTAACATCTGTCCGATAGACTATGATAAAAATGTACGTCCCTGAATTCAGAGTCAACCATTACTATACAAATGGTTTTGTGGGATTCGAGTGGCCAGTTTTGTTATTATGTGTGGGAATCTTGAATATTAGCGTCGCTATCTTTTCAGTTTTGCTTAATAAATTTGATGGGTAACATTGCCTTCTTGTTATTATTGAGCTTTTGCAAATAATGTTGCCACTTTTGTTATTTTTTTTAATGATATTTTGAAACAATCATGGCTATCTTTCAATTGGGTTGAAAATAAGAACCTCTAGATCTTGTCATATTTATTTAGTTTTAGAATATAAGTGTGTGCATGTGAATATATGCGTGTGTGTGTATGTGTAAATATGTGCATATATATATGTGTGTGTATGTGTAAATATGTGTAAATGTATGTGTATGTGTAAATATATGTGTGTGTATGTGTAAATATGTGTATGTGTATATGTATGTGTAAATATGTATATGTGTATATGTATGTGTAAATATGTATATGTGTATATGTATGTGTAAATATATATGTGTGTGTATGTGTAAATATGTGTATGTGTAAATATCTGTGTATGTGTATATATATATATATATATGTGTGTGTGTATGTGTAAATATGTATATGTGTGTGTGTGTGTTTGTGTGTACATACATATGTGTGTGTGTGTGTGTGTTTGTGTGTACATACATATATGTATGTATATATATGTATATTTGTATATGTATGTATATATATGTATATTTGTATATATATGTATATATATATGGCTTCTTCGTCAACTGAATCTGAAGTTGTTAGCAATTTTGTTATAGGCGCCAGAAGTCACACTTTGAATCTAGATAAAAGAGGAAATGTTCATTTTCTCGATAGCCCCACCCCCTCTCTCTCTCCTCTCTCTACAATACTGGATCAACACAATCGTCCTCTTTTCTGTTTGCTACGGTTTTTTCTTGTCCTACACAGTCTAACTTTGTAGTGATTCCGCCCATTCTGCTAGGATTAGAATACGCTGACTGATTCCCTGTTTGCCTCTTATCACACAAACGAAGTAAGACGAACAAGCCATGCTGGACACTACTGGTGAAGCAAGTAACGTTCTCCTCTGGACACCTACGCATGAATACACCAGTGTAGACATTTTTGGCTTGCGAACTGAATTCAAATTCTGGACAAGGCTGTTTGCATTTCACGTAGCATTAATACCCTTGAGAAAAGCATGAATCCAACAAGTCTCCCTCCTGTTATGGGTAAATAGTATGGCAGGCTGTGCTCTTTCACCTTGGTATTGCATGGTGTCCAGGAGATGGACAACTCTGAACTCCGCTTTTAAATTGACCTTGTGTGCATTCTGCTCTTTGCGAAGGGGTTGGGTAAGTGAATATATAACTGTATTTTACCTATATTAAGAATAATTACTGAATGCTGTAATTATTTACTGGGAATTATTATTAGTTACTTGAAACCATATAAATGTGTACAAAGAAATTAATATTATTAGATAGAAATAATTTCTAAATGACAAAAATTCTCTTAAACATCCTATATATATATGTATATATATACGTATATATATCAGTCGGTAGAGCGTCCAACTATGATCCACAACTATGATCCACACCGGCCCTCACCAACTCAGTGTATCAGTAACACAGTAACGTGAGCAACTGATGGTAGCTCCGGCGCTCCGCATCAGATGCCCAAAAAATCTGCTTGGTCTAGTGCTAGGGAAAAGGGGATATACTCCCTCGCTGTCTGGCTGATAGCAACTTTAGGCCATCCCGACGACTTTACTTTTACATACATATATTAGATATATATATAATATATATATGTGTATAATATATATATATAAATATCACGTAGCATTAATACCCTTAAGAAAAGCATGAATCCAACAAGTCTCCCTCCTGTTATGGGTAAATAGTATGACAGGCTGTGCTCTTTCACCTTGGTATTGCAAGGTGTCCAGGAGATGGACAACTCTGACAAATCCCGACGACTTTACTTTTACATACATATATCAGATATATATATAATATATATATGTGTAAAATATATATATATATATATATATATATATATATATAATGCTAAAATCAAAATAATTTTCACACACCCTAAGAATTAAACATAAAGTACGACGGCTAAAAATAATCTGGATTTCCTGTTGTTTTTATTTCTATTCTTCAATTTGTTGATAACCTAAAATAGTTCAGCTAAAAACTAAATATTTTATGAAGCTGTCACAACGTAACCAGACATCCTAATATTACAAGAATCCGAGTTTTGAATTACTTCAAGTTTGTTTAATTCATCGAAATGGGAGAGAACGAACAAAACAAATACGGGTCGGAACATTTAGAATTTATGAGTTTGGCGTATATCCAAGCGTTTTGACGTGAAACAAAAAGCCTGGAATCCCACCCCACCCCACCCCTTAACCTGAATGAAAACCGGAAGATTAAACGTTCTACTCCACATTTGTAACCCTACGCATTTCTTGATATATCTTAATCTTGATTGGTCGAACATTTTTATACGTACAAAGAAGAGACAAAACAAAACATCCAGACATACTGTAACCAACGCCCATGTTTTTTCTTTGTTTTTTTTTTATTTGATATGTGATAATTTATTTATCAAATCATATCGAAGTGGAAGTATATTTATTGGGGGCGGGGATCTTTAAAATGTAAATAATCTTTCAGGGGACATTAACGAAATAGATTTGAAATATACAATTTAAAGTGGAGAGAACTTGCTAAAAACGATATATTACCTAGGTGTTACATTTATATATGTACATAAGTACTCTTGATTTTTATATATATATATATATTATATATATATATATATATATATATATATATATATATATATATAATACTCTTTATTTATTTATATATATATTTATATGTATATATATATATATATATATATATATATATATATATATATATATATATATCAAGAGTACTTATATACACGGTTGTACCTTTTGTGTAAGGTGTTATCATGACAGAAGGTACAAGTATCAACATTCTGTAAATTATTATTTAATTGTCCTTATTAACTGGACCTCGAGGTTTCTAATATGTTAATGTGTTTGTGCTAAACCACCGCAATATCCACCCACTGACTTTGTTTTCCTAATACAACAATTTATCCGATTTTAAGAATTCGAAAATGTCCACGTAATTTATGACATATTGGGACGGGGAAAACAGTAATAACATGGATGTTGTTTGTGTGGGTTTTTTGTCTTTATTTTATTATTGGAAATCTACAATGTTTTATTAATTTCCAATAAAGTCTTTTCACGTATCCGAGGCCTAAAAATCGCGCATCTCTAAAGATTTCGTTGAAGGAACAATTTAACACAACAAACAACGATCGTCAAAAAGGAAAAAAAATGAAGAATAAACAAGTTTTATGACATGAAATAAATGGCAGTTGTCAGTTTCCCGTTTAGAGGATCGATTTCCTTTTCACTTGAATATTCTTTATATATTTTTGCAGTTTGATTTTATATTGACAAGTCAGTTGTCAAATGAAGAAATCACAGAATTAAAGAGTCTTTAGCATCGGAGCCAGTAAATTCCACGCTGGATTTCCACCAGACACAAGGGGGAAATTTTCCCAATTGTAACTTAACTGGTTACAATGGTCTTGTTACTTGGTCGATATCCTTCAAATTTGACCCTCTTTATAAATTTGACAGTTTGACTTTAGATAGACAACTAACCTGTCAAAAGAGAAAGCAGAGAGTAAAGAGGTTAGTTTAGTAGTTTAATGGCATATCAACTATCATATATATATATATATATATATATATATATATACTAGCAATATATGCATAAGTATTAATGTCATATCATATTATTAGAAAGTCTAAATAAACTAAATAAGAATGCAGATAAAATTTGAAACAAAGAGGGGTATAATCGAAAAATGTTGTAGCTTCCTGTCTCTCCTTGCTAAACTTTTCTAATTTAACTATTTAGTTAAATAAGAAAGTAAAGAATAAAATTACAGTTATTAGTTTTGTTAATTGGTTTCTTTTAAGATTTATCTCCGAGATTTTTGCTCATATTCATTAAGATAAAATCAAATAATTAGAAATCAACAATACCAAGCACATATTTATCAAAATCAAATTTTAAATATCAATATGCAAATTAGCCTTCCCGTTCACACAGTAAACCACTTTTTGTTGTACATATAAATACAATTGCATGTTATTTGTACGTAGATATAGCCAGCAGTATTAATAATGAAAAACAATTTTATTAATGATTGAGGCTTAAATAAAAATGATTCATGGAGAATGTGATGTATAATAACTAAATGGATAGTGACTTGATTAGTGATATAGTTTCGGTTACAGACAAACAAACACATAATCTCCATTATAATAAGAGATGTGTGTGTGTGTGTTTGTGTATTTGGGCAGCATTCTTTCATTCATGCATGTTGAATTAAACAAAAGACACATCTCCTGTTTAACAATTTTATTTGTGATTTTTTTCAAGTTTTCTGGCCAATTTTTTAATATTTGGGTGGAATTTGTGAATTAGTCCCCCAAAGACTAGAAGCTTTATACATAAAATAATACAAACCATCCTTAAACAAAATTAATTTCCAATGTAGTACACACATTTTAAAATGCCTATAGAACCTTTCCCATCAATTCTCCCCCTTCCAGCCTCCACATCCATTAATATAATTTGAAAAGCTAGAACACATCATCCCTGATGATGGCACTTCGAAGTGACGAAAGTACTCGGGACATGAACTTGGCGGACTAATCCACGAAACCCAAATATTTAAAAGTTGCCAGAAACTTGAAAAAATCACAAATAAAATTGTTAAACAGTAGATATGTCTTTTGTTTAATTCAATATATATATATATATATATATATATATATATATATATATATATATATATATATATGATGTGTGTGCACAGAAACCAGGATGTGACACAAGGTCAATTTCTTAAGCGAAGTTTATTAGGTTTGAATTGTTTTCCTTCTCCAGACTGATTACCTAGCCAAGGTTAAACAGCCAATCTACCCTAGAAATATATCTATAAATGGAGTGAGTATAGTTGGGTGCACACCTTTTCCAATGGTATAAATGCTATGTGAAATGCAAACAGCCTCATCCAGCGAAAGTGAAAGTAATGTCCTGTACTTAAACTCGAATCGCCGATTCCATTTCCTAATACGAATAAATGCCTATTTTATCATTTTCCAAATTTGGATGGATAAAAAAGGTTAAAGTCAGCAAAGTCGCCTATTGTCGATATCAACCGGACGGCGAGGGAGTCTATCCCCTTTTCGCTAACGCTAGACCAGGGCGATTGTTTTGATGAGGTGAAATGTCACAACTACCGTCAGCTCCCCACTACATTTTCTATTCAACCTATAGATGGGACCCTAACAGGTACTACCACTCCGGGTAAGAGTGGATCTGGGAGTAATGGTTATTAAGGGGTACTTACATTGTCCGAGCTCCAGAAATAGAACCTCATAATCAGAGAGTTTAACGTCACAACCAGGACAATAAGACCATCAGCCAGCGCCTTCTAGCGCATATACAAGGTGTGTCAAAAAAGTATGGAGATGTTTTGTACTTTTAACACACATTGTATTCTGAGAAAAAAAAAGCGTTCCATTCATTCTTAATTTCTATCTTGGTAAATACAGCGTTAAACTTCGTACTTCTTTGACACACCTTGTATTCTGAAAAAAATAGCGTTCCATTCATATTTTTTAGAATTCAAGGTGTGTCAGGAAGTACAAAAAATCTCGATACTTTTTTGACACACCTTATATGATAAGAAGGGTTAAGGCTTGTCATAAGGGTTGAGACAATCATATAGGTGTTAGGGCTTGACGTGACCAAACGATTGATCGGAGGGGCGTCTCCGACCGACCGCTACAACGATAACCGTTACATTAGTTGAGTGCGATAACTGTTAAGTTAAATGAGTACAGTTGGTCTGGTTTTCATTATTACTACGTACGAATGTTTCTAGCTTTTGTAAAGTAGCCTACTGCATATGAGAAGTGTTCTTAGTCACTCGGAGCCTCATCCTTTGTTGTTGTCTAATTTTTATCTCGTTCACTCATTCAGACTTCTATTTTTAATTCCACTCATTTCATTTCTCTCCTGGATCGTGTTCGGGGGAGTTGTATACTGCTTACAAATCAGTTGCGTAGCTTTGAGCTATTCAAGCCTCCCGGTATGACATCATCTCTTATAAAATTTATCAGCCTGGCGAACGAAAAAAACAAACAAAAAACACACACACACACACACACACACACACACACACACACACACACGGATATTTAAAATAGAATCTCTTCGTTCTGCGTCATCGTCTGCCCGGGCCTCACTCATTCAATTCAACCGCCGTAAGTCAGAGGCAGCTTCCTGTATCTCAAGGTTAAGTTTTAAGAATGAACAGCATTTGCTCAGCTGAAGCCTAAAAACCTCATGCTGCGCCGAAGGGTGGTAGATTCTGGGCTTGCTAGGCGAGCGCTGTACTCAAACCAAAGAGTGTAAAATCTGCATCTATATATTAATTCGCAAGTGTCTGCCTACGTGTGTCACGCCCAGTCATTAACTCATATAAATAATGAACCATTCCCTTTGGATTCATAAGATACTAAAAGCGGCTACCCAGCACTCCTGGGTAGAAGGGGGGAACCCTAGTGTACCGATTTGTTTACTTTTGAGATTTACAAATGCTGGACATTTTTTTAGTAGAATTTCAATACTATTTCCATGTATATTTTGATTTGAATATAAATCGAATCTTCATAATTTTTACCCAAAAAGCAAGAACCGATGATATATAATGTGTATGTATATCTACTTATTTATCGTTAATTGTTTTATTTTTGTAGTTTCATTCGGACATACATACATACACACACACCAACTGCCCTTTGTATATACATAGATGAATGCATGTGTTCGATATAACTGAGATAATTGTCCGATATTAATTAACTCAAACAAGATGGAGACTTCTCCACACAAGATGGTAAATCACTAAAATTAGCAGACCAGTTCATATACCTAGGAAGTAATATCTCATCTACAGAAAGTGATGTCAATGTACGAATAGGAAAGGCATCGACTGCTATAGATAGATTATCGATTATATGGAAATCTGATATTTCAGATTAGATAAATCGTTCAAAACAAGTAATGAGAAGACTATTTCGAAGAGCTATCACAAGAAGTCTCAAAGAAAATGGAATTCGATTATCGACAAAAGCGATGTCAATATACGCATTGAAAAGGCATGGATTGCTATAGACAGGTTATCGATCATATGGAAATCTGATCTCTTTGATAAGATAAAGCGAGAATTCTTCCAATCTGTAGTCGTGTCAGTGTACGCTAACTAAACGCTTAGAAAAAAAAAACTAGATAGTAACGACACAAAGATGCTGTGTGCTATATTGAGTAAATCTCAGAAACAGCCCCCGAAAAAACAGCCGTTGTACAACCACTTGCCTCTTATCACACAATTCATCAAAGACCAACAAAACGAGCAAAGACGAATCAATGGGTGTGTTGCATAGCCCTTCTTCACTGGCACTAAATAATTATAATGTTGCATACCTCTTCTTCTTCACTTAGTCATCTATTCTTCTGCTGGCCGTCTTGGTATGCTTCTGATCGTCTTTGGTATTTCTTCATCTTGACTTGGTCTGGCATCTTCTAAGATCTTGTGTCTGGTGTTGACTTGGGGACCTCGGTCTGGTTTTCTGTTGCTATGTCCCTGCTGGCTGGCCGTCATTTCTTAGTCTTGTTACCAAGACATTCATTAACCACAAGAACATATTAATTATCCAAACTTTTATTTCCTTGACTATACATAATCCTCTAACTAACATAGCGCGCATGAGTTCCAGTTTAAGGCAGGACCTAAAATGGCCGACTGCTCTGCCTGACGTCTAACTGCAAACTGGGGACTCTGAAAAAGGTCCCACGTGACTTCACATATTTGGCGGGCTTCTGTAATTTTCCATGGAAGGACCCGGCCATGATAGAAAAGGGTTATCCCCTCAGGATTACAGGGGATTGACAATAATCTTATGTAACCGCATAGATTATGTAACAGGTGAAGTTTTCATGTGGACACCTACATATGGACATGCCAACAAAAAAATTACATCAATCATCTCTGTGCGGATTCTGAATTCTGTGCGGAGGATCTCTCAGGAGTGATAACTGATAGGGACGGTTGGTGTGTGTGTGTGTGTGAGAGAGAGAGAGAGAGAGAGAGAGAGAGAGAGAGAGATTCTTGGCAGATTATGATGATTCCGCAGTAGACGCAACCCTATCATCATAAAAAATACTTATACAACGAGAACCCAACGAATTAACGGGTCGTCTAGTTTAACATTCATAAAGCAAAGCACCCGCTTAGGAATCGTAAGATTCCTGGTTCAATACCGGTCCCCGCTAACTCAGCGCGTGAGTAGCACAGATTGGGTAATTTGATCTGTGCGGTAAAGTGGGGAGCTGGCGATAGGATTATCTCTCTGTTCTAACGCTAGTGAAAAGGAGATAGACCACCTCACTTTCCTGTTGACACTGTCAATAAGCCACTCTACCAACAACGCTGTCGGCTGGGGCTTTAGAATTCGCCGATTGCACCTCTGCAGAGGGGTAATACTCCCCAATGGGGCCACCTGTTAGCTGTGGGTGGCGACCCTTGATGATTAAGGACGGAATCCTCGTTGATGCGCAGTCCATGGCATGCAACACTTTGGTCCTTACTTAAGCTAAACGGGCAGTCGGAGAGGCTTATCTGATCAATCAGCTGGTTACGTCAAGCCCTAGCACCTATAGGATTTTCCCAACTATATTGCAAGCTCCAACTCTTTTTATCATATATGTGGTAGAAGGCGGTGGCTGAGGGTATTATTGTCCTGGGTATGACGTAAATCTCTATCTAATGATGAGGTTCCAATTCTGGAGGTTTGGGGACTGTGGAGCACCCTTTATCACCGTTGCTCCCGGGTTCACTCTGACCCGGGAGTGGTAGTAACTGTTAGGGTCCCACCCATGGGTTAATAGAAAAATGATTTTAAAAAAATGAGTCCCATCAAGAATGAATAAAACAAAAACATGTTTGGTTTAAAATTACTCAATGGGTTGACATGCCGTAAAACCCAACCATCCAACGAACCACTCCGCTAACTTTACTTTTTTTTTTTTACTTTGCTTTGCTTAGTCTTAATTCAGCGCTCTGAGTTCGCGTCGACCAAATTAGGTTGGCGATGTTTGTTTGCTTACAAAGAGACAATTAAGCGAACTGAAATTGACGTCTTGTTATCAGAATAGCAGATAACAAGTCGTACGCATCACAAAAGTCACACATTCTGTTATTTTTGACACAAATTGTAAATTAGATAAAAAAAAATTCATCTTGCTCCAAACTCTTGATAACTGGCAGATAGATATTCGCGATTTCTTTCTCTGTTATTTCCTTATATTTATTTTTCTTATTTATTTCGTCAAAGTTAATGAATCTCACTGATTCTCTGATTGGAGAAGTTCCACTGTCCTTCCCCCAGATCATCATGATACCTTTCGTCTAACGAATCATAGCGCTTTCGGAGAAATTCTTATTGACTACGAAAAATGATATTCACTTGGGCTGTAATTGATAAGGATATTGGCGCAGCCTCACCGAATATGTCATGATATCCGCTGACTGAGAATAATAATCTATATATTAATATTGTTCCTTAGTCTTCCGACCGTTATCATCTCTGGTTAAAAATGAGACCGTCCAAATCGTCTGACGCTTATCTAGCGAACTATTATTTCTTATAATGAAAGAAAAGGAAGAAATAGAATGCTAAAGAAAAATATATATAATAAAGAAAGAAAGAAAAAAAGAGAGATGGAGAGCGTGTGGAAGCGATAACACTATCTGTTTCAGTCAAGCATAATGAAAAGAAAAAAAGAGTGAGGAGTTAAATCAAGATTATTTTACTTATTGTACTACTTTGCCTTCTCTTAAATTGTTTACCTAACCAAAGTTATAGAGTCCAGTTTGCTCAACTATTTACCCATAACTAGAGAGAGAGTAGTTGGATACACACATTACGCAAGGTATTAGCACAATGTGAAATTTCAAATAGTCTCGTCAAGGATTTGAACTCGGGTCGACGAGTCCATTTACTACGACTCTAACCATTACACCACACGGTTCTAGTAAAAAAAAAGGATAGAACTGCATAATAAATATAAAACAAATAAAATTACATCCCTTTTCTTAGCAAATAGATAAATGACAAAAAATAACTTTATTATCACTTTATTTGATCCTAGAATATGATACTGGAAATATTTAGTCTGAATTAAATTTTATTGAAATTTTCTGATATCAGACTTCGGGTTCGGTCGTGAAATGTCGGTAAAAGTCGAAATCACTCGGCAAAATTCGATTTCCTGAAATTGTCGCCATTTTCCGTCGTGCAAAGTTACATGGTTACCTTGCAGTGGAAAACGTAAAACAAAACTTTTCCAGAAGTCCAGTATTCATTTTCCTTGGTGGATATTATACAATCTTCAAGAAGTGAATGTTATCCTGATGATTTTGACTTTTGAAAAAGCTTTCTCAAAGCTGGAAACTAAAATTTAAAAGCAATAATTTGGAAGGGTGAAACTTTCTTTGAACGAAGATTTAGCAGGTAAGAAATATTTATTATCTTAGAGAGGAATCTTAGCAAAACATCTCTTGCGGAAATATATTTTCTCTTACATTTTAAAATGTTATTTATCTCGGAAGAAAATTTCTTTTTGTTGGAAGGGGGTCTTTTTTATTAGTTAAATACAGATTTATATAAAATTTCACAAGTTCTTAGATTTAATCTGGGGTATACCAGCGTGAAATAGAAATTTTCTTTTTTGGGGGGTAGGGTGTTAGTTAAATACAGTTTTCTATAGTTTTACAAGTTTTACAATTTAATGTTTGATGCGTTGTTTTTTATTTGGTTCAAATGAACAAGTTCATATTTCTTGAACGAATTAAGACAAATGCTTGAAAAATTGTCTCTACAAAGTTTTACAATGGTTTTCAAGTGGGATATACGAGCGTGAAAATTATTCAAGTGATATTTAGTTCATTAAAAACAACAAAATAAGCTAAATTTTCCATAAATGAATCAATTGAATTACAATCCTTAGTTTTCAATCCTTGTTAACTTTACTAATTAATTTCAAAATAGCTATGACCCGAAGTATTTAAAATTCTCTATCAGCTTCTTTTATAAGGATGATACTTTGAGCCTTCTTATGTTCAATGGTTTAGAACAAAGACTTGTAAAATTTAAAAATTTGGTAAAGTCTTATATCATTAACGTAATTTCATGTGAAATTTGGCCTTTCTTGTTCATTTTCGTTTATTTTTAAAAATTACTTCCATTTCTTTTGAGTGGCTGCGATAATGTTTTAAAAACTACATAAAAATGTACTGATTAAATTCATAATCCAAATGAGAATTGATTTTTTTTTTCATTATCTTTTTATTAATATATTTTGGAAAAGAGAAGCGGCCATATTGATTTTATCCAGTTATGATGAAATCGCAACGAAATTATGTTTTGTGGGGACATGAATTTCGTAATTGATCTCAACCTTTAATATATATAAATATATTTTCTCTTAGATGTTAAGGCTGTTGGAAAATTACTTCCTTTTCTTTTGAGAAATTTTCCGTTTAAAAAAAAAAAGATAATTTTAAAAAAATATTATTCATTAGTTAAATACTAGTTTATGTAAAAATTTCAGAATTTTTTCAAGTTTAATCTATAATTTCTTAAAATTTAAAAACCCATTAATGAATTTTAACGAAAAATAAAACTAAAACATTTAAAGAAATTCTCCCACCAAAAAGTCTCTACTGGGTTATTTTTTTTTTTTTTAAAGATTTAAAATTTATAAAGTTTTAAACAAGGTATGTTTGGAATGGCTTTTTTGCCGACAATTTTTGGGAGAATATGTGCTTAATTAGAGTCTTAATTAATTAATAATGAATTAGGCGGGAATGCCTATTTTAAATGTATGGCTAAACAAATCGAGAAAAATCAATCTCTGTATGTACATTTCGGCCTATTAGGCCTCATCAGCAAATCACGCACAGGGCGGCCTTCCTATCTATAGCTCTGCTGATGAGGCCTAATAGGCCGAAATGTACACACAGAGATTGATTTTTCTCGATTTGTTTAGCCATACATTTAAATAGGCATTCCCGCCTAATTCATTATTTATAAAGTTTTATTGCAGTTTATAAGACTTAAGACAAATTTGTTGTATTTCTACATACAGGTTCGACAAACATTTCATGGATCTAAATATTCTCTCTTTTTCTCTCTCTTTTTTTTTCTCTCTCTTTCTCTCTCTTTTCTTTTTCTCTCTCTCTTTCTTTTTCTCTCTCTTTCTTTTTCTCTCTTTCTTTACCCTCTCTTTCTTTTACCCTCTCTTCTTTTACCCTCTCTTTCTTTTTTCCCTCTCTTTCTTTTTCCCTCTCTTTCTTTTTCCCTCTCTTTCTTTTCCCTCTCTTTCTTTTCCCTCTTCTTTCTTTTTCCCTCTCTTTCTTTTTCTCTCTCTTTCTTTTTCTCTCTCTTTCTTTTCTCTCTCTTTTTCTCTTCTCTCTCTTTTTCTCTCTCTTTCTTTTTTCTCTCTCTTCTTTTTCTTCTCTTTTTCTCTTCTCTCTCTGTTCTCTTTCTTTTTTTCTGTTCTCTTTTTTCTTTTCTCTTTCTTTTCTTTTCTTTTTTTTCTTTCTTTTCTTTTCTTTTCTTCTTTCTTTTTTCTTTTCTTTTCTCTTTCTTTTTTTTTTCTCTCTTTCTTTTTTTTCTTTTCTTTTTCTTTCTTTTTCTTTTCTTTTCTCTTTCTTTTTTCTTTTCTTTTCTCTTTCTTTTTTCTTTTCTTTTTTCTTTTTCTTTTTTTCTTTCTCTTTCTTTTTTTTTTCTGTTTCTCTGTCTTTTTTTTTCTTTCTCTTTCTTTTTTTTTTTCTTCTTTTCTTTTTCTTTTTCTTTTCTTTTTCTTTCTTTCTTTTCTTTTTTCTTTTCTTCTCTCTTTTTCTTTTCTTTCTCTCTTCTCTCTCTCTCTCTCTCTCTCTCTCTCTCTCTCTCTCTCTCTCTCTCTCTCTGTTCTTCTTTTCTTTCTCTCTCTTCTGTTTCTTCTCTCTCTTCTCTCTCTCTCTCTCTTTTTTTTTTTTTTCTTTTTTTCTTCTCTCTCTCTGAACTGAACTGAACCTTTTAAATCTATTTTAGGTTATTATATAAACATTTGCCCCTTAAAAGCTATTTCGGTAAAAGTTATTTTTGGTTTTATTGTTTAACCCCCACCTTTTTTTTTTTAAAACCGTCCTTCAATCAATTTTCCTTTCTCTTGTCACTTCAAAAAAGTTTATTTTATTTTCTTTGAAACTGGCAGGTTTTGTCGATGGGGGGATTTTTATTTTCTCTTTATTCAACTGGGTAAACCTTTTTATGTTTAGGGTTTTTCTCGCCTCTTTTCATCAATACATTTTTTACCCCCCCCTTTTTTTGCCACCATCCTCCTTTTCCCACTAACTTCTGGTCTTTATTTTCTCGCTCGTTCAATCTTTGTTTGTGAACGAATCTAGTCGCTCTGGGAACTAAATACATTGGCTTTGACAACAATAGATCCATAATCATTCGGTTCTATCAACACAGAAGCGTGTACATGTATGTTTACACACATTAAGACTACAAATTTCAGTACGTGACTACTCAAAAAAATGTACTAATATATATATATATATATATATATTATATCCATCCATCCAATTCTTATGGTACTCAAACAGAAGAAAATCGGCCTATCAGTGAGAATTAAAATACATTGACTATCCACTGCACAATCGCATGACCCCCCCCCAATCCCAAAAAAGGTAATGTCCTGGGTATAATACTAGACTGCATTTACTGGTGAGGCTCCAGTTCTGTAGACATTTGGAGTGGGGAGTACCCTTTCATTTCAAGTTTGGCAAATTGCCAGTAGACTTGGTTGAGTACACCAATAAAGACCTCCTGGTCGGGTTTGAATAGGGAAAAAGCTTGCAACAAACCTTGTTGCGACCTTGCAAGTGGGTAAAAAAGGAACTGACACTTTAGGTCTCGTATAAATAGTCCAGAAAAAAAAGTCCTGAAGAAAGTGCCTTCGTGAGTGGTGACAGGGTATTTATCTACCAATTTGACCAATCAAATAATAGTTGACACCAACCACAAGTATAAATTCCTACACATTTTTCATTCCTGCTTTCTTCCCTCAGAAGATTGCAGGTGAGTAGTTTTCATTTTTTTTCCCGACACAAGTTCCCTATGATCCGGACTTGAAGTACTACACATGGGGGTAAAATAGAGGCGAGTTGAGTAACGGTTATTGTCGTAGGAAATGGACACGAGACGAGTTCAAATCCTGGACGAGGCTGTTTGCATTTCACATAGCGCTAATACACTTGGGGAAAATTATGCATCCAGCTATTCTCTCTCCAGCTATGATCAAATGGTAAGGCTCTTTAGTCTTATGCAACCAGTTTAGGAGAAGGAAAACTCTGAATTTAAACCTGTTAAACTCCGCTTTAAAAATGACCTTGTGTCACATCCTGTTCTTGTGGAAGGCTTGGTAAATATCTATATGGGGGTAAAATCAGTTATTTGGCTCTTCGAGTTCCTTTCCGACGTGCGCTTCCTTTCCGTGTAAATTGTAGCTAGTATTATATATGTTTACCCAATCCCTCCCTTTTCTTCTCCTATACTGGTTACCTAGCCAAATTTAAAGAGCCAAGTCTACCCTACTATTTACACATAGCTGGAGGGAGAGTAGTTAGATGCATACCTCTCCCAGGACTTAAACTCTGGTTGACGGGTCCATTTTCTACGACTCTATAATCATTATACCACGCACATCCTATTGGTAGTTAGTATTATTATACAAGGTATAAAGTTAGCAGAGTGACCTATTGTCGGTATCAGCCGAACAGCGAGGGAGTTTACCGCTTTTTCGATCGCGCTAGAGACATTCTTTGTTGAGGTGGAGGGCCACACCTACTGTAAGCTCCCACTTTATCCAATCTGTGCTACTCATATGCTGAGTTGGCGGGGATCGAACCAGGAACCTTCCGATTCCTAGCACTACTGTCTAAGCTAAACCGGATCCTTAATACAAGGTATACAAAGTTATAAGATATTGAATAGTGAGCTTCACACACTTCATAAAATGTAGAACATTTTGTTGTAATTAAGATATCTTAATGGTTTGATATTGATTCTACGTCTATGAAAATAGAATGAAATTAGTCGTAAAAAAAGGGAGAAAACTACTTTGACGTACTGAGAGTAGGTTTTAGAATAGGATTTTCTTTTTATGTCATGCGAAATTACTTCGATGACTCAATTATTGAGAAAATTTGATTGTCTCCAAGGACAACTGAAATATAACCGAAGAACAAAAGTCAAACAAACAGTTTTATGTAGGCACTCAAATTCTTATGCTGAAAAGTGACAACGATAGCGAAAGAAGATAATTATACCTTAACGGTCTTCCATACTTGCTAATTACACTTATATACAGAAAATAATTAGATTTTATTTTATCAAACATATCCTGGTATAAATGTTTCATTTTTCTTCTCCAATATTGAAATATTTAATGTTAATTTTAAATATTATTATAATTGTTATGTCACTCCTTGTGAGTTTTTCACACCAGCGTAAACTGATGGTATTTCACTGGAGTCTGAGTGAAACCAAGTCTCCTCATATTTCCAGGACTCTTCTTAGTATTCTAGTTGATCTTAATAACCCTGTTGTCTAGATGGTCTCAAGTCTTCCTCTGGTTTGCATTTCTTCTAGTCTGTTTTCTAAACTTTTGGGGACTGTTCCAAGTGCACCAATTACAACTGATATCATTTTCACCCACATATTCAAGTGTTTTTTTTTTTAGTTCTCTAGCAAGGTCCAGGTATTTATCTCTTTTCGTTTTCTTTCATCTTCCCCCTTTTTCCACCAGTATTCATAGAGGGGTGTGTCACAGTAAATCACCCCCAAATCCCTTCTAAGTATTCTAGTCGATTTTATCATTGCTGTGGTCTGGATGGTCTCTATTCTTCCTTTGAACTCCAGTTTTCCCTCTCTTTTTCGTGCATTTGGACACCGTTACAGGGGCACCATCTACATTTTGGTAACCCTTTCATGATCCACAGATCTTTTCAGTTCTCCGGCAAGATCCAAGTATTTCTCCATTGTTTAGCTTTCTTTCCTTTTCACCTAGTGGTCTATTGGAACGGCAAAATCACCTATCAATCTTTTTTAAATGATCGTGATTCTTCTCGTGTGACATATCCGATTGATAGGCGTGCAACAATCAATGGCGTCATCTTTTGAATAGATCTAAAAAAAAAAAAAAAGGTCTTCGACGCCTGTTTGATTAACTGTCAAACTATTAAAAATGGTTTACCTGTTTGTATTATCACTATACTCGGATACACTGGAAACACCTGAGGAAGATCGGGTGAAACAGCGGCTGAAACATTGTGGACAAAGATGGGGACAATAGTCCGAAAAATCAAAATTATTCAGATTATTCCCGCTTTAAAAATTCATAGATATTTGTAGTTTTTTTTTATCCAAGTGTTCTGATATTTCCTGATTGGATAGTCCTGTTCTTTTTATTTCGTTATTACTCTTCGCCCGTTTTTCTTTTCTTTTCTTTTTTCTTTATAAGCATGTATGCATTTGTCGTAGGAAATAGAAAGGTACCAATCCGACTATTCTCCTTCCAGCTATGGGTGAATAGTAGAAAACTTGGTTTAGCAACCCTTCTAGGAGAAGGAAAACTATGAATTCAAGCTTGTTAATCTCCGCATAAAAATTGACCTCACATCACATCCTGCTCTTGTGGAGGGGTTCGGTAAATACATATAAGCGTAGCGCATTTTTAAATCCCAAATTCCATTCCTCTAATTTTTTTTTAAGAATTAAAGAATGTTAAAACATTTCTTTTCGGATTTTATCATTTGTAATTTTTAGATTTAAAATGTTTTCTCCATCGGATGTAATTTCAAATAAAATTTCAATTGATTTCATTTCATCTTGAACATGTAAATATGTTAGCGTCCAAAATATTTCATTGGGATATCGCAAAATTTAATAAGGGTTTTGATTGATATAACGAAATTATTTCTTCCAACTGCTTTTACAAAATCCCTATTTCCATAAACGGATAAGTCGATAAGGAAAATGAAATTGAAATCAGATAATCATGTTTTTGGTTTATTTATTTATTTATTTTTATTTTCCATTTTTTTTTTTTTTTTACAATATGAAATCGACAAGTCAAGTTCAAACCCTGAACGAGGCAGTTTGAGAGTTCACTTTAAAGCCTCTACCCCCGACCTGGAGAAAGGGCTTAATCTCAATGGGGAATATCATTTGTATTATTCGGACTATTGTCCTACCCTTTATTGTTGTCTGCTGAATGTTTCTGTCAATGTGCCCTTTGGTCTTCTTCAGGTATTTCTTGTCGAACTCTGGAAACTTTACAGAGCTTCAAACCTAAGTTCGACAAGAAATACCTGAAGAAGACCGGAGGGCACATTGACAGAAACATTCTGCAGATAACAATAAAGGGGAGGACAATTCAATCCTCGGGGGTAGTCCGTTCTCATACAGCAAACAATGACTTATTTATGCTGTATATATGTATTTACCAGCCCCTCCGCACAAGCAGGATGTGACACAAGGTCATTTTTTAAGCCGAGTTTATTAGGTTTTAATTCAGAATTTCCTTCTCTTAGACTGGTTGACATACCAAAGTTAAAGAGCTCAACTGCCTTACTATTTACCTATAGATAGAGGGAGAACTGTTGTATGTATACCTTTTTCTAAGAGTATTGATATATGAAATTCAAACAGCCTCATCCAGAATTTGAACTCTGTTGGCCTTCTCCATTTTCTACGATGATAATCATTACATAGCGGGGATCTGGAATATATATATATCTTATTATAATGGAGATTGTGGGTTTGTCTGTCTGTAACCGAAACTATATTACTACTCATGTCACAATTCCCTTAATTATTTACGTCATTCCCATGATTTCATTCTTTTAAACCTTCAGTTATTAATAAAAATTGCATTAATACTGTTGACCATATCTACGTACTAATAACATTCAATTGTATTTATATATACAACAAAATAGCGGTTTACAGTTTGAACGAGAAGGCTAATTTGCATATTGATATTTAAAATTTTATTTTAATAAATATGTGCTTGGTATTATTGATTTCTAATTGTTTGGTTTTATCTTAATGAATATGAGCAAAAATCTCGGAGATAAATCTTAAAAGAAAATTATTTACAAGAAGAATTAACTGTAATTTTATTCTTTACTTCCTATTTTAACTAAATAGTTAAATTAGAAAAATTTAGTAATGAAAGACGGAAGGGATGGAAGAGTAAGTTTCAGTTGTTCTATTTTTTTATTATAGCCCCCTCTGTTTCAATTCTTTCTTTTTTTTTCACTCTTATTTCGTTAGTCTTTCTAATTTAATATGATATTTTATTACATTAAAACTTAAGTACTTGCACCCGGAGGGTGCATATATTTGCTAGTATATATAAATGTGACATCTATTAGGGGATAACGGTAGCAGTTAATATTTCCCTATATTCCATAATAGTAGTTAGATTTATTGTACGAAAAACATATCCCAATGTAACAAACATGATCGGACATAGTTATAAAATACCATGTCTGTCCCATAATAATGGTTATATTTGGCGTATGAAAGACATGTTCAAATATATCCTCTATAATGGGACATATCTTATTATAATGGAGATTGTGTGTTTGTCTGTCTGCAACCGAAACTATATTACTACCCAATTCACAGTTCCCTTAGTTATTTACATCACATTATCCATGATTTTATTTTTATTTAAACCTCAATGAATAATAAAATTGTTTTACATTATTAAGACTTTTGACCATATCTACATGCTAATAATACGCAATTGTATCTATATATACAACAAAATAGTGGTTTACAGTGTGAATGGGAAGGCTAATTTGCATATTGATCTTAAAAAATTGATTTTAATAAATATATGCTATGTATTATTGATTTCTAATTGCTTGGTTTTATCTTATTGGATATGAGCAAAAATCTCTGGGATAAATCTTAAAAGAAATTCATTAAGAAGAAGAAATAACTAATATTATCCTTTACTTCCTATTTTAAGTAAAGAGTTAAATTAGGAAAATTTACCAATGAAAGACGGGAGTAATGGAAAATGATGGAAGAGTTAGTTTCAAAGCTGTTCTATTTTTCGATAATACCCCCTCTGTTCCAAATCTTTTTATCTGCATTCTTATTCAGTTTCATTACCCTTTCTAATTTAACATGATATTTTATTAAAACTTAAAAACTTGCACCCGGAGGGTGCATAAATTTGCTAGTAGTATTAAATAACTATACTGCATCTTATCCATTTTTGTTTATTTGTACAACAGACAACATACTTTAAATATAACCTGTCTTTTTATGAATACGAAAATAGACCTAAGACAGACAATGGATTTTTTAACCTTAGTTCATACTAACAAGTATAGTCTATAAAAAAAACATGCAGCTATGATTTTTCGTTTCTTTTTTTAATTTAAAATTGTTGTTATTGTTTTGTGTGTGTATGTGTCTGAGCAAAACAATATTATAAATCTAACATTAGTAACAAAACCTCTACAAGATAAACAGAGGAGAAAAATAAGATAGTCATAACTTGAACATGTTTCAATTTACTCAAAATTAAACATGTATTTACCAAAACCCTTCCGTACAAGCAGGATGCGACACAAGGTCAATTTTTAAGCGCAGTTTAACGTTTTCCTAGACCGGTAGCAAAGTTTACATAGCCGACCCTGAATTACTATTTACTCGCAGATGGAGTGATGTTAGTTGAATACATAGCCCTTATTCACTTGGGAAAGCTATGTGAAATGCAAACAGCATCGCCCAGGATTTTAAGTCGGGTCGACGAGTCCATTTCCTACGACTTAAACCATTACACCACGCGCTTCTACAACACGCATGCACACACACACACATACACACACACACACACATATATATATATATATATATATATATATATATATATATATATATATATATATATATATAATAAAATGAATGAATATTTACTAACCCCACTGTGGCAGTCTCATTACTGCCAGTTTCCTGTACTTAAAAAAAAGATACAATCATCAGATGAGGCTATTAAAATCTTCAGAAAATTGTTTATGCACTCTTTACGTTAAATCATCATTAGCCTCTTTTTCCAATGAATGAGGGGGCAAGTCTCATCTCATGATTGTATCTTCTCCTCCTCTTTCTCTTTTTCTCCTCTTTCTTTTCTTCTCTTCTCTTTTCTCCTCTCTTCTCTCTTTCTCTTTTCTCCTCTTTCTCTTTTCTCCTCTTTCTCTTTTCTCCTCTTTCTCTTTTCTCCTTTTAAGTCCAAGACAGATTCTACATTAATTCAGAGATTGTAACACTCCCAAGTTGTTTGAAATAATTCATCCTAATGTCTCCTACTCTTAATAAGAAACGTACTGATTATCAAAAAACCCAAAGAAACTGACTCTTATTAATTTAACGCTAAAGGATCAACTGTAATATTCTCCCAGTTCATCAAGTATCTTTTAATAAATGATTTCTTACTGCTTTTAACAATTTATATAAAAATGTTTTGTTTTCATTTAAATTGAGAAACTATATAGATTTTAATAAAGGCAGCAAATTCTTAATGTACATCCAACTCAGCAGATACACAAATACTGTGCTGTAAATTAACTCGTGATTGATTTTAAATATTTTTAATAACAATCAATTTATAATCTAAAGCGGGGGGAAAATTGTGCATTTTTATGCAGGCTTTTATAGCGTTTGTAGTTGAGTGAATAAAACTCGGAAAGATCTTAAAACCTGAAAGTCAAAAGAGTGATCTGTTTATATTTTTTATTATTTATTTATTTTATTTTTTTAAAGAACAAAATGTTATAAAATTTGAACTCCTTATGAATTATTTATTTTCGACAATATGAATTTAAAACCTTGATATCTATGGTAGCAGCTATTATATATATATATATTATTGTTTTTGTTTTTTTCGTAAAGTTCGAACACGAATTACGAAATAATTTCAAAACAGAACGCTATTAAGGGCAATAGAATGCTAAGATTTTTCTCGTTTTTCCTTCCATATTTATAATTGAATATAATTCAGAAGATTGAACATAACATTGACAGTGTACTATTGATGGTTTGATGAAAAAAAAACAATGTTTAACGCTGACATGTACTTCAAATATAATATCACCTGAATACCTTGATTTTCTTCCATATATATATATATATATATATATATATATATATATATTGGTTAGGAGGTTGATTTAGAAGGCTATCACAATGCAGGTGTAAAGAAAAAATAATGATACGGTAACAATGGTGTTGTGTGTTAACCTGTATGTGTGTGTATATATATATATATATATATATATAATGACGGAAAATAGAATTGCAATACCTTGAATATGTTTCAATTTGCTCAAGATGAGCATCCAGCTAATATAATTGGATTACAGTATATGATGAGACATTCAGATGAATATGCGCACAGGGGTTGTTCAACATTACAGAACGCCCCCATATTCGACTCTCTATTCTCATTGGGTGTTAACACTGGTCTCTTACTCTCTCCAAGGCAGACGCTACAGTGCACTGATAAGAATTACGTCGTCACAAAATGGCGGAAGACACTGAAATGTTATCTAAGCATCTGCTACCCACCCCTTATCACATCTTTGTATCGACGTTAAAATTGGCATCGTTCTTCAAAATAATTATTTTAAAGAATTGTATTTTCGAGTGCTTCCACTTATTCCGGCGGTTTGGTTTATTTTACGGCATATCAACCTTAGTGGGTCATTTAATGCCGATAAAGTTTTGAAATAGTCATTAATGGATAGTCAATATTTTTATAAATACATTTTTCTATTTAACCCAAAGATGGGACCCTAACAGGTACTACCACTCCGGTCAGAGTGGACCAGGGAGCAATGGTGATGAAGGGGTGTTCCACATTCCCCACACATCTAAAACTGGAACCTCACCATCAGATAGTTTAACGTCATTCCCAGGACATGTAGACCCTCAGCGACCGCCTTCTAGCACCCATATGATAAAAAGGGTTGGGGTTGCCCTAAAAGCAATAGGGTTGGGGCTTGCCCTAAAAGCAATAGGGTAGGGGCAATCATATAAGTGCTAGGGCTTGACATGACCAGTCGATTGATCGGAGGGGGCCACTTCGACCGCCCGTCTAGTCCAAGAAAGGGCCAAAGTGGAGTATTGCAAGTCATGGACTGCTCATCCACCTGGGTTCTATCCTTAAGCATCACGGGTCGCCACCCATGGCCAACCTCTGCAGAGGTGCAGCCGACGTATTCTAACGCCCCAGCGACAAAGCGGTATTCGTGCGTGCGTGGATGGATGTATAAAATCTGTTTTTATCTAGAACAACAACAAAAATTAAATGCTTTTGAATACACTAACTGCAAACTCTGCAGAGGCGTAAGACCCCACCCTAATGGTGCCACCTGTTGGCGGTGGGTGCCGACCCGTGATGCTTAAGGATTAGACTCCTGGCGGCTTTAGGCTAGACGGTTGGTCGGAGAGGCCTCCTCCCATCACCAAATTTTTTATATTCTAACCTTCTGGCCCATAAACTAAGATTCAACAAAACTCGGGGGAAAAACAAATGAAACTTAACGTAATTTCTTTACCTTCTTTTCATTATGTTCGATTGAAACAGTAGCGTTATCGCTTCCACGCGCACCCCCCATCTCTATATCTCAAAATAAGTGGCAATTTACAATCTTAATTTTTTAATAAAAGTTTTAAGAATTTGATACTACCGTAACAAAAATTTGCCCATACATTATAATTAACTTGCGGGGCCTGTGGATATGCCACAGTATGACAATGTAATTATTACAATTTTGATATGTTTACTTATTAAACTATTTGGCAATAGCTCTAAAGTAAAAAGTATAATAATCTTGATTTAACATTCTCACTCTTTTTTTCTTTCCTTTTCATATTTTCATTATGTTTGATTGAAACATAAACACTATCGCTTTCACGCGCTCATCCCCTCTCTAGCTGTCCCCTACTTTCACTTTCTTTCTTTCTCGTATTTTTTTTATGTAGCATGACCTTTTTCTTTCCTTTCTTTATAATAAAAACGGAATAGTCCATTTTGCTCAGGTGACGATTCACAAGACCTAAGAATTCAACGAATAAGCAACACCAGATAATCAGAATTTACATTTTTGCAATTCCTCTTGGAGGATTTGGACGATTTCATTTTTACCAGTGGTTGTTGCAAGGTGATAACGATCGTACTTTAAAGGAACACGTGTATTATTATAATCAATTGTAAATAATCCAGGGAAATAACTCTGTAGTCAGCATTAACTTTTTCTTTGAGAAATAACAATATTCGGAATTAGCATTTTAAGTGAATTTCTCTAATCTGGGAATGATAAGCCGTTGTCTGTAGTTTAGGGTTACAAACATAATGAATTTCAGTAATCTATAGACAGACAGGAGGGAAAATTAAATCTATTTCCATGTCTACAAGAACATGTACATACGGGCATTTCTTGAAGAAAGGCATTTAATGATTACAGAATAAGAATTGCCTTTTTGAACCTAAACAAAAAAGAGAATTTTTTTTCTTTTCTTTTTTTCTTTTTTTCTTTTAAATGAACTAGCAAATATATGCACCCTCCGGGTGCAAGTATTTAAGTTTTAATATGATAAAATATCATATTAAATTAGAAAGGCTAATGAAACTGAATAAGAATGCTGATAAAAAGATTTGGAACAGAGGGGGTAGGATTGAAAAATAGAACAACTTTGAAACTAACTCTTCCATCATTTTCCGTTACTCACGTCTTTCATTGGTAAATTTTCCTAATTTAACTATTTAGTTAAAACAGGAAGTAAAGAATAAAATAAAGTTATTTCTTCTTTTTAATGGATTTCTTTTAAGATTTATCCCCGAGATTTTTGCTCATATTCAATAAGATAAAACCAAACAATTAGAAATCAATAACTCTAAGCATATATTTATTAAGATCAAATTTCTAATATCAATATGCAAATTAGCCTTCCCATTCACACTGTAAACAGCAATTTTATTGTATATATAAATACAATTGTATGTTATTAGTATGTATATATGGTCAACAGTGGCTTCGGTCTCTGGACCATTGATATAATTAACGGCGTCGATCTCAGGGGGCCATCACCCCAGGCAACACCTGCCCCCTTGATTTAAAGGGACAGGGCTGGGTTTATTGCCCAGCGCCTGAGGCGCCCCCCTTGAGGGGGAATGCCGACGGGATCGACGCAATTTTTCACCTGCCACCCCATGAGTCTCGGCTTGTGGGTGGTCCCACATAAATAGGGCCTTTGTGTCTGACCCGTACAAGTGGGGTACGTGGAAAATATCATGTAGATATGGTCAACAATTAATAACGTAAAACAATTTATTAATAATTGAGGTTTAAATAAAAAATAAAATCATGGAGAATGTGATGTAAATAACAAAGGGAATTGTGACTTGTATAGTAGTAATATATAGTTTCGGTTACAGACAGACAAACCCACAATCTCCATTATAAGATGTCCTCTTCAAATGTAAATTACACGCCTTCTCACCCCACCCCCACAAAAAAACCCAAACAACCAGGAAATCACAGGGTTGGCCATTTGTCGAAGTGTATCAAAGCAAATCGACTTTGTTTATTGCCTCAATGTCTTCAAGTCTAAAATCAAATATCTATTCAACACTTATCCAAACATTGTAATTTTCGCGAGAGGCAGTGAACTATGAGTTGCCGATGCGTGAATATTTACAACGACTTTGGGCAGGAGAGAAAAAAATATTTTTCTCTTTCCACTTTTGTAATATCAATATTACCATAGCAACCATCCCTGTCGGCTGGAACTTTAGAATACACCGACTGAACCTCTGCAGATGGGTAAGACCCCCCCCCCAATGGAGCCACCTGTTGACCATTGGCGGCGATCAGTGATGCTAGGGGTCGAGTGTCGTTACCTCAGCTAAATAATGGACCATTCCATTTTTATTATAGAGAAAGAAAAGGAAGAAAAAGTCTTGCTACACAGAAAATATATAAGAAAGAGAGTAATAGACATATATACAAAGGGGGTGATAACGCTAATTTGTTTTAATTGAACATAATGTAAAGGAGGAAAGAAAGAGAAAGTTAAACCAAAATTATTATACTTTTTACATATTGACCTATTTAGCAATAGCTCTTAACTAAACATATCAAACGTTGTAATAATTAAATGATTATACTGTGGTATACCCTCAGGTTCTGCTAGTTAGTATATCATGTTTTCATATTAGCTCTGATAGTTTTTCACTGGAGTCGGAGTGACAGTAGGTCAACCGAAACCTTCAAAGTATTCTGGCCGCTGTTGGTAGTGTTGTGCTTTCAATTATTTCTCTAATTTCTAGTTCGAGTCTATTTTCCAGTTTCTTGAGAATTATTCCAAGGGCTCCGATTACGATGGATATACAGTCACACTAATGTTCCACAACT